>CM041633.1:20822440-21018209 GCA_023333625.1 Bothriochloa decipiens
GTGCCCCGCCTGGCCCCAGCGCCCAGCCGCCCGACCCCGGCACCCGGCCACCCGACCCCGGCGCTCCGACCGCCCGGCCGCCGGCCCCCGACCGCCCCGGCGCTCCGGCCGCCGGGTCCCCGGCCCCTGGCCCCCGGCCGCCCGGCCCCCGGCCCCGTCCCCGTCCTCGGCGCCCCCCGCGCTGCAAAAGCCAAGGTAGCAGGCCGCGCTGCCCCTGGCCGGCCGGGCAATAGGTAGGTGGGGTGGTAGGAGGAAGAGGAGGTAGGAAGGAGGAAGAAGAAGAAGGGGAGGAAGAGGAAGAAGAAAAAGGAGGAGGAGAAAGAAGAAGGAGAAGGGAGGAGAGGAGGAAGGAAGGGAGGAGGAGACCGACTTCGGTTCAACGACCGTCCGCGCCATTCGTCGACGTCGTTCGTCCACGCCGTCATCCCTGCCAATCGCCGTTCGTCCACGTCGTCATCGTGGCCCGTCGCTGGAGAAGAAGGTAAAGCCTCCGTGGTATCAGCCATCGCGCCGTTTATGTGTTGACGGCCTTCGTGCCGCTGTATCTGTGGTTGTCGGCCTTTGTGCCTGACATGTATCTGTGGTTGTCGACCATCGTGCTATCTTTTCTTGCAGGTTTGGTAACCTCCCGTACAGGGGAGGTGCTGTCAAAATTTTTCATTCTCACTAATTGTTTTTCTTTTTCAGGAGGGCTCCCGTTGGAGGCTAGCTGGAGGAGCACGACTCGGCACTGCCCTGCTAGCTTGTCTTCACCGGCACCTGTGGTATGACCTCTCTTTCCATCACATGTAGTCGTAGGTCGCGTTGTAGATGCACTTGCTGGTTTTATCATATGTTAACATTGCCGCATGACAGAGCATGGGTGACCGTGAGTGGATGTACTCGGGCTTCGCAAGTAAGAGCAATGAATAGATTAGGGGGACGAATGAGTTCCTAGAGCAAGCATTTGGCCTAGCTGCGAAAGGGTCGATTCGGATGCCGTGTCCCTGCAGCCAGTGCAAGAACAAGAAAAGGAAAGTAAAGGTTGCGGTGAGGAAAGATCTGTTCAAGAACGGATTCGTTCCAAACTATACTCGTTGGCGCCACCATGGTGAACACCATCCTATTAGGGACGAGGTGGTGGGACCCGTCCTCGAGGAGTATGATGCCGATGCCAGGATGGCAGACATGATGGCAGACTTCAACGAAGCATGGTTCGGTGAAGGAATGGATGTGGAGGAAGATCCGGAGGAAACTGCGAAGGCGTTCTATGACATGATGGAGGCGGCACAGAAGCCCCTTCACTAGAAGACAAGGGTTACGGTTACGCAACTGGATGCCGTCCCACGCCTAATAGGGTTGAAGTCACAACTGGGCATTAGTCGAGACGGCTTCGATCTCGTGTTGAGCATTGTTGGCACACTGCTTCCGGCAGATCATGTCCTACCGAAGAACACCTATGCTACACAGAAGCTCCTTCGTGCACTTAAGATGCCGTATGAGGGGATCCAAGCTTGTCCGAAGGGGTGCGTCCTGTTTAGGGGAGACCTCGAGGAAGCAAAAATCTATCCAAAGTGCAAAGCCTCTAGGTTCGTGTTGGTAGAAGGCTCTGATGGCAGCATGAAACAGTCTAAGGTCCCCGAGATGGTCGTATAGCACCTTCCTTTCCTACCGAGGCTTCAACGGCTGTACATGACACAGGAGTTCGTGAAACAAATGACGTGGCACAAGAATGGCAAAAGATACCATCCTGACAAGATGGTACACCCGGGGATGGTGATGCATGGAAGCACTTCGATAACATGAATCCTGTCAAGGCTATGGAGGCTCGGAATGTACGCGTAGCGCTGGCAACAGATGGGTTCAACCCGTTTGGAATGATGGCGGCCCCATACACTTGTTGGCCCGTGTTTGTGATCCCCTCAATCTCCCCCCCCCCCCCCCGCGTCATGTTTGAACCTAGGAACGTGATCTTGACGCTGATAATCCTGGACACCCGGGCGACAATATGGGTGTGTTCATGCAGCCGGTGTGGGATGAATTGCAACTTGCTTGGGAAGAGGGGCTACTCACGTACGACCGAGCTACAAAGAGGAACTTCAGAATGCATGTGTGGTACCAGTATTCAATGCATGACTTCCTAGCGTATGGCTTATTCAACGGGTGGTGTGTTCACGGGAAGTTCCCTTGCCCGACATGCAAGGCAGATGTGATGTTCACCTGGCTGGCCAAGGGTGGGAAGTATTCTTCTTTCGACAAGCATCGCCAATTCCTGCCTAAGAACCATGAATTCAGGCTTGATGTAAAGCACTTCACGAAAGGTGTTCAAGTCACCGGCCCCATTCCGCAGGTTAAGAGCCCTGCCACCATCCTTGCCGACATACAGGCTCTCGAAGTTGAGGAAACAGGTGGTTTTAAGGGATATGCTCGGGACCACATGTGGACTCATATATCGGGCTTGACTAGGCTCCCCTACTTCAAGGACCTTCTTCTTTCACACAACATCGATGTAATGCACACAGAAAAGAATGTGGCCGAGGCACTCTGGGCAACACTCATGGACGTTGGTAAAAAGTCAAAGGACAACGTCAAGGCTAGACTGGACCTGGAGATGATTTGTGATAGACCAAACCTGGTGATGAAGACCCCTGCGCCCGGCAAGAAATGGAAAAGGGGTCCGGCCGATTACATCCTAAAAAGGGCCGATAGGAAGGAAGTACTGCAGTGGATCAAGACGTTAAAGTTCCCTGATGGGTATGCGGCGAATCTGAGCAGGGTGTGAACTTGCAGACTATGAAAGTCTTAGGGATGAAGAGTCATTACTTCCACATATGGATTGAGCAGATCCTTCCTGCGATGACCCGGGGATACCTCCCAGAGCCAGTGTGGCGCATCCTGGCAGAGTTGAGCTTTTTCTTCCGCCATCTTTGTGCCAAGGAGTTGTCTCGAGATGTTTGTGTTGAACTGGAGAAGGCTGCACCTCTGTTGCTTTGCAAGTTGGAGATGATATTTCCACCCGGCTTCTTCTTGTCGATGCAGCATCTGATTTTGCACCTACCGCACGAGGCATGGTTGGGGGGTCCCGTGCAGGCCCGTTGGTGCTATCCAATCAAGAGGTGTCTAAAGCTTCTTCGGAAAAAGTGTAGAAATAAAGCCAAGATTGAGGCATCCGTGGGAGAGGCCTCCGTTCTGGAGGAGGTGTCGACCTTCACACAGGCATACTATACTGAGAATCTTCCTAGCGTGCACAATCCAACCCCTCGTTACAATGCCGACGAGAACTCATCGACCCTCAGCCTTTTCCAAGGGGATCTCGGAAGTGGAACCACAGGTACCAACAAGCAGTTGACCCATCAGGAGTGGCACACTATCATGTTCACATTGTTGCTCAACCTTGATGAAGTGATTCCTTATCAGAAGTAAGTTCTCAATGAGCTTGTTACCTACGCCGTCACTATCGTCCACCTATCATGATCCGACCCTCTAGTCTCTTGCTTCTTTTAGGGAATTTATTAGTCAGTACTGGACAGGTAATAGGGCTCCTACCGAGCAAGAAGAAGACAATCTTCTTAGACACGGTGTGCCCAATTTGATCTCCTGGTTCTGTACAAAGGTACCAACCAACTAACCTCTTTCCAACTTTGTGATTCCACTTTGCTCCCTGGAGCGAGTAATGTAACGATCTACCTGTCCTCACCCTTGCAGGCCCAAACGGATACAGAAATGAGTGATGAATTGAAACAGGTGGGCCATGGCTTCTCCCGTAGGGTGAAGTCATTCACCGTTTATGATGTGAATGGCTATCGCTTTCGCATGAGAAGCCACGAGGAGAGTCGACCCAACCTAAAAACCATGTGCAGCGGAGTTCGTACGCCCGGCACGAATCAGAAGAACTACTACGGCATAGTCGAAGAGATATACGAGCTCAACTTTAAGGGTGCCGAGACTTTCAAGCCGGTGGTATTCAAATGCCATTGGTTCGATCCCGATGTCACGAGGCAAGACCTTACGATAGGACATGTCGAGATTCGATAGGACTCTAGCTATAAAGGAGACGATGTCTACATTGTGGCCAACCGAGACGCCACGCAAGTTTATTACCTCCCATGGGCGTGCCAAAAAGACGAGAAGCTTGCGGGTTGGAGCCTTGTCCATTTGGTGTCGCCGCGTGGCAAATCGCCTCTCCCAAACAACGATGATTACGACTTTGACCCAAACCAAGATGAGTTCTATCAACCTGAGGGGCTAGAAGGTACTTTGGAGATAGACATTGCTTCGCTCATGGGCATGGAAGTAGACAACGGAATCGATGAGGACGAGGGTGAGGAGGTGCAGGATGCCAAGGACTTAAGAATGCTTGAGCGATGGCAGATGCAGCGTGATGGAGTTGTCCAGGAGGATGTACATGATGATGACTATGGAGATGATGAGGATGATGATGACAGTGATGACTTAAGAGAGCTCAACAATATTGATAGCGATGACGACGATAGTGATAGTGATGACGACTCCACGCCCGCCATATTGTCGTTCGCGGAGATAATTACGAGGCCATGTAATACTATATTGTTATTATTATGTTCCTTTACAAGTACTTGTCATTTATTTATGCTAACTCTTTTGTTCTTTGTCATTGCAGGCACTCGGCAAAATGCCAGGCGAACGGCGGCAGCGGCCGCATCAAGCCGTACGCTCAGCGTACCAGGTCCCCCGGCAGGAGACCACCGACGACGACGAGGAGGAGGAGGAGGTGTTGGTGGGTGGGTCGTCCAGTAGGGGATCCTAGCCCCGCAGCGGACGTCGCCTGGCGACGAGGAGGCTGCCGTTCTCATCCTCGCAAGGGGGGACGACGACGAGTGACGAGGACCGCGGCGGCGGTGGCGACGACGACGACGACGACGATGACAATGACGACACCGTGCCTACACCAGGCCAGACGGCTTCGACTTCGTCAGGCGTGGCCAAGGTGTACTCGTGCGGGCCCACGCAGCTTCCTAGGGTGCGGCCGCAATTCAACAGACGCCCGGTGATTACACCCGTGGGCCAGACGTAAGTAACCATTATTGATTTCACTACTTGGTCATATGACATGTTGAAAATCGAACTGCAGACTAACAATTGTTCTTAATGACTCATGCAGTACCTGGGCGTTTGTGAGCGGAGAAGGTGAATCACGCCATATCAATGGCATCCAGGGCCTCTTGATTAAGGAGTACTACCCTGGCCTTGTCGACGTGGACGGCGAGTTGAAGGTGCCCACGAGGTGGGCTCACTTCTACCTCGTCGAGGTGGGTGGCGAGACCCTCGCGGCAAAGATAAAGAGGGAGTTTTAGGTGAGTCTTTCATTACACCGCATTGCTAAATAGTACGCATTCGTCGGACTTCTTGAAACAATGCAATGCTACATGATGTGTCTGTGTGCAGGACTTCTTCACGTGCAAGGAGGGTAAAGCGGACCAAGCAGCGCGAGTGCAGGAGGTGGTCTGCAAAGATCGTCTCAAGGACCTATACCATGAGGCGCGCATACAGGCCATTCGTGACTACTACGTCGACGTGCATGGAGAGTCCATCAAGAAGCCCCAAATCCGCCAGATCATGAACTCGAGGGAGACCGCCTCACCTTCGCTCAATACGTGCAGGTAATTAAGTAGGAAAATATTCTTTCAGATTCCTTCAATGAAACATTACACTAATCTTCTCACATGTCAAATACTTGATGTCATGCAGTTCTGTCCGGGGTGGTGCGACAACCACAGGGACTGCTGGGAGGAGATTGTGCGCATGTGGCAAACGGACGAGGCGTACGCGAGGCACAATGACCGTCGGGGCCGCCGCCTGCAGATGCGAGGGGTGCCACACCACCAAGGGAGCCAGCCCCTCCCAACGTACATGAGAAGATGGGTATGCATCCGTTCATGTCTTTTTTCTAGCCCTCAATTGTCATTACTTGTAACCATGTTTCTGTTTTCAATGCAGACGCAGGCGCACGGTGGGCAGGAAATCAACCTGTTCACCGGGTACCTCCTCTCCCACAAGGGCAAGGCGACAGCGCCGGACAACATCTACAACCCGGAGGACGGGTCCGAGGCGTACAGCAACCCCACCGCCTACGAGAAGGCGACCGAGTACACCGCCGTGGCTCGCCAGCGCTACGAGGAGACGTTCAACCCCACCGCCGAGCCCCTGGACACAGACCTCCTGCAGAGGTTGGGACCAGGGAAGCAGCACGGCCGGTACTACATGGCCCACAGCGCCGTCGACCCGTCCGATGCTCCCACGCTGAGCCAGGTTCGATCCAGGCCCACGAGCTCCACCGACATCCCCATAGCTTCTCGGCAGCCGAGCATGTCGCAGTTCTAGGTAAGTGTGGTTTCATTCGTCATTCACTCGTTTCACACCTATACTTACAATCAACACTGCGGATGTAATATTGCAGGCCCAGGTGCAGGAGCAGATGGCGCAGATGCAGGCGCAACAGATGGCTTACCAGCAGCACCTGACAGCCGTGCAGCAGCACTACAATAGGCAGATGTAGGGCTTTGCCGGCTACTTCCAATCCCTACAGATCCCTGGGCCGCCTCCACCGCCTGAATTATTCGCTCCACCGCCTCCTCCACCGTCTTTTCCTGTGCCTGCTCCTGTCGCTCCTGCAGGGACTCCGGTGAGTACATTGACTCTTGCTTTAGCTTGTGCATCCATCCTGCAGATACTAATGACATCACTTGGCCTTTAACTTGTGTAGGTACAGTCGGCGGGTTCGAACCCGTCTCCTAGAGGTGCCGGCCCTCAGATGATGCCGTATCCACCTCCGGGTGGCCCTTCTCCACCGTATCCACCTCCGCGTGGCCCTCCTACACCTTACTCGTGGCCGGTGGGCGGAGGGTGGCCGAACTCGTCGGCGCCGCGTGATCCAGGGTGGGTTCCGTGGGAAAACCCTGGGGGCTCTGGGGACGGACAACCTGACGGCTCCGGGGACGGCGCGACGAGCTAGGTACTTGTCACTTGTGTTATGCTCCTGGACTTTAGTATCGTCGAAGTCTCTGTCATGTATTTCTTCTCTTCGTGATGGACCTAGACTTGTTGTGTTGAACTTCATGTGATGGACCTCGACTTGTGGTGTTCGACTCATTGCGTTGAACTTCATGGTTGTAATGGACTTGTGGTGGTGATAAGAGATGCTATTGTGAGATATATTTTTATTGTGATATATATGGTGACGGTGGTGATAAATGTGATGAAATTGTGATATAAATGGTGCTACTTGTAGTCCTGGTGAAATTGTGATATAAATTGTGATTTTGTAATGTTTGGATACAAGAAAACAGAAAAAAAAGAAAAAAAAAATTTCCAGCTTTGCCGAGTGCTGACACTCGGCAAAGCTGGGGAATTTGGCCAGAAAATCCCCAGCTTTGCCGAGTGCCAGCGTGGCACTCGGCAAAGGGGTTATGCCTTTGCCGAATGTCAGCACTCGGCAAAGAATTTTCGAAAAAAAAAATTTCTTTGCCGAGTGCCGAGCTGGCACTAGGCAAAGAAATTTTCAAAAAAAAATATTTTTTCTTTGCCGAGTGCCGCCCCGTCAGCACTCGGCAAAGCCAGCTGTCAGGCTGACGGCGCCACGTGGCTTTGCCGAGTGCTGACATGGCACTCGGCAAAGGCTTTGCCGACTGCATGCCACGTGGCACTCGGCAAAGTCACCTTCGCCGACGGTTTCTTTGCCGACAACCCTTTGCCGACTGCTACGTGGAATTACAGTCGGCAAAGCCTTTGCCGACTGTATTTCTGTCTTTGCCGAGTGCACATTGCAGTCCACGAAGAGAGCGAACCCTGTAGTGCTACACGACGCCTCAAGTAATATCCGATGTGAGATAAAAAACATTACGTCGTGGATCTAAAAAGCCAATAAATAAATAACTAAAAGAGCACCATACATGACATGTCGGCATGCAGTGTCAGCCGTTAGCCCGTTACGTACTGTACCTGCAACACCACAGCGCGCACGCAGAAGCAAAACGTGGCCGGCCAGCTTTTCCCGTGGCAGCAGGTGACTTTATTTTGACTAATCAGGCACGAAGGAGGTGTTCCCACGCATCCAATAACGAAGAACTCAGCAGACTTTTCCCATCATGATGAAGCAGCGTGGCTGGAATCTACGTGTATGTGCAGCTGCAGCCGTCCATCCCAGTCGAACTTAACCGACTAGGAAAACCCATATCCTGTCATATAGAGGGTACGGAGCAGCTAGCTGTGGAAGGCGAAAACAGCTCATATTGTATTGTCGCACAAGGTAGGTTTGTCCAAGCTAGTGGCAATGGTTAGAAAAGATTTCCAAACACGTGCACTGCTGAACTACTTGCGTTCCTGAGATGGTCGGAGAGAACATCCAAGCAACCACAAGGTATATTAGAAGAGCGTTGGATTCGACTCTCTTATTCCTAGCTAATAACCGGGCCATTACGTGCGATGCAAAGACGTATGGCTGGGCCTTGCTTGTCACATGTATAGACATAGTTTCGTAGTGAAACTATATTTAACTACTGTCATAATCTTAGTGTAAATAAACTAATTAATGGCTATAAAACATGCAGGATAATTCCGTAACATTCAAAAAAGAGGAACCAAGGCTATTATCTTGTCTTTTCCAATTTCGTTCGAACAAATTAGTTTTCTTGTGCCTTAGATGTGACCATAGATCGATAGCAGTGTCTTGTGTCCTCAGGTTACAACTTCAAACCCCTGACGTTTTATTAAGAATTAGAGCATGAACTTGCCAGTCCATAGCATAAGACTGAATTATACTTCCAACTTCACACAGAGATTATATTTTTTTCGGCAATATCAATGACACATGCTAAGGGGACACTAATTAAGTCTAAGATATTAATTTCAATGACCTGATAAAGCAAACTGGAAAAACATTTTTAGAAGAAATAAAGCTCTTCTTACATTTATATTATATAGTTTTGAGTAGTATTTATCTGAAGAAATACTATCATATAACTTATCCTTGTGAATCATGCACATAATGTTACATTCTGATTTCTGCACATTGCAAGAATGACATATTAATCCCTAGTTATTTCGAGTATAGATATTTTCCAAGAAATGTTATTGCCAAAATGTTGTGGCAAGGTGAAACTGTTCAAGAACACAAGATGCACTAAGACAATTTAACCACAGTTTTGAATATCCCTACTCCACAGTTATTTTCAGCAACCTGTAGGCACAGATTCAATTTGATATGTCTAGGATATAAAATCTTGCAATAACAGTAGTGTACTTAATAAGCAAAAATACAATCATTTGAGTGACACGAGGTGCTATTGCTACTTTAGCAAAAGGTGCGTGGTTTTAAGAACTGATAGACATTGATTCATCTGTTTCTAACTAAAAATTCCCATATATATGGACCTTGATATTCAAGACTGATGATCTGGAAAATGGGTGCTTCGTTCTAAGAAGGTATAACTTGTAATGTATGTAAGGTTGGTCCACATGATAAACTAAGGGAATAAAAAGACAAGTTTTACAAGACAAAGAAATCTTGAAGACGGTGCTTCTATCCACAAAAACCCTTCTCTTAAATTAGTTATGTCATTTTATTACTGAGTTGCTTTCTCAAGTCTAGTCATGTAGACATCTCATCCAGAAAAAGAATAACTTCCTGTAGCTGTCATTCAATTGTTAAATCCTGAACTCGAAGACAAAACTAGCCAAGTAAAGACATGAAATAAGTAAAATGAGTCCCGTAAGAAAACTCTACCTTGCATTGACTGGTTCCATAAGAGTAACTATGAGTTAATTTCTCAAGTCCAGGTACATAGGCTTGATTTCCACACATTGCTAGCTTAGGCAACCATAACACGGTATGGACTTTAATTTGTTCCAAATTTCTACGTTTCTAATTTCTATATACATTTTTCTACAAGGTCACTGAGTTGTGATATCAAAATAAAATCTATAAAAATAGGATTACCAAGCAGATGGTGTCAATTAGTGAAAGCCAAGAAATTGTGCAACTATTTAAATACACAATTGACTGATGTCAATAAGACTACTTCTTGTAGTCACAAAAATTAACTTTTGGGCGTGGGCGTGGCCCCAAGTACTACTTCATTTGACTACGACATATATTGTGGTATTACAATGAAACATCCAGAGTAATCAACCAAAACGCATAGAAAATTTGTTTGCGACATAACGTAGCCTTAAATGATCATGCGTATAGGAAATGTTTCGTAGGATTCAAATGGAGATATAAATGCACGGGCCACTGTTTATGACGCTGACTCCTAAAAAAAAAAGGCAAAAATGCTTTTGTCAAAGGCGCCATCGATCTTACCTCTTTAGACGGTACTCCTCCGACCTGTTACTGTAGCTTTGCTTTGGCTAAAGGTAGTATGACCTGAGCTAAACCATCCAAAGATAGAAGGATTTCCCTAACAGAACAGAGCATCTGTGTTTCTCTTGCATCTTGGTCATCGATCGTTTTAAAAAAAAGGGCTCTAGGTAAAAGTCTTCACTTTATTCTGATAAAGAACTACATAAAGTTATGTGCCCAGGGAAGTATCTCTGAATGTCATGGCCAAGAAAGAGAAACTATGAACGACCAAAGAATTTTGGCCTTGTAAAAACTTGACCTATGGGGGGGTAAGACAGCCCCCGGGCATTACATTAAGAAGAAGACATTCTCACGTAGGTCAAAAAACCCTCGAGCCTCTGCCCCACCCATACACAGCGGCACCGTAGCCCATGTGAGACGACTATGACCGGAGCTGGGCCTTAGACCTGTGCTTTGGCTGTGGGACAGACGAAAGGATTTTTTAACCCCAGCCTGAAATTTGCTCCCACGGGGAGCCAAACCCAGGACCTGACGACTGCCGCTGGGTTCTCTATCCATCTGAGCTAGAGGCCCTCTGGCAATTTTGGCCTTGTAATCAGAATCTTATCATCATATTCCTTACAGAATTCTGGCAATTTTGGCCAATAGTTGTGAGTTGTCAAGTTCTTCAATATAACTGCCAACCAGCGCCGTGTTGGTGGTAGTACAAACGCCAAAACACATATTGTTTCAATAGCAAGTGTCAGCGAAAGGTGTTTGGGGGATGGCGGTTACGGCGATTGCGGCGGCGACCGGCTCCCCTCCGGATGTATGGAGGTTTATTGTCGAGATGGTAGCGGTCACGGCGATGAGCGGCTCATCTCTGACACCGTCACCGGTTAGCGTCCCTCACCTAAGCTCCTCTACAGTTTCTAGCGGCTCGCCCTATCCCTTCCTTGAGAATCCGGGTGGAGGGAAGCGAAGTCGATGGAAAGCTGTTGGAGGGAAGCGCGGGGGTAATGGCTGGCTCTCAAATTTTGAGGCCTTCCCGGAGCTATCGACGGAGCATCGGCGGCGGGTGCGGATAGGCAGATTCGCCATTCCGATTATCGCCAATTCGAAGAAGGTTAGATTCACTATTGAGAAAGGGGCTTTACCTTTTGAGCAAGTATCACAAAATACGGTGAAAATTCGGGCGATTCCTATCGAATTTAGATGGGATGGCCATGGCAAGCCCTCGCCGGCGGTGAATTCCTCGTCGGCGGGAACAATTGATTTCAAAGGGACTTGTCAGGGAGTGGAGCCATCTAGTCAGGGACGGTGGTTCCATTCACCGCCTAAGGTCCAAATTGTATAGGGATTTTAGGGCATCAGCCGAATCCTAGGACACGCGGTGACCGGCCGGACCATAGTAGGCGGGAGGTGACTGGGAGACTCGAATCGAGTAATCATCCCATCTCTTCCCCCACCTGGGTGGCTGGATCGAGCCCGCAACTCTTTATTCCCCAATCCACAAACCTATCTGTGGCGGGCGAAAAAGAATCTCAACAAAATTCTTGGCCATTTTTTGAGAGGGCCTGCTGAGAGATAGTACGCAGCTATTGCTTGGATTGAGCTAGCGCGTATAGTGGTGATGGATCATGGTGGCGGATACTGGGGGAATGCTTGCAACCCCAGGGATGGATTCGGGCAAGGCCGAGGTGCAGGGCGCATCGGCGGTCGCAACCTGACCTGGGAACGGGTGAAGCATCCTCCACCGAAAGAAGATTCAGAAGCGAAGCAAGAGCAAAACAATGAGGACAAGTGGGAAGGACCCAAGAGACAGGAGAATCATGAGGGAGAACAGTGGGTGAACAAGAAGAGTGGGCAGGAATCAGCTAAATCTTCACAAGGTAATAGGAACAATACCTTTGGCCTTTCAAATGGAGAAAACTACTTGTGAGATTTGTGGATGCTACAATCACATCACTAAGGACTGTAGAAGATTGGACTGTGAGATCTGTGGCATCCAAGGCCATATGGCTTATGACTGCAAACAGTGCATCCCATGGAATGTTGTACCTAAATTGTGTGCGTCCTTGTCAGAAGATCAGAGTTTATTTTTCATTGATGAAGACATTGATCCTAGGATGATTAGACAAAAAGAATGCTCTGCTATTATATCTATTGTATCAGGACATGCCTCTATGAGAGATGTGGAGAAGCAATTCACTAACATATATGGCATAGAAAAATGGAGGTGGATACAGCTTCTTTCCAGCTATGTCCATGAGATATGTAGAGGCTCAGATGAAGATTGACCAATACACTGCAAGTTTTGGAGCAAAAGGAGAGTTGCAGGAAGCATGGTTCAGGATATGGGGCATACCATCTGAACAAAGATCAATCAGGACCTGTGCCAAGGTAGGAAATCTGGTGGGAAAGACAATGGTAATTGATCAAAAGACAAGACTAAGGAGTGACTTTGTAAGAGCAAAGCTTGCTTGCATTGATGTTACAAAAGTCCCAAGCACTATTGTTTGCTACATGGGATTAATCAAGCATGAATTCACCTATGAGAAGTAGAGGTTGAACCCCCAGCTAGAATTCTACAAAGTGGAGTTAAAGTCACAGAAGGTCCCCTCCCACCCTCAAAGAAATTCAAGTCTGATGATTACCACAAGAGCAATCAATCTAAGCAAGACTCTCAACCTAGTGGGCAGAACAATGCTGGTTTCCAAGGAAAATCTAGGTCCAACTATAGGAGGGATGCATCTATTGACTTAGCACCATCCAAGTTTGGAATCCACTTTGTGAACACAAGGAAAGAGTACTCCTGGCAGATACAAACAAAGCAGACAAAGTGATTATATCTGAAAAACTCTGAGGGCTCTAACTATGATAGTGACATAGAGAAGAGACTTAGGAAAACTGAAGGCTTTGGTGATCTTGGGCAGGGATCCTCTAAGGATGGTGAGGATACTGATGTAAAGCACCTCTGGTTCATGGAAACCATCATCCCAAATGTGGAACACAAAAAGATCTTTGATGGAAACAGAAAAAACCAAATGAGGAAGAGTCCTAATGTGACTAAGGACAAGCTAATGATATCTGCTGAAAGAGAAGTGGCTACTAAAATTGAGATCACTGATGAACCAATTATGAACACTCAAGAAAGTGTAGATGAAGATATGAGCAAGCTGACTGAACAACTGCATGCTCAGGAGTCTCTAGAGCAGAGCGAAAAGACATCTGAGGTCATTACCAAGAAGGGAGAAAAGAAAGGAGAAGATACTGCCAATGTTCAGCAAGCACAAGGGCCTAGAAGATGTGAGAGATTCCAGAAAGACATCACCCTAACTATAAGGGAGAAGAATGAGCAGATGGCAAGGAAGAGAAACTTAGAAGGTAACTACACATCAACATCTATTTTTTCTGAGTTACCTATTGATGCTATTTAAGATATTTCCAGTGATATTGGTATTGATGTTAATAAAACTAGCTTTGGCTCCTGTAATCTGTTAAAAGATTCAGAAATTGTTAGGTAGAATTTATATATCAACCAACATGAAAATAGCAATGATATTATAGAAGAAGATGAACAAGTGGATGAAAATGTTAATGATAGAATGATTGAATGGCTACAGGATGATCTCTTTGAAATAGAGAGTGACATCCTTACTCTGTCTAAAAAGAAAGGAAAACTTACCAAAAGAAGAATCAAAATTGGTTCTCAAAAAAAGAATGGGGTTCAAGAACAGGAAAATCTTGGCTTGAACTCAAAAAAAGGGAAAGGAGGAAATTTAGTCCTTAAAACCCCAAAACAGAATAGAAAAAGAAAGAAAAAATGACATTAGAAGGACTAGTGTAGAACTATAGGGGCCTTAAAAAGAAAGGCATCTCTACATTTCTAATAAATCTCATCATCCAATACAAGTTTGATTTCATTGGGTTGCAAGAAACCATGGTGGAGGAATGTGATATTTCTCTACTCGAAAAATTTGATGCTCAACAGAACTACCTTTGGGAATGGATCCCTTCCAGAGGTAGATCTGGTGGAATCTTGGTAGGTGCCAACCTCACTAATTTTGATGTGGGAGCCCTACACAAAAGCAAATACATTCTACAATTAAATCTTTGGGACAAAATAAATAGACTCAAATGGAACCTAATTGTGGTTTATGGACCTGCACATGAAGGGGAAAGATTGAATTCCTTGCTGAAATGTCTAGGTTCTGTGATGCAAGTAATGAGCCCTACCTAATTGGGGGGACTTCAACATCATAAGATATGCTTCTGAGAAAAATAATGATAGGGGAATCTATAGACATTCCACTATCTTTAATTTTGTCATTCATTTTTTGAGCTTAGAGAGCTTATGATGTCTGGGGGAGTTTATACCTGGAGTAACAATCAGGATCCACCCACTCTAGAAAAGCTAGATAGAGTGTTGGTCTCTAGATCATGGGAGGATGCCTTTCCTCTAGCTGTTGTCAGAAAGCTTCTAAGAGAAGTATCTGATCATAACCCATTAATCATATCATCTGGGGCACCTACAAATTGGTTTAAACATCCTGAATTTTTCCCATTAGTTGACAAGATCTAGAATAAACCTTGTAGGGCCAAATCTGCCCTGGACAAAATTTGGCAAAAGATGAAGCTCTTTAAATAATTTTTTAAAGGGTGGGGGCAAAACCAACAGGAGAACTGAGAAAGATAAAAAAGGATCTTTTGGTAGAGCTGAGCCATTTGGAAGAATTGGAAGAAAGCAATAATCTATCTGATGAGCTATTGGTTTCAAAGAAGCCATGAGACATGGTTGTTAAAAGGAGACAATGACATTGATTATTTCCACAAATATGCTAATGGTAGGAAAAGAAAAAACAACATCATCTCATTAGAAGATGATGGGACTTGTATTGAAGGAAATGAGAATCTTCTCAAACATGCCTCTGATTATTATTCATAGTTGTTTGGACCAGTAGATAAATTTGATATACACTTAGACCCAACCATTTGGGATGGCTCATATAAATTGTATGAACTAGACAATTAGACCTTATGTCAACCCTTCTCTAAAGCAGAGATCAAGGTGGCACTATTCCAAATGGAGACTAACAAGGCCCCTGGACCAGATAAGATGCCAATTGAGTTCTTCCAAAAAGGTTGGGAGATAGTTAGATAGAATGTCATCCAACTCTTTGCTAATTTCCATAGCAATTCTATGGATATTAGCAAGATTAATTATGGGATTATAACTCTCCTTCCAAAGTTAAAAGATGCAAATAGAATTTAGCAATATAGGCCGATTTGCCTGCTGAATACTTTATATAAGCTCATTCCTAAAGTGCTCACCATAAGACTAGAACCTGTTGCTGATAAACTCATAAAAAATCTCAAACTGCTTTTCTCAAGGGCCGCAATATTCTATCTGGTATCATGTGCCTTCATGAAATAATTCATGAAACAAAAATCAAAAAAGAATGTGGTATCATTTTGAAATTAGATTTTGAAAAAGCGTATGATAAGGTGAATTGGAATTTCCTATTTGAATACATTCAGATGAGGGGTTTTTGTGACCAATGGATCAAATGGATCAATAAAGTAGTTACTGGTGGGACTATCAGTATAAAGATGAATGATGTAATTGGCCCATATATAAAGAGCTACAAGGGAGTGAGATAAGGTGATCCATTATCACCTATACTCTTTAAGTTCGTAGCAGATTCTCTTACTAAGATTGTTGAGAGCGCTCAACAGAAGGGTCTTTTTACTGGACTCATCAGCCACATTATCCCAAATGGGGTGGCAATCCTCCAATATGCTGACAATACGATAATGTTTCTCAAGCATGACATAGAGGGGGCTATGAATATGAAAATGCTACTGTATATGTATGAAATGATGGCTGGTCTAAAAATAATTTTTTTCAAAAAGTGAGATCATCATGATCAATGATGTTGATAATTTGAGTGAGCAATATGTAGAAATGTTTAACTACCAAATTGGAACTTTCTGAATCAAATATTTGGGGTACCAGTGAGTCCTAGTAGGCTTCGTCTTAGTGATTGGTCCCCATCAATGGACAAATGCTATAAAAGACTAGATGTATGGAAAGGTAGTACTATGTCCATTGCAGGCAGAACCACTTTAATTTGTTCTTGCCTCAACAATTCTCCCATTTATCAAATGTCTGTATATATGTGTCCCAAAATAATAATAGAAAAGATTGATAAAGTCAGGAGATCTTTCTTCTGGCAAGGAGGGAAAACAAAAAGGAAGTATCACTTGGTCAAATGGATCAAGATCTATAGAAGTAAGAAATATGATGGCTTAGGCATTAAAGATTGAGAACAATGAATATCTGTCTTTCGGCTAAGTGGTGGTGGAAATTGGAAAATAAAGAGGGCCTTTGGCAAGAAATTATCAAACACAAATATTTAAGAAACAAAACAGTGTTCTCTGTGACACATAGAGCTACAGACTCACCAATGGTATGATCTACTCAAAGTTAGAGAGATATACCTAGCTGGAAGGGGTATTAAGGTAAACAATGGTAACAAAGCTAGATTCTGGCTTGACCCCTGGTTGTATGATAAACCAATTGCCATGATTAATCCTATTCTATATTTCCAATGTGATGAGAAAGAAGTCTCTATTAGTGATGTGAAATCTGGAAGAATCAATTATACTTTTAGAAGATGGTTGAATGGTGATCTAAAGGCTTCTTGGGACAAAATCCTAGAAGACACCATCAACCACCAGTATATTGACTCAGAAGATCAAGTGATATGGAACATTAGCAAAAGCAAGACCTTCTCTATTTAGTCTCTGTATAACAACTTAACTAGACATGAGGGGACTTCAGATCACAAAAGAATCTGGAAGGGCAAAGTCCCTCCCAAGATCAAGATCTTTATGTGATTAATAGCTAATGGTGCTATCCTAACTAAAGACAATATGGTAAAAAGACAGTGGAAAGGGGATGCTAGGCGTCAATTCTGTCCAATGAATGAGGATATAACCATCTTTTCTTTACTTGCCCAGTGGCAAGAGTTATATGGGGAGTAATAGCAAACATAATAGGGGCTGACAATATTCCTACCAATCTGAGTCAAGTTTGGGTTTGGTGTGACAAATGGTTGAGGGAGGGCAAGGATTTTCATTTGTGGGGGATTTTAGCGATTTGCTGGGCAACCTGGAAAGCCCGTAATAAGGCTAGCTTTGAGGGAAAGATTATTAACAACCCAATCACAATTATATGTCATGTTGGAGCTCTAATGAAGTATTGGACAGGTCTTTATGCGGAGGCCAACAAGAATATGTTGTTGAACGGTGTGGAGACAATGCTGAAAGTGGCGACTGATTTGCTTCTGAAACCTCAACAACCCAAAGACCATCTCAGGCGGCTCGACAACCACGGTAGGCGCGAAGATGATCGAGAGTGAAGCAAGCAACCAGTGAACTCTGCAGGAAAGCGACAGCCCATCATCAGATACAAGATCCTCGAAGAATTGATCTATAATTTGTACTTTATGCCCTCTTAGCATGCAACTCCTGCTAAGTGGATGCCTTCTCTGCAGTAGTAAAACTCTACGTGCGGTCCTTAAACCAGTTCTGTTAGTAGGTTTCGTGGTTTCTGAGCCAGACTCCACGGACCTAGCTTTCTCCGTTTTTTTTTCCGCTTTGCTCTTCTGCTCTCATCCCAACATGTTTCTGGCTACGCTGAAAACTCTCTGTATTTCCGTTTATCTTGAGTGGAGATGGGGTGAACACCTCTTATTGAAAAAAAAACCAGCGCCATGTTCCATTGACTCATGAAAAGTACTCCTGTTGTCACCCTTCAAACTAAGTTCTGTTACTCTGCCACCGTGTATATGTCACATATTAGTTCGTTACATTAATAACAATTATCATGCCTTTAAATACTGCAAATGATATATATGATTATTGCTATACTTGGTCCAACTTTATGAAACTAGGAGACGGATTGTTTTGCTATGAAACATAGACGGGTTGTTTTGCTATGAAACATACTTTTATGTAAAGATACATTCTATTGCAATGTTCAAAAACTATAAGTGGCTTTAAAATGTTTTACAAGTTCCCACTTAATAATGAATGCAGACGCCATTGAAGCTACTGGGCATCACCTGGCAATCACGGGCGATATCACTCAAATTAGCTATTCCATCCTTTGACTAGTGAAATCATATAGTAGCAATATATTAGTTGCAATCCTTTGCAAACTCTGTCCCTTTAATTAAAAGCAGTAACACATTCTGTTTATGGATAACTTGGTGCTCCCATTCTTATCACAATTGCGACCTTTGATGAATACATAAGACGCACGTGTCTGAACGGTACGAACGCTCGAAGCTAGGCTACCTTACTTGTTCCAACTAACTTATCAATGTATTCAGTCAGCCTCATCGTCATGCATCGATGTCTCCCTATATATTGAACTCCATGCCGACCCTCTCATGCCTGTCTTCAGTCCGTTGCATAACAGTTCTCTTCTCTAACAACCAAATCATATCTTCTTCCTCTTCATCAGCTAGTCTCTGTGTTGTTGGTCGTTCATGAAGAGAGCCATGGCCTGGCCTTGGTTACTGCCATTCGGCCTCTTCTTCGTTGCCTCTGTTGCTCAAGCTGCTGTTGTGGAGCACACCTTCAATGTAATCCACAAGCGCATATACACTTTTTTTTCTACGTACTTGATATCTCTTTCGTTGGTCGCCATGCATATATAGTATCTGTTTAATTACGATAGTTATTTCTTTAATGCAAGCACCATGTATGTATATATGATAGTTGCTCACATACGGTTTCATATATGCATCCATGCATAAATATATTGTTTCTAATGATGTTTATGCATCGGTAGTATTTCTTGATTCTATTGGCGGCGCATCATGCTGTCAAGTTTACTAGTCAACCACTCAATATTTTTTTCACATTATTAATCACTCGTGTGTTTAATTATCGCCAGGTCGGGAATCTGTCTATAAGCCAGCTGTGCCAGGCGGCGAGGATCATCACGGCGGTGAACGGGCGGCTCCCCGGCCCAACCGTCGAGGCCTGGGAGGGTGACACGGTGGTTATTCACCTCGTCAACGAGTCGCCCTACAACATGACCATCCACTGGTAGCTAGCTAACCGCTGTCAAAGCTACTAATACTTTTTCGTGCAACCACTTGCCTTGTTCGCATAAACTTATCAGCTTGGGTTATTAGCTATGGTACAATTTTTTTCTCTCACAACAAAACATCACAAGCCGGCTGAGCCGTAGAAACCACCAGCTGAACAGCCTCTTTTTGATCAGTCACTTCACACTAGCTACCTAGCTGCATGAGCATGACGTAACATCATTTGTAGAAGGATAAAGTCTCGATCGTGTAAACCAGTGCAACATCAAACATAGCAAAACACTACATACCAAGATGCAGACGCCGCCACCGAACAGAAAGAGGTCTCCTCGTTGACGTTTCAGGTTCCGATCCGTGCAGTGAATAAAGCACTTTAATAAGCTTTGGACGTGTGACACGTGTATAAATTACCTAGCTAGGTCGTAGCTTATGCTCATCCCCAAAGGGTACTTTGCTTGCTAACATCATTACAGATAGCTTCGATTACTGGCAGCAGTGGTAAAAGAAGATAATGAAGCTAAAAAACTGTCTCCCAATGCAAAGCATGCCCATGGTGCAGTGAACGGTGGTTAATTTGTTCTTGTGACAACGAACCAACCTCGCAGGCATGGCGTGTTCCAGCGCGGCTCGCCGTGGGCGGACGGGCCGGCGATGGTGACGCAGTGCCCCGTCAAGCCGGGCGCCAACTACACGTATCGCTTCAACGTGACGGACCAGGAGGGCACGCTGTGGTGGCACGCCCACATCTCCTTCCTCCGCGCCACCGTCTACGGCGCGCTCGTCATCCGCCCCCGCGGCGGCGCCGGCGCCTACCCCTTCTCCCCCAAGCCCCACAGGGAGGAGACCGTCATCCTCGGCGAGTGGTGGAACGCCAACGTCTACGATCGGCAGCAGGAGGTGTTCCTCACGGGGGATACGAGGAAGATGCCGCCCGCCGACGCCTACACCATCAACGGCAAGCCGGGAGACTTGTACAACTGCTCAGCCGCTAACCGTATGTTAATGGCTAGATCACTGATGTTTAATTAAAGCTCATGCTAATTACTGATGTCTGAAGCTGATGTTTATTTAATTTGTGTATATACGCGCGTGCAGAGACTTACATGTTCCAGGTGCGGAGTAAGGAGACGTACCTGCTCCGGATCATCAACGCCGCGCTCAACACGCCCATGTTCTTCAAGGTGGCGAACCACACCTTCACCGTCGTCGGCGCGGACGCCGCCTACACCACGCCGTACGAGACCGACGTGGTGGTGATCGCGCCCGGGCAGACCGTGGACGCGCTCATGGTCGCGGGCGCCGCCGTCGGGCGCTACTACATGGCGGCATCCCCGTACGACAGCGCCATCCCACAGGGGCCAGGATTCAGCATGACCAACGGCACGGCCATCGTCGAGTACGCCGGCTCGGCTGGGGAGGAGGAGCCGCAGCTGCCACCGCAGCCGGAGTACAACGACACGGAAACGGCATTCCGGTTCCTCTCCAACCTGACGGCGCTGGTGCTCCCCGGCAAACCGACGGTGCCGCTGTCCGTGGACACCCGCATGTTCGTCACCGTCGGGCTCGGCAACGGCGACTGCCAGCCAAAGCAGACGATGTGCAACACTACGGGGACGACTCCCCCCATCTTCTCGGCGAGCATGAACAACGCGTCCTTCCTTCTCCCCGACGCCGTCTCCATGCTCCAGGCGCACTACAAGGGGGACCCGTCGGCTGCCGGCTACACCCGCGACTTTCCCGACCAGCCGCCGGTCATCTTCGACTACACCGCGGACGTCAGCGACGACAACGACACGCTCAAGTACACGACCAAGTCCACCAAGGTGAGGACGCTGCGGTACAACGAGACGGTGGAGATGGTGCTGCAGAACACGGCGCTGATTGCCAAGGAGAGCCACCCCATGCACCTCCACGGCTTCAACTTCTTCGTGCTCGCCCAGGGCTTCGGCAACTACGACGAGGCCGCGGCGGCGCCGCGGTTCAACCTCGTCAACCCGCAGGAGCGCAACACCGTCGCCGTCCCCACCGGCGGCTGGGCCGTCATCCGCTTCGTCGCAAACAACCCTGGTAAAGAATCTGTACTGTACATTATTTTTCATAAATCATAATTATTTATCTGCATCGATTGAAATGTACTAATACTAATAACTAATAAGGATCGAATCAAATTGTATCTATTATTTTGCAGGGATATGGTTCATGCACTGCCACTTCGACGCCCACCTTGATCTGGGGCTGGCAATGGTGTTCGAGGTTCAGGACGGGCCGACGGCGGAGACATCGGTGCCGCCGCCGCCATTGGACCTACCTCAGTGCTAAAATCGTTGTCAAACGTGATTCTTTGAATTGGGTGATGGATTTGCCAACAGAAAAAGTGTACAAGCTTTGTCTACTAGCTATGGTGTGATTCTTAACTATTGTTTGTCTCCGTTACAAGATTATTGTTCTACTGGCATAGGGAGCACACGCATTTTTATATGTAATGTAAAAAGTCGAGTCATGGATATGATTGTTTGAGTTTGGTGCATAAATAAATTGGATACGTACGTCAACACGTGAAGCAGCCTGGATAGGAGTTATTATTCGGTCATGACATTTGACTAGTTGCTATACTTATCCGCTCGTATATATAGTCGCACAAACCATACCTACAAATCTTCCTATTTATAAATACTCTCTCCGTTTCAAATTATAAGTCGCTTTGATTTTTTAATACATCTATTTTGTTATGCATCTAAATATAATAATATATCTAGATATATAGCAAAATGGATGAAAAAAAATCAAAGTGGCTTGTACTTTGCAATGGAGGGAGTATAATACTCCAATGGTGAAGTTTCGCTTTATGCGACAAGGTTGTGACATTAATTTGACTATAGTTAGTTGGCTCACAAGTTAACCCAGCACGAGTTTCTATCTTCTAGTCTAAGTGATCTCGTTTTCGCTGACGGGCTAGGCCCCAAGAAAATAGCAAATCCGTGGCCGCCCGGTTCGATTAACCATCATGAATATGTATAGTAGCTGTAAGAGTATATAACTGGGCAACGACTGACGTTAGGGTTGAAAACAGAGCTCACCGGCTCCACCTGGACAAATGAAAGTAATGTCTTGGGCAGCAAGTTGATTGAGACACTTGGATGGCACCAGTGATGACGCCGATGCACCGAACGGAGGGAGTACGTGGTTGGGCGCTGAACATCCAGCAGAAATGTCATTATTGCACTTTTCTTCACTGATCTGATACAAAATCTCTTCAATCCTACTCTTTTGCCAAAAGGATCAAAACCTTTATCATGTGTTGGCCCTAATTCCATAACTCCGAGACGGCGTTTGGATTCTACCCACTCTTCTGTATATTTCTCGATCTCTCCACTTCTTTATCAATGAATATAAGATATATTTCTCAGTGCTGCCTTTTGGTGTACTTAACATCATTTACTAATATTGTCCTTTGAACTTTGGGCCAGTCTTTCACCCTCTAACTTCAATCTTGCCCAAAATTTTTCCCCTTTTTAGAATACATGTAGTTAGGTTTAAGATTACTATTGGTTGTCAAATGTTTTTCATCACTTTGACCATCGCTATATAAAAAGTAATATAGATTGACAATGTAAAATGTGGTTAAATTTAATATCAAAGGCACTTTCAATCGATTTATTTTATTTAAATTTCACATTTCATTGAAGTTGTTGGTCAAAGCTTCATCTCGTAGCACATTTTGACATTAACTGCAGGGAGTACCCAGAGGTAGATTTCTTTGAGCTTGAAGGTAGAGCACACTAGAGCTCGAACAGGATGATGTGGACCAGTACTTCACGATTATTTGTGCATCCATGCGTTCTTCCTGCTTACATGTCCGTATCACCTCTTTTTTTTTAAAAAAACCTTTTTTAGACACCTTCGATTCATTTCCATAGACGGTTACATAATCCGACCGCCGAGAGCCACATACGAAAATGGTGATTTTTGCAAGCTATTTCTTATATGAACGGCCTGTAGACCGGGTGATAACGTGGATCGACCATGGGGCAATTCCATGTCAAGCTGTACACTACTAAATCGACTTTGTAAAACTGCATGTGGTCCGTGGTTACGTGAATTGTAAAACTGGAGTTTCGGCAAAGGTTAAGCATGACAAACAAGAAGTAGCCAAAGTATCCAACCGTGTAACCGCAGATAAGTGAATTGGTCATTTCTTTTCTTAATAGCAGACCACTATTTTGGAGAACATTTTCACTCGATTAGGGAAAAGCTACCCTAGAACCCACCCATGGTTTTAGTATTCCCTAGCGGCGCTGAACCATCAGGAAAAGAATTGGATTGTTCCCGTGACTAAAATATAGGATGTTTGGGACTGCTTCACTCCACAATTTTTAGCTCTGTTCAACCAAGTCCAAGCCAAACACCCCAACCAGATTTTACAGCTCCAGAAAAAAATCAAATATAGAGGCCAGCTCCATGTTTTTTATGAAGCTCCTCAAGAGGTGCTCCAAGTATTGAAGTCCACAGTTCTCACTGAGTTGGGGTGAAATTACCCCAATGCCACTAATTACATAGTACCGATTCATTTTCTATTCTTATATCTTCCACTGGCGCCCCCATCCATTCGCTCTCCTGGCCTCCTCAGTCCTCACGTGACTTAGCGCCGCTGCCCACTCATCTCCTGGCCACCACCCCTTCCCCGCCGGCGAGGGGACTGCCGGAATAGAGCGATCCAGGGCCCCACCGCCACCTGACCCAGTTTTTGGAGTCCCCAATGCTGGCTTCGCTCCGTCCTGGGACCAAACCGCTAGCACCCAGGGTTGGACTCCCCAGGATCGGGCCATCGCTGCCGGCCGCCAGCGGCCACGGGTTCATCGATCCTGGCTTGCCTGGCCAGGCCACGTTCACCGACCAAGGCGCGCAAGCGGCTGCAGTTGACTTGGCCAACCCAGGCGACGTCAATATAGCCCGAGGTGGCGCGTGACAGGGCAATCTAGCTAAAACGGCGAGCGGTGCGCAACGCAGGCAGCCCCAGGCAGCAAGCGATGGTGGGGTGCAGTGCGGAGGTATGGGATGGGGATGGAAAAAAGCATACGACTGACATGTGGGTCTCATGATTCAATGGCAAAATGGACCATTATGATCTCCACCCCACGCTCTTGGAGCTAAAGCTAGAGTGCAAGCCAAACATGTGGAACTGCTTTATGGTGAAACAACTACTTTATTACGAAGCTGCTTCATGGTGAATATGGTGGAGTGGAGTTGGGTAAATCAGTCCCAAACAGTGCCAATAAATATAGCATGTTTGCTAATTCTTGTGGAGCTCTTTTACGGTGGTGGAAAGTTACCCTAATTTTTTTGACTGTTGATCTGATAATTTCAATCAAAACAATTTATCAACAATTAAATTATGGGGTAAGGATAATTTGATGATTCTAAGAAAACAAATTAAACTGAATACCGGTCCCTCGTGTACTTTGTATCGGTCCCACTAGTTTGGTATTACTTGGTCCCTTGTTATGGGTGTTATGAAACATGTCATCAGCGGTCAGAACATTTTCCTCTCCGTCTCTTATGATCACACAGTAGATGAAAATAGTTAAACATGCAGACACAAGATAGGAAAACTGTTCTTTATTTCTCTAAATATTAATGATTACAACATAGAGCTCCCACATATATATAGTCCAGTAAGACCTAAGAGTTTCGGTAAGAGCCCATGTACAAACGGGCTAGGATTAAGATTCCTCCTTCTCCTTTCCTTATAGGATAGAGTCCGTATATTTTACAACACTCCCCCTTGGGTGATTCCACAATATGCACATAATTCATCAAAAACTCTATCCAAAAACCCAGTGGGAAAAAAGGTTCTTGGAGAAAAGAGTACATCGCATTCGTTAATTGCATTGCACATGTTGTCTAAACCTTGTGTGAGAAACCTTCGAGTAAAAACTCACATAGAAAAAAAAGAGTATAATATTTAACCTTCTTGGTCATATATTCTTTAGGATATTTATTCTTCATGAATAGATATTGATCTTCACGATCTATGCATAAACTTCAGTATTTTAGCAAATAGAATCTACTTGATCTTAGTAATTCTAGTGGTTTTAGTTGCCTTTAAGGTAGATTAAATCAAATTGTTCCCCCTCATAAAGACATCCTTTGTACTTCATTGTTCAAAATACACTTTTTATATATGTGTACTTACTAATGGTATACATTACCACAATACTATATCTTTCAAAAAAAATCGGCTCATAATTCTTCTATAAATTATATAGGTATAAATAATAGCAATATGCTTTAGGCATAATAACCATTTATCAGTTATGCAAAACAAATAAATTTTATCCTTCAGGGTAATAAATCCTTTTAGAGGATTATGGGGATAAATAATTTGCAATATTTGATATCTTTAGTGCACCAATTCTTCCTTAGTGGATTTTTAAATACATATTCTACAAATCTTCAGGATATTGATTGTACCACTAAATTATAAATCCAGTCCTATATTTTGTATTTAGGGGATAATTCAATTGCCAAAATCACCATTATTCTTATACCTTCTATTGTATTTAGTCAAAACTTCATTGCTACTTTTACAATTTACACTTTCTGAGTGTTTGAAAGGTACCTTCATGGTATTTAGGATTCCTTATTCTTTCTCTCGGGTCTATATTCACTTCTGGGATCAATGTTGTTTCTTCAAGAATTGACTGGTAAGTCGTTCATGGATTAGTTCCTTTAAGGATGCTCTTATTTTCTAGGGACAATAATTCTCTTCTATGAGATATACTACATGAGATATTATTATGTGATATACACAATAAGGTAGTGTTTATTCACTATAAAGTCATTTGATGACTATTCCTTCTAGGACATGCTCTTCTTGAGACTTCAATATTCATTCAGGAATATATTAACCTTAGACTTCTTAATACTTGTTATGAGCTTTAATTTTCATATGTTGCGATTTATATTCTCCAGGAACTATATATACAGATCTTCATAATCCACTTATAACTGCATATTTCATATTCATTCATTTTATTTGCCAAAGATATAGCAAAATATTTATTTCTTCTTAGTAGGAGATTCATCCTCAATTGTATTTCTTCGTTAACCCGATATAATCACTACAGGTGACTTTGCCATGGACTTTGTTTTCTGGATCCAGGTTCTCATAAGAGAAACATTTGCAATTATAGAGGTAGCGTTGTCGACAACTATTATTTTCTCTCAATATTTTGAGATTATTCTTTCCCTTTGTTATTTCCCAAACAAGAGATAATTTGTTGTTCTGCACATCCAACACTAATAATATGCGCGCTTAGTGTGTTGGATTTCATCTTCATGATGACCCTCTTCATGATGTGGTCAACCTTCTTCATGAAGTGTTCTCTTCATGAGAATGGAGGAGTTTATTTATATTTCATTTAGCAAGTATACACTAAACTAGAACCAAAAGGCGTCCCCGTAGATTTTAGCTTGATAATATACAATATTTTAATTACTGCTAGTAAACACAACTTCTGGTTTATAACTTCAAGTTACTCCTCATATTTCTAAAAATATCTGGCATATGCTCTGCTTTATGCTTCACAAGAGCATTAGTCAAACTATTATTTGACTTAGTGTGTGATACTATTCCTACTTCAAGCTTCGAGGAATATTTTCTCTTAAGACCATTTTCCTTCGATGGAAATAATATGGCATTCAAAATAGGCCTTTTCTCCCCCTAATGCCAATATTAGATCTTTAATAGCATACTTTAAAAGATATCCACTATCATAGGCTTAAAATAATTTAAATTCATGTATCTCCAACTACGAGTGGAGGCCCATTTATGTATGCTATGATGAAATTATATGAGAAATATTTACGCATATATTTTAATATAGGGGTTATTATACATTATATGAAGTGAGCTAGGATACATAAAGTGTGTTTATGAATGTTCAGCATTCCTGTAAACTCAAAGATGTTCTCCCCCTGATTTACACATATCATAGTTTAAAAAACTATTTTATTATCTAGCTTCTTTATTGTTTAGGCCAAAATTTTGATCCAAGTACTCATACATTAAAAAAATAGACCATACACTTCAAATGTATAAAATGCAACATTCAAACTCACATGGAATATCTTCTAGACTTTCTAATTACCACTAATGCAAAATTCCCTTGACGCCTTTTCTTCTCCCAAATCATCATAAGTGTTTTATCTACCAACTCAATTTTTACTATAATTTATCCCATTCAAGTGACTTCTCCATTTAGCTAAATTTAGATTAATCAACTCCCCCTGATCTTAGGCTACTTGGACATAGACCATTCTATTGCTTATGCATACAATGCATTAAAAGCAAAAATATTCCAAGGAAAGTGCAAAGGTAGATACTAGCTATAGATATAGCCATTATGCTAATATTCATGTAAGAGTGGAGAAAGTTCCAGCTCAACGGGAGCACGACATAGTGATACACATTCATGTGCAATGTGAAAAATGTTGGTATTCAATCCAACGTGATAGATAATAACAAAATGCAAACTACAAGCTTACTTATAATTACTGCAGTAGAGAAAGTTAACTCGGCAGAAAGGGACACAGGCAAAACTTCAAGTTCTGATACGTGCACTTAAAGATGGATTTTGGAAGGGTATCATATTAAATATATATATTACCCATATTTTCTTATTCATATACCAAAATTTCTCCCCTTTTCATGCCATAATTACTTCAAGTACTAATTTGCTTCATGCATCATCAATGAATAATAATTTCTAATGCTCTATAAAATCTAATTATACTTCTAGTATTCATTGGTTATGCATAAAATTTACATATTCAATGTACTATTTGGTGTACAACAACAGACTGAGGGTTGGACATAAACTTCTAGTTTTTTGGCTAAAGTATTAGATACTTAGTTTAGGATTATACTATTTCTTGACTAAATTTGTCCTTCTAAGATCATATGCCAGCTATCGGGGATCCATATCTGGGACGCCCCATTTGGGGATGGAAGCTCAAACAAAAGTCACGAGCCAACCGCACTGTTGAAACAAGGGTCTGAAACCCGCCTTCGACTGGGATGGGCCTCTCCATCGAAAAGGGGCCTCGAAGACCAGCCCGCTACTTCGTGGCCCACAATCAAGACGAACCCCGGAGCCTCCCCCGTCTGGCATCACCTCCCGCCCGATGTCGGTCCGCCTCGCCCGACGTGGAAACCAAATCCGACGTTGGGCGGGTTCCCCCGCAAGGGACCGCGCGCAAAGGGAGTCCGTACCAACCGACGTGGAGCGATGTACAATTTCTGAATATCCAGGCAGAGGCAGGCCCAGGACCCGGGCTTATCCTACGAAGGGAATCTGCCCTGAATGCCTGGCAACTGCGGCGTACAACAGGCATGCCTAATGGTACAGTTGACTTCGCAACGCACGGCATAGGATAACAAAGGAATCTATAGATTAACTCGAGAGCACTGCCCAAAAGGGCTGGGATCCCCAGAGTTCCCAGGTACGGGAGGGCAGCGACGACCCGGCCCCTACCTGGGTCGTATGAGGCCACGCCGCGGAGCATCGCACGAGTGTGCGCTCTGCCCAAACTCCGTTAGGATAATGGCCATAGAACGAAAATGCCTGACGACCGACGTGCGACAAAAGACCTCTCCAGTGAAATGATGATTCCAGGAGGGAGATACCTGACCGACGATGAATGGCAGGGAGGGCAGGGCCCGTACCGACGGTGGACATGGAGAACACCGGCCCCTACAACACCCAGACCTTGGACCCCCATCGAAGGAACAACCACGTATCCGACACAGAGCCCAAGTGAGTTTGTCAAAGGGAATATCAACACGGGGCATAGGAATGATGTATTCAAGACTTAGCTGATTCTCTCCGCGACATGTAAGGACAGAGCCTCCCCTCGATCTATAAAAGGGAGAGGTCGGACCGCTCTCTGGATATCAAACCAGCACTCGCACACATCCTTGCATCGAGACCTGAGAACACCTCTCTCTCGCTGCGCTTGTTACACCCCTATACAAGTTCTAAGATAAAGAACACGAATGTCAGCTCGGATTGGACGTAGAGATCGTTCTGCCTGAACCAGTATAAACCTCGTGTCTCTTGTCTTACCATCCGATTCCGACGCGCAAACGTAAATTCACTAGTTGGTAGTTTTCGTGACACCGACACCAGTGTAGTCCAATTGTTCATGTACTTCTAGGAAATTCAGTTCCCTTCTACCTATAACCTTCGTGGTTATATAAGGTTTCTTGGTGGATAAAAGTAATGCAAAATTGATTTAGATGGCAAAATAGGCATTTGTTTATACGTGAATCATATAAATCTATTTTATTCCATGAGAAGTTAACACATATTACTGCAAGAAAGAATTGTAACTAAGAATATTAAATGCTTCATATTTAGTCTTCAAGCTAATAAAGTAACCATTAACTCTTCTATGAGTTTACATAATCCACTTAATTCAACGGGAATTAGTACTTAAAGCACCACCACCACCACTATCAATACTTCAAGATATGAATTTCAAAAGCAACAAATCTATAAGCACATGATTTAAGTTCTTCTTCAAGAGAAACTTTAAATGTTATAATTCTTATCCACTCTTATATATCTTAGCATCAACGTTTGACATTTAGCAGCTTCATGCTTGCTTGATCTTTCTTGGAGTATAAGATATGCAAGTCACATATTCAAAGTTAATCCAACTGACAATATCCTGGTTTATAAAGCTATCTAAAAATTCTAACTCAATTTCTATTTGAGTAACTTCTAATGGTAAATTCAAATACTTCATGTATTGTATTGCTCTGTGATACTCTATACACAAGAGATATTTCTTCGAGAATATATGGTGATAAAATATTATTTACCATCTTGTTTTCTAGATATTTAATATAAAGTTTCAAGTTATTGTTTATAGAGCAGCATTATATCTTGGCCACATACTCATTCTAGAGAGTAATCAAAAAATATATATCCTGAGTTTACTACACTTCAATGGTAGCAATATCCTATATGGATTTAATAATGACCATAACAAATAATTCTACTATTCAAAGTAATTCTAGTATATTCCTTCTTCATGAAGGTATGCATATATCATTATATAGATAAATTATGTGCATATATATTTACTACACGTAAACAAGTAGTAAGGTGTAAAAAGACAGTGGATGGTTATTCAAAATATTTTTAAAAGCATTCTAGCATTTTTTAGGATTATGGTATATGAAAAATTTTAGAATTAATACCAAACATTCATTTATATTAAAAATTTATTATGCTAGAAAAACAAATATGAGCCTCCCAAAGGTAACAAGTCTAAGGTTTACAAAATTCAGAGAGCTCATAATACCTTATACCATGTTTTTCATGTAACCATTCAAGATTTACTCTTACAATTACATGGTATTTAACCCATGACGTGTGACACATAAATAAATGCATTCAAAAGAGCATTAAAAAACAACACGTGGTACGCATACATGAACATAAATCAAATACTATAAATATATACAAATAAAAGCATTTTATTGTCAAGTAGCTGCAAGCTTGCTGGTTAGCCACGGTAATGAGCTGTATGCTAGTACCAGATTAACAATTTGTCATGCATACTGAAACACTGCATGTTACAAGATTTTCAAGGCCTGACGAAGACAACAAAATATTACTAGCATGATGGAAACTACAGGTTCCCAAATTAATCTAGTAGTTGCTTGATCTATGATCGTCAGATCTATGATCGTCAGAATCAATCTTTTAGATAGTCATGTTCATGCCGTTTTGCTTTCTAGAATACAAAATCCTTCGGGGCCAATATGAGTCTCGTAGGAAGGTTTCAAAATTAGAGAACTCATATATATTTTGTTTATTATTATTAGACATTATAACCGTGAGATCTTCCAGAAACCTATCCACTTTTCAATTGACTCTTTCCCTTCCCTTTATTTGTCCGGTGACGCAGCTTGTAGGCTCAGCGGTGGTGCAGCTTCTGGGCTGGTGGTGACGCACATGCCGGTGGACAAGATTTGAGGCGCGTGCAAGCGTCCTGGATAAGAGTCGCATGCGAACAACCAGCGAGATGTGGCTTACGTGCTAGCAAGACCGTGACGGCTCACGTGCGGCCGACCCGGTGGTTGTTCAAGTAGCGAAGGCCGTGTGCGTTCAGGCGACGGCAGCCGCGTGCGTTCAGCCGGCGGTGGCTCGCATGGAGGCGAGCAAAGCCACGGTGTCCATAATAATTTGTCGATTCAATTCTACAACGGCGAGTAGGGTTGCTAGCTACTTCTAGTAGATCCAGATTCACATGAACTGGTCTAGCTTGCCTGTTAGATTTGGGTTCATAATTAATTAATCAGTCTGTGACCTGATCAATTATGTTGTCGATGGACTTCATGCCAACGCTACCCGGCCGTTGATATTGCCCTGATTTGGCGTTCAAGCCCAATAATGTGGTTATGAAATTTCTCGGCAAGTCTAGTAGATTGTATTTTGTCATGCTTCTTGCATGTATGTACGTATATGTGCTACACGTACAGATTCTATATTGCATTGGAAAGCACAGACTAGCTCGAAGGCTAGCACAAGCAAGCAATCTGTGAGAGTTTTCCATACCTTTTAAAGATACCAATTTAATCTACCTCACATGCCGCGTAGGCAGTGGTTAGTAGATACATACCGCGTAGGGTGTTAGCATTGTTGTAGAACCGTCTGCCTGACAATGACGATGGATGTCGATGCAGTGCAGATTAGTTGCAGGTAGAGGTAGCAGATCTGTTCCACTAACAACGTCGGGACATCGATGTCGTCGTTGGAATAGTCGCGGCAGGGACGTCGGCATGAGCATCGTCATAAAAGGTCGACGGCTTGAACGGCGATGTCGACGAAGAGCTTATCGTGCTGATAACGTGTTATGAAATATGTCGTCAGTGGTTAGGACCTTTCCCTCTCCGTCTGTCATGATCACACAGTAGATGAAAATAGTAGAATATGTAGACATAAGATAGGGAGACTATTCTTTATTTCTCTGAATATATTGATGATTACAACATAAAGCTCCCACATATATAGTCCGGTCAAGGCTTAAGAGTTTCGGTAAGAGCCCATGTACAAATAGACTAGAATTAAGATTTGTCCTTCTCCTTTTCTTCTAGAATAGAGTCCGTACATTTTACAACAATGGGTGCCTTTTATTTTTCCACCGTTGGATTCCTACCCATGGATGGCTTGTTTTACAACCACCATAAATTTCTCATTTTTCGTGAATTGGTTGCCAGATTGTTTCTGAGAAGTGTCCCTCGAACTCCAGAAAATGTTCCGTGAGATGAGACTACAAATTTAGTTTCTCAAGCAAATTATATCAGCCCGAATTGAATTGCCAATATATCATGCAATTAGCAGTCTGGAAATGAAAACACAGAGTGAATTCCAACAACTGATTGGCTGCTGATCAGGATCCGAGAACTAGTAGTCTATTAGCCCTCGTCACTACGGGAAACTGGTCCTTTGCCGACTGCCTCCAGCTTTGCCGACCGCCAAAGCAGGGGCAGTTGGCAAAGAAGACCTTTGCCGACTGCCCTTCCCCCGGCCGTCGGCAAAGAAAGGTAGTCGGCAAATCTTTGCCGACTGCACGAAAGGATAATAACAGTCGGCAAAGATGGGCAGTCGGCAAAATATGATGGGCTCAAATGGCGTCTGTCGCCGTGCTCTTTGTCAACTGCCATGACGTTCGGCAGTCGGCAAAGATAGCTTCTTTGCCGACTGCCACGCCGAGCAGTCGGCAAACTGCCATGTGGCCCGGCTGGGCCCGGCGCCGGCCCTCTTTGCCGACTACTAGGCTAGGCAGTCGGCAAAGGCGGCTTCTTCATCGACTGCCAGTGACGTGGCAGTCGGCAAAGTGACTCTTTGCCGACTGCCAAGCTTGGCAGTCGGTAAAAATTTAATTTTTTTGAATTTTGAGTCCATACTTTTTCTGTAGCCCAAATATATTGTTTTGCAAGCACATGTTAGGATTTGGGACCTTTTTATAATATTTTACTATATTTCATTCATTTATTTCATTTACTTAAATTTTTCCGTATAATCTAAATTTGAACCGCAGATGCATGAAATATAAAACGTAACCATTCAAAAAATGATATTCATGTTGGACAATGTATTTTGAGGCCGTGTCCATAAACTCACCCAAAAGTTTAAACGTGTTGTCCACGAAACATGACCATCCAGGTGCGATAGAAGTATTTTTTAATTATATAAAATCCAAACAAAGTCCGAAAATCACAAAACTTGCCGAGGTGTCATGTTATCACATGTGGAGGCTACGATAAAAATTTGAGAATGTTTGGAGCAAGTAGCGAAGTCGGATATCCAAAACCTAGACATCTCCACATGTGATCGTAGTTGATCACATGTGGAGATATTTGGGTTTTAGAAATCTGACGTCGTAACTTGCTCCAAACATTCTCAATTCTTTATCGTAACCTCCACATGCGATAACATGACACCTCAGCAAGTTTCGTGATTTTTGGACTTCGTTTGGATTTTATATAATTAAAAAACACTTATACCGCACCTGGATGGTCATGTTTCGTGGACAAGGCGTTCAAATTTTTGGGTGAGTTTATGGACACGGCCTCAAAATACACTCTCCAACATGAATATTATTTTTTAAATGGCTATGTTTCATTATTTCATGCACCTACAGTTCAAATTTGGATTATGCAAAAAAATTCAAGTAAATGAAATAAATGAATAAAATATAGAAAAATATTGTAAAAAGGACCCAAATTCGAACATGTGCTTGTAAACAATATTTTTGGGCCACAGAAAAAGTTTGTAACTCAAAATTTAAAAAAAATGAAATCTTTGTCGACTGCCAGTTACGGCACTCGGCAAAGAGCATCTTTGCCGACTGCCACGTCACCGGCAGTCGGCAAAGAGTCTGTCTTTGCCGACTGCCCAGACTGGCAGTCGGCAAAGTCGGCCAGTCAGTAAAGGGCTAGCAGAAAAAGGGCCCAGCCGACCCATCTTTCCCCCAACCCTAGCCGCCGCGCCACTCCCCGCCCTCCCCGCTGACGCTACCGTGCCCCGCCGTCGCTCTCCCGGCCAGATCCGGCGTGCCCCAGCCCCCACCGCGCCCCTGCCCCGCCACCGCATGCCTACCCCGCGGCCGCGCCCACTGCCCCATCGCGCACGCCCGCCCTGCTGCCCGCGTCCTCCACGCCGCCGCGCTGCCCCACCGCGTGCGCCCGTCCTGCTGTGCGCGTCCTACGCGCCGTCGCGCCGCCACGTCGTGCGCGCTAGCCCAGCCGCGTGTGCCCGCCCCACCGCCGGGCCGCGCGTGCCCGCCGCGCCCGGCCATCGCGTGCTCGCCCCGCCGCCACCGAGGAGCCACCGTGTGGCCCTAAGGAGGAAGAGGAGGGAGGAAGGAGGAAGAAGAAGAAGGGAGAGGAGAAGGAAGAAGAAGAAGGGGAAGGAGGAGGAGGAAGAAGGAGAAGGGGAAAAGAGAAGGAAGGAGGAGGAAAGGAAGGAGAAGGAAGGAGGAAGAAGAAGGGGGAGGAGAAGGAAGAAGAAGAAGAAGGGGGAGGAGGAGGAAGGAGGAAGAAGAAGAAGGGGGAGGAGGGGGAAGAAGAAGGAGAAGGGGGAAAAGAGAAGGAAGGAGGAGGAAAGGATGGAGAAGGGAGGAGGAGAAGGACCTCGGTGGCCATTCGTTAATGTCGTTCATCCACGTCGGTGGCCGTTCGTCCACGTCGTTGAATCCGTTCGTCGACGTCGTTCGTCCATGTCGTTGTCCCCGCCCATCATCGTTCGTCCACACCATCATCCCTGCCCCTAAGGTAAAGCCCCAGGGTTGTCACTGACAACCTTCGTGCCAAGTTTGTTGATGTGTGGCCTTCGTGCCGTATATGTGTTGTCGGCCATCGAGCCGGCTTCTTTCTTGCAGGTTTTGGAAACCTCCCGATACAGTGGAGGTTTTGCCAAAATTTTGTCCTAATTGAATTAATCTTTATCTTTGTCATTGCAGGCACAGGACAAAATGCAGGGCGGCAATAGACGACCTCGACGACGGGTCTCGTCGGTCTACTAGAGGACCGAGATCGACGAGCAGGCATTGGAGGAGCCGCCATTGGTGGAGTCGTCAGTGAGGACCGGCTCACATCGCTCGGCGACGAGGCAGCTGTTTACCTCAGACTACGATGTGTAGGAGGAGGAGGACGGGCGTGACCTGGACGGGGGTGTCCAGGAGGGGGCGTCCAACACGAGGACGACCAGGAGGGGGCGTCCGGGACGGGGGCGACCATGACTGGAGCGATCAGGACTGGGGTGACCAGGGCAGGGGCGAGGAGACACCAGGGGAGACAGCTTCCTCAAATTCGAGCAAGGTCTACCGGCGCAGGATCACGCGCCTCCCTTCGGCGCCGATCGCGGTAGACCACCATCCGGTGATTCGACCCGACGATGACAAGTAAGTAACCGTTTATATTTTCATGACTTATTCATATGACATGTTTAAAATTGAACTTTAGACTAACAATTCTTCTTAATGACTCGTGCAGAAGCTAAAAGCTTGTGCAAGGGATAGCTGGACGCCATCCTCATAGCATGCTAGGCCTCCTGATTAAGAAGCACTACCCTGGTCTTGTCACCCGTGTCGACGGGACCACAGGTCCGCCCTGGCATTGGCAGGACTTCTTCAAAGTCAAGGATGAATACGAGGTCCCCATTGCGACCAAGATCAAGAGAGAGTTCTGGGTGAGTCTTCATTGTACCGTTTTGTCAATACTACGCATTCGTTTGACGTTCTTAAAACAATGAAATGATACATGATATCTGTATGCAGGTGTGGTACACGTGCGAGCCGGGGCACGAGGTCCAGGCATCGGCGGTGCAGGACAAGGTTGCAATGGGGCGACTCAAGGACATGTACTACAAGGCCTACATCCAGGTCCTCATCACCTACTACACCGACGTGCTTCGCCTGTCGCTGCTGAAGAAGGAAGCTAGGAAGATGATCCTCTACCCCAAGACCGACATTTCTAGGGAGTTCTACATCCAGGTAAGTAGGAAACATTAATTCTGATTTCTTCCATGAAAAATAAGTAGGAAACATTAATTCTGATTCATCTTCTGACATGTCATGCAGTTTCCTGCTGATTAGTGCAATGCACATGGACTGCTGGGCAGCCATTGTGGACAAGTGGAGAAAGCCGGAGTCGTACATGGAGCGTCGCCATAGAAGTGCATATGCCAAGGCGAGGACAGGGCTGGCACACCACCAAGGGAGCCGCTCCCTCGGAGGGTTCATGGACGCATGGGTACGCTTCTGTCGATTTATTTATTTATTTATTTATTTATTCAATCTCATTACGTGTAATCATCCTTGTGTTTTCCTCGCAGTCCCAGGCGCATGAGGGACAGGTGATCAATGAGTACGAGGGCTACGCCCTATCTCACAAGGGAAAAGCGACAGATCCGGACAACGTCTACAGCTCGGCGGATGGGCCGAGGCGTACACCAACCCGAACGCCTATGAGAAGATGGTCCATTACACCGAGGCAGCTCATAAAAGCCATGGTTCGACCTTCGATCCTGCCACCCAGCCCCTGGATACAGACATCCTGATAAGGACGGGTGGAGGGAAACAACACGGCCGGTACTTTATTGCCCACAGCACAATCGACCCGGCCACCGTTCCCACCCTTCGTCGATCCGACAGCACGACCTCCTCCGACGTCCCCATACGACCTCGGCAGCCGAGCCACACGCAGGCGTTGGCGGCAGTTCAGGTAACTTTAGTTTTATTCGTTGTTCATTGGTTTTACATATGTACCCTTCCTTTTGCATTGTTTAAACATCGAGGGTGTAACATTGCAGTCCGAGTTGGCCGAGTTGCGTGCCGCGCAGGAGGCCTCGCAGGAGGCCTATCGGCGGGAGATGGCAGCCCGAGAGGAGGCCCATCGGCAGGAGATGGCGCGCCAGCTTGAGGATGTCCGGCAGCAAATGCAGCGTCAGATGCAGGAGTTTGTTGGCTACTTTCAGAGCATTCAGATCCCTGGTGTTGTCGTGCCTCCGTTGCCTGCCTCAATGTTCACTCCACCACCTCCTCTTGGCCCTATAGGGACTCCGGTGAGTATATATGTTTGTCCATTATTTTGGCTTGTGCGGCCATCATGCAGGTACTAATGAGATCGCTTCTCCTTTGTGCAGGAACAGTCGGCGGGTTCGAACCCAACTCCTCGAGATGGCCCTTCTCCAGGCCATGGGTTTTTGGTTCTTGCCCCTCAGCCACACTTCCCGTGGCCTCCGAGTGACGTCCTTCCTGGGCCTACGCAGCACGGGACATCCGCGTGGGCGAGCTGCCCTCCTCTGACTACCCAGCACGTGCACTCCGAGTGGGGGCACCAGTATCAGTTGGCACCGCACGGGCTCGAGCCAGGACAGTCCTCGTGGTCTTCGTGGCCTTCACACCATGATGGGGATATGGGCGGCGGGTCGCAGCACGAGTGAGGCGTTTGTATGAATTTGTGAGACTTTGTGATATATTGTTGGACATATATGTGGATTTTGTGATATATTGTTGGACATACATGTGATATATATGTGCATTTATGTTTTATATATATATGTGTGATTTGCCTGTTGTTATATATATGGAAAAACAAAAAAAATTCTAGCTTTGCCGACTGCCACGGCAGTCGGCAAAGGATGTTTTTTTAAAAAATAAAATATCTTTGCCGACTGCCAGCTCAGGCAGTCGGCAAAGACTTTTTAAAAAAAATAAAAAATCTTTGCCGACTGCCATTTCGGCAGTCGGCAAAGAAGACGTCAGACGACACGGGGCCGCTTTCTTTGCCGACTCCGCGTTTGGCAGTCGGCAAAGTCTTTGCCGACTGCCCTCCACGTGGCAGTTGGCAAAGAATCCTTTGCCGACGGCTTCTTTGCCGACGGACCTTTGCCGACTACTAGAGTGGAATGCAGTCGGCAAAGTCTTCACCGACTGAGTTTCGGCCTTTGCCGACTGCTTTCGGCAGTCGGCAAAGAACCAGTTTCCCGTAGTTCGTGGTACTAAAGGAATATCAAGCTTCGTGTAGAAAGAAAGGCTCCTTTTTCATGAATGATGACGAAGGTTAGATCTATCAGAAGCATAGCATGCAAAGTTATGCAAGTAACATTGATTTGATGTAATCAACCAAATTTTTCTCTCGGAAAAGTTGCCCTCTCTCTAGGATATTTTAAAATTGTCTATGGACTTTCGACCGTGCAGAGCCCGCACATTACAGTTTATCTATTTGATTATAGTATCCCAACACCTATGTTCAAGAACCGTAAGGGATGAAAACCTCTCCCGGCGACTTGGCGTGCATTAATCAATTAAATTTCTTGATAGCAAGTTGCATGAAACTCTTGGTGCCATATATAATGATATATGGATATATTTTTTTTTTTGCGAAACACACTCGTCCCTATAAACATACGTACATAAACCCTACCCCTATGCATGCCTTCGAGAGACTAAGCAGGCAGGACATTGAGATTTATGAAGTCACCAAAGGTTCGCTATCGACAGGAACGTCGCCTATCATTGAAAGCATAGCGCCGGTAAATCCTAGAATAAATCCAGAAAATACGAGCTCTCGTCCCAAGCGAAGGACTTAAACCTAGGTGGGTAGGTTCCAGCTGATATATGGATGTATGAACAATGAAAATCTCTGTTCTCTCTCAAATAGGATTATGCAGCCGGTTTAGTTGAAAATTGCTCGGTTCGTTTCCAGTATCAAACAGGACCTGAACGATTGGCACGGTCCCATTGTAGCAGATTGCATTAATTGGATTAATTCGAAATTAGCTAGTTCATATTAGGTGAAAGCATCATAATCATCAAATTGAAAATTTTGTTATTCCTTCAAATAAAAAACATATACATATATTGAGCTTTCAGAAATTTGAAATTTTGCAGAGCTCTAGGTTCGGAATGTTATGGATCCATGAAGTGTAAACTTAAGCACGTTCAGTTACCAGATACCGAGATTCATAAAGACGAAATTCGACTGTAAGTTATTAAAAAAAAGATAAAACTTGATCCTTGCAGAGTTGCAGTGATAGCTTACATGTTTGTACTTTCGCTACCACTGATGAGTTGCTTGTCTGATTGTTTTTTCAGAAGAAAATAAATATGAAAAAAAATTAAATTTCCCTAGCACCGAAATTCTTGGACCAAGAAAATAATCCCAGTGGCCCTGTCACTGGTTTACATATATATATGTCGGTCAGAGAAATTCCGGTTTGTGATACTGCTGCATGTTTGTTTGGTAAGTAATTCGTTGCAACCGTCACTTGGAGGCAGAAGTAAACAAATTATTTGCTACTCCAGAGGTCAGGCAAAGCGTACCCGCATCGGTTGTTTGCTGTTGGTTGCTTCCTATGCTGGAGCTGAATGGTGACAGATTGACATGACCTGTTGATCGAGCAACTCTCGTGTTACTAGAAGAGTACGTATATACATCTAGTCTCCGTCTGAAGTAGGTAAGGCTCCTTTTCATCATGACTCCATGATAAGACTAAAATGTTGTTAAGAAGTATAAGACGCAACTTCAATTTGAAACCAGTAAAAAATATTGTATTGATGTTTTCTTCTCAGTTAAAACTCGTCCTCTCTGTCACTTTAGCGCTGCTTATAGACTTTCAAACTCACAAGCCCATAGATATCACATGTCAACTTTATCTTTTCTTTTATAATTTTAGACACCTTGACATACAATATTGTATTACTCATTCAATGACATGGAACTTTTTCAACATGAACACAACAGGTCTCAAGTCACTATTAGAAAAAATATTTTTCAAGGCGCTTGGCAATCCTAAACACAGGCGGGCAAGATTTTGGACTACCAGCACAGTTAGCTAGCAAGCCCAACGCCATTGTCCGCCTCTGTAAATTAATTTACATAGGCGGGCCGTAAGAACAACCACCTCTGTAAATCAAGCATTTATAGAGATGGGTATATTTAGGTCTGCCTCTATAAATCAATTTAAAGAGGCGAACATCTTTACAACCGTCTCTGTAAATCAATTTACATAAATCAGCCTAGATAGATTTTTTGTAGAAAGCATAGCTTTTGAATACAAAGTCAGATGAAGACAAACTCTATATCAAAATTATATATCTTGATGAGATATATAACTTTATAGTCAACAATATTTTCATTTGTGATTGTTTCAGCGCCCAAATATGCGTTACGTGTTTTGGATCTATTTGAACAAACAAATTTTTGAAATTTTCAAACGTCTTCGGATGGAGAAATAATTAATCTATATGAAAGTTGTAGATCTCGATGGGATATAAAACTTTGTAGTTAACAAGATTTTTATTTGAAGTCGTTTAGGTCACCAGATAGGTATTACTAGATATTGCAAGGTGATTCTGAAAGGAGTGGGTTGGTACAAAATTAAAATTTTGTAACTTAAAAGAGAATTGAAACAACTAGGAAATGACCACACAAGAGTCTATCGGCAACATGAGTCCCCGAAAACCAAACTTTAGTGTGGTCAAAGCATCTTAGATGTGACTTCCCGAACGAAATTAAGCACTGGCATGCCATATGATAAAATAAATGTAGACTTGAGATACTAGGTTCTGCTCTATATTAGCAGTTTGCACCTACGAATCGAAATCTAGTCAAACAAAATTTCCATCTTGACATCGTTGGTCTCTTTCAGAAAACCATCATCGTCATGGATGACTACGTACAAAGAAAGGCCTGCATTATATGATTTGGTCATCAGGGACTTGCACGTCAATGACAGCCAAGCATTCATTAGCTTTCTATACAAAACCTTATCTTCGTTATAGAGTACCATAGGGTGGGCTCCTATAGATATGTTTCCAACCCTTGAAATTTGAAAAGCATGTAATCGCAAGAGCAGAAGCAACTGTCAAACCCCACGCGCGAGTTTAGATTTTCAGTTACGTTGGATCGGAGTACGTAATTCCGAACTTATTTCCCCTTCAACACTTCAATTCAACAAGGGAACGTTGTTAGGCACGCACTAGTGTAGGACTGGGCTTCGCTACCTAGACATTCGTACCAGATGCAACAGAGCTGGCACGGATGGACCAACCGGCACGGATGCCACATCACTGACGCTTAGGTTGTGCTGGTAGCGGAACCGGTACGGATGCCTGTTCCAACTTCCAAGCAGATAGTGAACTCCTGCTCTAAAAGTAGCGGCGGCGTTTACATTTCATGCTACACAATAAAGAAAAGAAGCATAAATTATGTCCATTGAATGAAATGAAAAATGAAAACAAAACAAAAAAATTGCAATACAAATTTGTGCTTGTACTTCCTGTCGTAATGCCTGTTATGGGCTGCGTGTTTTACACGCAACAAAGGGCAAAAGACGCCATCTGATCAACGGATTTTTCCCATTTTGCAATGCGACAGTAGCTTTAGAGCATGTTCAAGAGCCTTTTTAAATCCCACTCTCTAAATCACCATTTGGAGAGTCATTTGCATAAAATCGCTTTCTATATCTTTTCACTCTCTAATAGTTTTTCTATATCTCATGCGCACTATAGAGAGCCATTCTCATCTTCTATTTTTGGCTACCGAAAAATCTGAAATAGAAGATGGCTATATTTGAATGACCATTTAGATAAACTGTTGGAGGGTAGTTTTTGACAAAAAATCTCTATTCCTAACATTTAGTAAGGATATGAAGAGTCTCTTGCATATGCTTTTAAATAAACAATTGCTGCAAAGTTTATTCGAAATCTCAACTAACTTTCTCTTTTCGTAGAGCAAATGGAACCCCAATCAACTTAAAGAAAGAAATGAAATCTCAGTGGAATTTGGTGATACTGCACCAGTCTGATACGCTGCACCAAGATGATACGGCAACTGCCCAGGCGGTCCCATTGGCATCTCCTGACGAGGCACAGCTGCGCCGTGCAGGGGAAACTGAAGAGCACCACGCGGAGGAAGTAGCAAAGGGCCATGCGGCAAAAACGGCAGAGCACAACAAGATGCCCCGGCATCCGAGCCCAGTGCAGCAGGAGGAGGCACATCCTCTGGCCCATTGGTGACACCTGACACAGCCCAAGTAGAGGTGGTAGTGGAACAGGTCAATTGCTCCTTGCTATCGCCACAGCAATACGATAGGCCAGTTCACGCAGTGGAGGTTGACCTGGATGTATCAATGGCCATGCAGCCCAAGCCCATTGGCCCGACACGAGGCCCTTTTTTGGCCAGGCCCAAGCTCGGCCCGGCCTGGTGACCAGTTGGCCCAGGCTGCCATGGCCCGAGGGAGTAGGCCTGCCTGGGCCGCACCCTAGGCACATGGGTTGGCATGGCGCGGCCCGCTCCCAAACGGTAGGCATGGTGGCAACCTGGCCTACCAACGGCTATATGCTAAAGGCAGACTACCCAGCCCACCGCACCCCCCTCAGCCCCCGCCCCTCGTATATAAGCGCAGCAACCATTGCCCCCACCCCCTCAACCCTAACCCTAATCCTTATTCCTCCGCGCCACTCGTTGCTCTCTCAATCGCTCTTGCTCACTCGCTCTCGCCCGCCACACTGTATCCACTAGGGGCGAACCGTGAATCTGAGCTCTCGTCGTCATCGTCCTTGACTCCGGTGATCTCGATCCACCTGCCACCGCTCCCCTATCTCACCTTGTCTCCTCCCTTCTCTCCCTCTCTCCTCTCGCTCTCGATGAATTATGTGAGTTCGTGTTCCCGTCCAGGCCATCTACCGCCGCTCGCCATCAATTCTAATCGGTGTCTATCGGTCCTCTCGGTGGCCCTCGTCATCTCCGGCGCCGGGCTCTGGTTGCTTAGGTGACTCCACGAACCCTAACCCTAACCCTAGTTCTGAGCTTCACCACCAAACATTGAGCATTAATGTTCATGCTGCAAGGTTAGCATCATCGTTCCACTACGAGATCTGCAATACTTGTGATAGATGAAAGCATCCACAACCATCCTCTTAAAAAGTTTGTGAATGAGGATCAAGTGGTGGTTGTCTTCGAAAGCGAGCATGTAATGCGAGGGGTCTCAAAAGTGAAACTTCCATGCTTATTTGTGGAATCCATTCTTTTGGACTCTAGATTCGATATTTCAAGAATGTCCATGGCACAAGATTTTTTGCTCACAAAAGATATATCAGTTAAATCTTGACCATTCTCAAGAATGAATTTGAGTTTGAGGGAGGGTGATGATGGACGTTTCGTTTCACAAAGTTGAGAGGAAAGCTTAGGCAAAACGAATGGGGAGAAAGAGAGTTGTATAGTAATATAACACGACAACTCTCTTGCTGTTTAAAAAAATGATCCTATCACATTTCAAATCAAATGGTCATCATGGAAAATTCCTTATTTAAGAAAAAAAAGTTGAAAAGATACTTAATTAATTTTGCTGCTTAGCCTGTTATGATTAAGTTATGGTGTTTTTACTTGAGAAATGTGAGGTAACATGGTTTGTATGTTGGAATGGACTGACCCATCACCACTCCATTCATCACAAACCAAATAATTAGTATAACCATGAGGAAAAGAATTAATTTGGCAAATTTTGGAATCAGCTTATGACAGACTACCTCATCTTATAATATGAGGTGGATCGTCAAACTGAACACCCCTCTATCTGTGCATGGAGGAGCTAGAGCTAGTAATTAAGACTAAAATAGTTGTTTTATTGGTTTTTATTTCATTTTGAGAAGACAAATAAAAATGTACGGATGAGCAAGAGCAGGCCAGGGCTCCACCGACCGAGGCCTGGGTGATGATGGCCTCCTTCCAATTTTTCTCTGCCACTTGTTGGATCAATTTGAACACCATATCAGTGATGAAAAATAACATGTGATGTAACTGGGGATGGGAATTGAAATGGATAGTGATGTTTCACTAGTTTAAATCTTTTTCTTCACAAAATAATTGCTTGGCACGTCGTTTTAGTTAATCTGTGAAAGTCTTGGATCAACCCATTAACTCAAAAGAATAAAATTGCATCCCTAGATGCAATACACTTTTATATTCTAAAAAAAGCTAACATTTTGGGCCTCTGTTCACTGTATATAAGTATGTATGGCCAAATTTACTGCTTCAAAATACCAACCGTTATATTTAGTGAGTCTTCACTAGAAATGTATTGCGAGTATTTAGTGAGTGTTGTACTCTTGGTCAAGCAAATAAGAAAAAAAAAAGAGAGAGGAAAAAGTTTAGTTACTTACCACAGATGATGTGGAAAGGCGTGTTTAAGCATTTGATGACTTGCTCATGCAACCAAATGTGGGGTGGGGGGGTTGTTGGGGTTGTGTGGGTGGTGGTTGAATAGATAAAAGGTGCACTTGCAATTTAGTTACTGACAGCTGCGGTGGAAAGCAAACAAGTGCAAAAAATATATAAGTATTCTAAAAAAAAAAGTCCTACTTGCGGTTGATCAGGATAACGAGGCACATATCACCATGGGCACGGAGGCCCAAAGAGACTGTTACCTTGCCCGCGTCTGGGCCATGTCAGCCCATTAGCATGCCCCCGTGCGGTTGAGCCCAACGACACGACACCTGACCCCCAACCGGCGGCGACGCAGCCACGGCCATCCGGGCTCCGGCGTACCCCTCCTGGGGCTCCTGAGCGGACAGACACCTGACCCCCAACCCCAAGATTATCAGGCCGCCCGCGAGGCGGCGATGGCCCTCCGGCGTCCCCTCCTGGGCTCCTCGCCGGCGCCGCCGAGCGCGCTGTCCGTCGTCTAGGATATGGCAGACCATGGCCATCCCCTACCCTTCACTGCCCCCAAGTGTGGCCACTGGTCGGGGCCAAACACCGGCGGCGGCACCCGGGCAGTTTGAGTTCCCCCAGAGCTGGCCGGTTCTGTGGACGCGAGCTGCCTCCACCATCCAGTCGACTCCGGAGCCGTGGTAAATATTCTTTGACCTAGTTGTCAATTTCATAGGCCAGTTGGTGATTTAGTTAGTGGAGGTTCTGTTGTGGCCAGTCTCTGAACTCTGCTAAAGTGCTATATAATCTGTCATTATTTGGCCGTTATATGTTGGAATTAAGTACATTGCAGGACTGTACTACAGATTCGGAACTAGTGAAATTATACAAGTTTGATAGAACTTTAGAAGTCGTGCTCATTGGTGTCATTCAGGTATTGTGCCCCACCTAAGTAAAACTGATGTACTCGCTTCTAAATTCGATTCAGCTACAACGGGGATTTTTGCTGCAACTCAGCTGTACAATAAGTATACCATTTCAACCATACGAAACTAAAACTCTAAAAGAAGGCGAAACTAAAACTCTAAGAGAAGGTATAATCGGCTATGAGTTATGAGAACTATGCCTATTGGATAGCTTTATTTTTATTCTTCAAAAGGGAAGCAAAAGGTATACCGTTTCAGCTGTTGTTTTCTTATTTCTACCTGTCAGATTCTACCGGCATGAACAACTCGGAGACGACCTGGCCTCTGTGCTGGAAAAGCGCTCAAAATCTTCGTCTGGAACAACTGAGCACAGAGCTGCGTTTTCTGTTGTATATACGTGTTTTCTGTTGATTCAAGGGAAGTACCCTCGGTCGCCGTGCTGGCCACACCATCCCAAGACTGGGACTCTGGACCGCTCGGACAGGTCCTCCTATTCAGGTTGGCTCGACTCTGGATCCCATCCTGGAGATTATTAAGCCGTACTCAAATTATTCAGATCTGTTTTCCTTCTTTTTTTTTTTTTTACATCTCCATCCACAGCAGTACAATTACTAAATTAAAACAACTGTATGCTCGTGGTACTTGCAGATTCGAAATGCATAGTAATCTTTTCCTGAACATGATAACTGATTAATATTCCTTTTCTAAGTTGCTTCAGGCTGCATTGAAAAATAAAAATAGCTTCACAGCATGCTCTTCTCTATGTGGATTTTGGGTGCCTAGCTTTCTACAAAATAACAGACTCCTAACAACTACTAGTAGTGTAGTACACAACTGATGAACTGAGCATATTAATAGCAGAAGAAATTTTGGGTGCTTAGCTTTTTACAAACTGGTGCTTGGACCGTTTGTGTTACAGAAAAAGGAGGCAGAATGAAACAACGCTGTTTTTTTTTCTTTTTTTTTTTTGCAATGTAAAAGGACGCTGTTGTTATGCAGCTTTGAGAAGTAATAACAATGGCGTTCTGAAATATAGAATAATACCTCGAAACTCTTGGTGCAAATCAATCCTACTGGGATTTGGATAGCCATAAGTAAGAGTGCACATATGCACAAGCCCAAAGCAAACTGTATCACAAAAATTGATGCGCATGTAGACCTTGAACATATATCTGCAACTGCAATGATCGAATAAGATGGGCGAGGAATTAGGTTGGCCAATGAATGTGCACAAGGTAAAATGGCTAATCTTCAGAGTTCAACAAACTCACCAGACGAAGTGCCAACAGCCATTCGCTTACCCAATCCTCAAATCAGGGATGTGGGAGATGAGGTACCAGTCCTTCCCCTTCCTTCTCTCGCAACGCCTCTCCAGATCAGGGCAAGCAATGATCACTAGTGTCAGCAGAGCGGTGAGACCTTTAATCCACTCTGGCAAAGATTTGATGCCCATGCAGCCTGCAATATTAAGCTGTTCAAGGGTGGTGAGGCAGGACATCGATTTAGGAAAGGAAGTCAGGCACGGCAAGCGACATATCTTGAATTTCCTTAGAGAGCAGAGTTCCCCCAGCGATTCGGGCAGTTGGCCAAGTGCCTTGCGGTATCTTATTTCGAGCTCTTGGAGGGAGGTGAGGCGCCCCAATGATTGTGGATGGCACATCAAGCTTGGCAACTGCCAAATCATGAATACACGTAGAGAACAAAGTTCCCAAACACATTCGGGAAGTTGGCAAAGCGCATCACAGTTTATTATTTCGAGCTCCTGGAGGGAGGTGAGATACCCCAATGATTCTGGAAGGCTGCTCAGCTTGGGTAATTCCTTGATGCAGAGCATGTGTAGAGAGCGGAGCTTCCCGAGACATTCCAGCAGCTGGTGGAATTCAGGACATTTAATTATTTTTAGAGTCGTGAGTGAGGTGAACTGCCTGAATGATTGCGGGAGGCTACTTATGCTGTCACAATACTCAATCCACAGAGTCTGCAGATACAAAGAGCAGAGGTCCCCCACCCACCCAAAGGACGTACCCAGTGCCGTAGGCTCCCGCACTGCGGGGTCTGGGGAAGGAAAAATAGCCAACAGCCATCCCTACACAAATGTGCAGAGGCTGGGGCTTGAACCCTAGACCTCTTGGTCACAGGCGGTAAAGCTCTACCGCTTGCACCAGGGCCGTCCTTCAATATACAGTGCTTTGAGGGCCCTGAGAGGTTGCATTGATGGAGTAGGGCTCAGACTACCGCACCCACAAATCCTCATAGTTTCCAGATAACATAGCTCCCCTAGCCACTCGGGAAGCATACAGAGAGCAGAGCACGATGCAATCCACATGGTTTGGAGGGATGCGAGGCTCCGCATGCTCTCCGGCAGCTCTGTTAGGCCAATGCAGCCCACAATTTTTAAGGACTCCAGCGCTCTCAAGTGTTGCAGCAGCTCCCATCGACATCCCCCTTCCACGTCAGCTAAGCTCACCTCTAGTTGACATCCAAACCACGCCCAAACTTGGTATTCCATCCATATATAACTCAGACAGGGAAGGAAATGGACCACCCCTTTTTCTTATAAGAGCAGTCATTTCTTTGAGCACAAGCTTCTCCAAAGACGGCAACTCAGTTAGCCCCTCCAGATGCTCCAAGTTCGGGAAATCTGATAATTCCAACTCGCTCAACAATCGGAACCGAGGAAGCATTGCTACTTCTGCACCTCTGTGCTTCAACATCCACTGCATGGATTCCTGACCTGGATAGCTGACAATTTTTAGCCTTTTAATTCTAGACTAGATGGTGGTTCCAATCCATCTAGATGATTTTCTAGGTTCACACCCACATTTCTCCAAAAAATTAGTGTCAGACTATGTAAGTTTGCCTTCTTCAAGCATTCCTTGTGTGCAACATCTGGGTCCATACCATTTCCAATACCTCTGATAGTTAGTTCCCCGGTGATCCTGTTAACATTTTCAAGCTCTGAGATGTGTGCATCATTTTCATCCTCTCCTGAAACAAATAATCCCAGAGTTTCTAGTCGAGTAAGCTGCCAAATCCCTTCTGGAATGGCTTTTAACTTTCCACATTCTTGCAAGTTAAGAACAACAAGCTTCTTCAAATTCCCTATATCTTTAGGCAACTCTACCAACTCAGAACATCTGCGTAGGTCCAAACACTCTAGGCTTTCTAGCGTCGTGATACTTGATGGTAGCCTTTCAAGTTTGGTATGAGCTAGTCTCAATACTCTTAGCCTTTTATTCCTTTCGGTAGAGCTTGGTAAAGTTACAACCTGCCAACAATCAGAAGGGTCCATGCTAGAGATCATGACACAGTTGCCAACAGAATATGGCAAACCTGTTAGACTCCAGCACTTTGACAAGTTGACCACTCTGAACTTATGCAGCTTACCAATGGATTCAGATAACTTGACAAGATTTCTTGACGTTACATGAAGAACTTGCAGACACCAAATGTCCGAAATGACCTCAGGAATTGCTTTATCTTTCAAGAATGAAATGTTAAGGTACCTTAAATTTTTTGTCTGTAGTATGGATGCAAGTGTTGAAGTATGCACATATTCCACAGTGATACTGCACAAGTGTTTTGCATTCTTCGTTGCCTTGCCAAATATGAAATCATCATTTTCAGCAATATACATATCACGTGCCTTTTGAAATGTATTTTTGTGCGGAAGATGTCTTGTGTGTTCCGTTACACAAAAATACATGCAGATCTTTGTGACACTGGTTGCCTTCTTTGGCACGACAAGTGAAATCTCATCACCCAAAATGGATCGGGCAAGATCATGCACCAAATCATGCATCCTACACTTAACTCTTCTGTCCCCTGTTTGCTTCACATCTTGTATGAAATACGTTTGCACAAGATGACTAAAATAATCATCGCCAACATATTCCAAGTAGTTAGTACCATCTTCCGTGACCATATCATGAGCAATCCATTGGTCAATCAATTGGTCTTTGTCAATGCAGTGACCCTTAGGAAAAATTGAACATATCATGAAACACTGCTTTAGATGAGATAGCAAGTTGACATAGCTCAACCACAAGCAAGCAGATACTTGACCTTCTTTATTGTCGACATCTAGTAAATTATTATCTTTTATAGCATGCCATTGCTCAACTCTTCTTATCACGGAGGATGCCTGCAAGAACTTTAATTGCTAGTGGCATCCCACCGCACTTGTCCAGTCCACAATCTTTGTCCCAACATGTTGAAATTCAGAGCCCAAATCTTCGACAGCATTTTCGAAGCTTTGTTGAAATACTTGCCAGCTGTGATCCTTAGATAACAATAACAAGTCTATTACTGTTGTTGATTCAACTGTTCCATCAACCTTTGTACTACGAGTAATGATTAGAATCCTGCTTCCTGACAAGGCCTTCTTCAAATATACCATTAACTCTTGCCATTTATTACGGTCTTCGACCCAAATATCATCCAATACAAGCAGGAACCTCTTGTTGGCCAAGTTGTCTAAGATTTTATTGACCATATTCATCAAGGGAAGTCCTTCAGACCTCTCATTAGAAATGGCATCAAATAGCTTCTTGAGAATTTTTTCAAGTTGAAATTCCTCCTGTGAACCCATAGTTTAACTGGAAAAAGATTACAATTTTTATTTTCAAGTTTACTGAAAACCAGCTGGGCCAGGGTAGTTTTTCCAGATCCACCAAGTCCAACTATTGAAACTATCTTGATTCTCTGTTGTTCATCTTTCTCTAGCAGCTTAGATATTATGTGGTGCATCTCTTGGTCTCTTCCGATTACTTCTGTCTCATCCACGAAGGGCAGTGTTTGCTTACTCACAACTGTATTGTTCATATGGCTAACAGGATCATTGCCAACCACCGAATTCAAAATATTTCTTTGCTTCACAAGGACATGAAACATCTTCTTAATTTTCTTGATCTTTTTGGCCCCCTTGCATTGAAATAAAAAGTGATTTTGGTTTTGTGTGCAGGTATCTGGACACAAATCCGGCATCAGCATCAGCATCAGCTTCATATTTTTCTGCCTTCAATTGGAACTCATCCACAGCGTCCTGAACCTCATAAACAGCTTCTTTCAACCTCATAGCTCTGTTGCTTGCTGTTTCCAGCCGTTGGTTGATCTCCAGAGCTAGATCTTGGAGTTCCCGGAGGTCCTTGTCGACACCCATGATAGAGCTATATTCTTTGATGACAAGTGGAGCTAACTTGTTTCCAACAAGCTTCAACATTCCAGATACCACTGCAGAGACTGCAGCAGCTTCCATACCGACCATGTTTCTGTAAGCGCATTCTTGCGCCCAGATTTCCTACAGGTTGAATTAAAAAGAAATAAGCAGGCATTTTGTGAAGCAAAAGAGTCCTATATCCAGTGCTAGTACTTTCTTGTGCAATTACTATCTGCTAATGATATCTGACCTTCCCTTTAACCTCTTGATGAATGATGCTCAAGTGCTTCCTAATTTGCAGCCGTGGCTTTCTTGTCCCTGCCATCAGAAGGAGCCGAAAGGGGAGAGAGATCAATGCCATTGTGAGTTCATGAGTTGTGAGCAACACTTTTAGTACCAACGAAAGAGAGGACCCAACAAATGTTGGAAAACAAGTGGGCCTGAAGAGATGGAGTAAGGAATTGAAGAAGCGGATTGGGTAGAAGTCAGTGTAAGAAACGGAGAGGATGCGGCCCGTTTTCCCTACCGGGTTTGGATATAGAATCCAATTGATACTGTCCTGCCGTGTGCATGCTTTCAATTTCATAGGGTTTTGCGGCCGTCTGTTGTTTTTTGGAAGTGAATTAATTATTTATGGACGTAGACGTGTGGCCGGGCCGAGACTTGCTAATTTTAACTAAGTGCATGCATATTCGTAATACTAGTATGTTGTATAGCTAATATTTTTTATAAGTATATATGTGCATATACCCAACTATCTAAGTGCAGTAGGATGTGTGCATACATAATTTGTACAGCTGTATTTTTTTGGAAGTAGGTCCATATACCTAGGTGAAGTAGTATGAGTACATACTTAATTGCTTGTACTGTTTGTTAGTAATTAGTACATCCATATACAAAGCGTGTATGCACATCGACCCCGTGTATGTCCATTATTATTATTTAGTAATTAATATGCATGCGCAGGAGTGCGGGACGTGCCGAAATTGTTGGTGTTTACGAAAATATTGTTTAATAATCATAATAGTTGGAGACGCGGATGGCCGGACCGGATAAATATAGACGGAGGAGCGCAGAGTATACATGCATACTAAAAGAACACTTTATATGTCCGTATACTCAATGATGTATTAGCGTCTGATATTTAGTGCATTTTTTTACTATGGGTATGCACGTTGAACCATGAATATTGGTATTTAAATTAGTAGGACGTACAACTCTCAAAGAAATATACTATACTCTAAGGAAATATTTATAGTTTTTCTTTTTGATATTCTCTCGAAGCAAACAAGCTTCAACTAGTATGTACGTATACTTACCAAAGGAGTATGGGCACATACAAATAAAATGAGTATGAGTACATACATGTTTATAAATAGTATAAAACCATACGTGATTATAGATAGTATACATACGAACGGATTATGAATACATACATGATTACTGAATCCTGTGATGAGTATGCAAAAGAATATTATTTAGACAAATGGAGACTCTGGCCATTTGCTTGACGCTAGAGGACAGACATGAGACATGGCAAAGAAAATCTTGTGAATCCACAAAAAGAAAGCAGATCTTGCAAATTCAAACAAATACCAGATTCCAGATCTTGCAAATTCAAAAAGGAAGGCAGATCTCGTGAACTAGAAAAAAAGAAAACAGATCTTGCTGTATACGTAAAAGCTAAGTCGAAGGAAACCACCAGCACCGCATCCATCTATGCCTCCGGGAGGGAGCCGTGACGCAGCCGCCGCCGCCGGAGGGAGCCGTGACGAAGAAGACTAGCAGGACATCCATCTGGACAGCCACCAATACCCCCACCTACCTCCATGGATCATCGACGTTCCCCCATACATCCTCGTAAAGCCTCATAGTATACGCAGGCCGCCACCAGGATCCGATGCCGAGACCACCATACAAGCATGTGAGGATGACACCGTAGCCATTGGGCGTCGTCTGCGATGCCGCCGTAGCCACTAGCGTCGTCTGCACGGGCTCGAACAGGCCACCGCCGGGGCTGGTGCGCATCGTCGCGGGGGAGCGGCGTCCGCATCGGAAGGCCATGCCGCCGCCGCTAGATGCAGGGGGTGGTGCAGCATGGGGAAAGTGCCGCGATCTGATCCACGTAACGGGGGAGGGAAGTTGCCAGTGGGGAGGGGCGGATGAGAGAGGCCGTGGAGGGCGCCGCCGCCAATGACCCTGGACAACGATGGGCATAGCTTATATCGTTTGGATTAACGGGTCCGCCCTTTAACCCGATAATAAGAAACTCATCAAACCTGGGGTGCTCGGTGGAACGCCGTCATAGGCCCGGTTAGCTGCTTCCACGCGCGGGGCTTCTGGGCACTCGCGTCCGTACAGTCCTAGCCGGAGTAGCTTCACGTACGTGTAGAAAGTAATTTCCTTATATATACACCGAAATTACTTTCTATAGGTACGTGGATCAGACAGTTGTCCTGTGAAAATAGATTAAACTTTTTCATTTTAATCTCAGTTATCTTTTAAGTTTGTTCACATAGAGCGATGTCTTTATGCTAGGGACCATAAAGAAGAAACTTCTGCGTGTGTTGTTCTCGTGTTAGCTCAGGTAGTGATATTTGTAGCGAACCCTGTGTGAGCAGAGAAGTGTTTCCTTCGGGTGAAACTACCTGGAAAGACGATAGAGCCTGAGTCTTGTGTGTTCATGGCTGGAGATAGCGAGGAAGAATGTCTGGTTAGCCTAGTTCTGTAACAAGCTTAGTGATGCATATGGTGAGTACCGAGTAGGACAGACACAAGCATAGTCACACGACCGGCTAAAACCTTGGTCTCGCCAGCCTGCAAAAGATCCTGTGAATTATCGTTTCCGCATACTCATAATCAGCATTTCTTCTAATCACGCACTCACTAATCATAAATTCACGCATCGTGCATCCACCATCCACACACCAAGTGCCTGAAATAGCGCCCAAACAGTACGTGAATAGCTTCAAGAATAGTTAAAGATTTTGGGTACCTGAGCCACTCACTCACACACACTCCATCCACCCACCAAATTTGTAAAAGCAAGTGCTCCAAATAGTGGCAAGATTTAGGTGCCTGAGCCACTCAGTGAAGTGCTCGTGCATTATTTTAAACAATGCCTAATATTTTAAATAGTAGCACAAATTTAAACAGTAACCGCTAAATTTAAAAATAGTAAATTGTGAATTTTAAATTTGAATTTTGAATTCAAAGCTTCGACCTTTGAATACTTCGAGTTTTCTAACAGTGGTATCGGAGCCTGTAAATAAAATTTAAATTTAAGGAATTTGCTAAGTAGTGAAAATTAAAAACTTATATTATCTGAATTTAGAAGTTAATACAGGAAAGACCGTAAAGATTAAGGAAAATATAAATATGAAGTGCAGAATAAATAGTTTTGAAGAATATACTTGGCATACTTCGTATAGTCACATAAACTTAATAGTAGACTTAATATATAACTTTTATATATCTTGGGATAAAAGACAACATGATTTGAAATTAAAATTTAAAAGTCTTCAAAAAAGAATAAGCATTTAAAAGAGTAATTTTCAGCTATCAATAATAAATTAGAAATAACTTTATAAACTTTAAAAAAAAGTAAAATTTTTTTAAAAAAAATTAGCCAAAATAATAATTATATTAAAAAGAATATAACCTATCTCTGCCCCTGAAACAATTGAAACGGAATCGTCTGCCTTCGCTCGCTCGCTCGCTCGCCCGCCCGACTCCCATCCGCTCGCTCGCGCGGTCGCGCCCCGTCTCCCGGCCAATCGCTCGCACTCCACGTCATCGATCCATGGCAGCCCACCGTGCCCAATCAGCGCTCGGCCTGCCCGACCTCTGTCCCCAATCGGCAGCGGCGCCGCGGCGGTGCCATCCCCGGTTCCCATTCGGCAACGACCTTCGCGGCCTTATCCCGGTGCCCGGTGCCCATGCCGCCGCCTCTGCCGCACCCCTGCATCCTGCTCCGACGACGCATTGAGGGATCCCGGCTCCCTTCCAATCGAGCGGCGGCGGTTGCTGTGTGCTCGCTGCCCGAATTTTTTAGCATTTTGAATCCCAAAACCGTGGTGCTCGCTGCGCGGGCAAGCAAAAGCAGTGAGGAAGCGACGGCCCTGCGAATTGAGCGGCGGCGGTTGCTGTGTGCTCGCTGCGCCGTCGCCTCGCCGTCGTCGCCGGCCGCTGGAGCCGCAATGAACTCTGACTCCCGTCCATAACCATGCCGACGTTGCTCTCGCCCCTCACGGCCTCAACTTCCGCTGCCTGCTTCCACTGTCACACCGACAGCGCTCCTGCTCCACGCGGACATCACGTCCAGGACACTCCTGCTCCACCCCGACATCCAAGGCTACGTCCCAGACATCACGGAACTTGGGATCAAGGTTTGAAGCATCTTGACTTTGATCTTTCTTCTCTTCCCGACTCCTGCCTGTTTCAGTTTCATTGCATGCTGCAACTGCTCGGGACACGCACTCGTGGTGTTTGATGAAATATCTCTTAAGCCATTGTAACGCTATTGGATAGCACAGCCAGCGCAAATATTTCCAAAGAGTCTCCCTCCAGTTTAGTTGGAAGAGATGGCCGACAACTCCTGGTGAGTCGATCTCTGATTGCACCCGTTGATGTTGGAGAAAAAAACGATCCAGCTTGCAGTACCACGTTTTTTCTATCTAATTGATTGTTCTTTGTTATGAAACTTTCCTAATCAATGAAGTAGGCTTTGTTCTTCACAAGTCTAGGAAATTAGACTAAAATGCAAGTGAGAAAAAATTGACAGTTTTTTTTTTTTATTTTCAGAATCATGCAAACTGAATGTAACTGAACCATGCTAAACATTATTTTTAGAATCATGCTAACTGAATGTATATTTATGGCTTGAAAACATTATCTATTTGTCAGGCCTGAAATAGCTCCCTGATTTATGGCTTGAAACAACTGCTTTCTTTGCTTACTGAAACTGATGTCACTGATGTCTTCTGTATCGTATTTTTGAAGCACTCAGACCACTGCACAAGGAAAGTCTGGTAGGCAGCAGCCAGGTCCCCTGCTCAACCAAACTCTGGTAATTAGTCATATAAATTTGTGATATTCATGTGAACTGAATGGCTGTGTAATGAGTTGTTTTTTTTGGGTGACATGTTACATTTTTGCAGCAGCAGCTCATCCAAGCGGCACACACCTAGGCCGAGGCGGCGAGCTCCCCCATCTCCAGTCACTGGGCAAGGTGAGTTCTTTGTAGCAAAAATCTAATTGATCATTGATGGTTGATATTTATGATACTCTGATTGATCATAACGGGTCACTATAGGTTATTATACCATGTCACTACAGGTTCGTACTGACTGTATTGATCTCATGTTCCCACCTTTTGTTTTTGTTTTTTTGGCAAAAATGAGATGAGAATACATCATGTTGCAGTAACCTGTATCACATTAGAGTATTTCCTAAATTTGTTAAATTAGTGCTAATAGGCAGTGATCTATTTCAAAGAAAATGCCAAGTGCATTGCCTTTGTCTCTTGACCATCATCTACTTCTGCTCGAGTGATGTAACTTTGCAAAAAAAAAAAAAAAAAAAAAAAAAAAAACATTGGTACGCTAAATTTAGCGCTACTATTTGAGCTCCTACGCTTTCAGGGATCTTTGGAATTATCTGATGTGACTCAAGTGGATTCACGGTGTTTGCAGACACCAGACAAAAAACTGCAAGATTGTTCTTGTGATTTCTAAATGGATCGTTGTAATGACTGCAGGTTTGTTCTTATCCCTAGGTAGTCTGGGACAAGAAGACATGCATTTGGGCGTGCGTTCGGCCAATCTTATACCATTAGGTACAATGTTACAGTAATATTTAATGAATGATTTTTTGCAAGCTTCTGAACTCAGAGTAGCTGGTAGCCTGATACAATCTAAGAGAAGATGCTTAATGAGTCACTATCTGAAATAAATTAGCATTCTGATAACTAACAAAGGATCAGATCTCAATTTTATATAAACCTTTGATATTTTTTTGATGATAACACAGAAAAATTGAGATTCCAGTCCTCTTTTTTTAAGATTCTCTTTATTTCAATTTGCAGCCTGCTGATATTCTTATATATCCGTTTAAGATCTATAACCTATGATGCCTAACAGCTCGTTGTGTTCATCTCTGATGCCCAGGACTTCACCTGTATGCCAAAACTGCAGGATTTGGAAATGTTGGAGTGTGTGTGTGTGGGCCGCCAGGCCCAGGCCAGCCCATGTAGGGCAAGGCCCATTAGGGTTAGGGATAGGCACCATGTGCCCATATATGTACCCAGGGGGTTCACCCCCAATCCATTGAATACAGCAGCTATCCCCCTCTAGCATGGTAATCAGAGCATAGGTTAGGTTTTCCTTTCCTCCCTAGCCGCCACCTGCTTCTGCCCCGCGCGCCCCCGGGGAGAGCCGCCTCTCCGCCGGGGGCAGCGCCCCTGGTTCGGCGGCGGCCGCTATTGAGCCGCCGCCCCTCGTAGTCGTCGAGTAAATAAGGGGCAACAGCAAGAAGACCTACCTCCATTCGCGCCGCCGCCGGTCGTCGATCCATGGCCTCGCACCCCGCCGCCCGTCGCCGGCGGCCTCCACCGCGCCTGCACCTGCCGGCTCCGCCGCCGGCCTCCTCCAACCTGCCCCGGCCTCCTTCCGCGCCACTCCGACCGGCTCCGCCAGCGACGGCCTCCCTCCGCGCCCGCCGGGTGCCTCCCCACCATCGCCCCTCTTTTTTTTCCCCTGCCCGCACCTAACTGGGTGCATATGCGGGTGGGAAAAGGATAAGGGTGGGGTGAGGAAGATTTGCTAGGTGTACCCCGAGATGTACCCGCAGGTCCTATTGCTACTGCTGTGTGCTGCTGTTTTCTTTTCGTATTGCGTCGCCCAGCCGTCCGTCATCTACATCGACAACCCCGAGGATGAGGTTGATGTTGCGCCCTTCCGGCTGCAGTAGCGACGCTCGTGGTCTGCCTTCACCGCCAGTGCTGCCGTCTTTTCCGGCGGTGGCGCCACTCGCCGCCGGTCGTCGTCAAGCAAGCTCTCGGTCCGAGTCTGCGCCCGTCGCCGTCTACCCGCGAACAATTTCCCCCTCCCCGCCACCCCTGCTCTAAGCGTGGGACTTCTACGAGGGCGGGAAGGAAAGCCGCCACCCCACTTCTCCCTCTCCGCCACCCCTGATCTGAGCGCGGACCTCGACTTCTCCGCCACCCCTGCTTTGAGCGCGGCCTCCGAGATATGCGGGTGTGCTGCCATGGCTTGGCTGCCCTCTGCGCCGCATGGCTCGGCTCATCGTTCCGCGACCACGACGACATGGAGCTGCGACTTCGTTCTCGACCGCCTCGCTGCAACCTCGACTCGGCACCTTCTACCTCGGCTACGACCACGACAACCTCGACCTCGGCTACTTCGGCAACAAGGGCTATCCTCCACTTCTTCGCTCCAGCCACACCGACCGCGACACAGTTGCGACTGCGGGGGGATGTCATCGCTTTGGCTTTGCTCTCTCTAGTTGTCCAGTCTCACCGTGTGTTCGCCCCCGTTGTGACTGCAGGGGGATGTTGGAGTGTGTGTGTGGGCCGCCAGGCCCAGGCCAGCCCATGTAGGGCAAGGCCCATTAGGGTTAGGGTTAGGCACCATGTGCCCATATATGTACCTAGGGGGTTCACCCCCAATCCATTGAATACAGCAGCCATCCCCTTCTAGCAGGAAAGAGGTTATCCTGAATCTGAATTGCCTAAATGCATGGTACTAACCTAAACCTTAATTAGAAATTAATGTTGTGATAGTTTTTGGAAACTTCACTAATTAGTATATATCTTTTATTTTTTTGAGCATAAAAAGTATATATCTTTTCTCACTCTGGATCGGTGTATTTCCGCAAATCTGATAAAGTTTATTACAATATTGCTAGACTAAGTTCTTTGAATCTGGACAAATTCATGATATGTGTACAAGAAAAGCTTAAAAATGGTAGGAACATCTTGTGATATGAGAAGAATAAAGAGAAGTGGAGGGCGTCCTGTCCTTCGGAGCACCTAAGGATTTCTGATTGCTTGTTTATGGTCGAGGGATTCTATTCTTGATCATGAACCAAAACCAGTAGCTAATGCAATTACAATTGGTCTGGTTTTGTTGTATTTCAAGGTAGTATCAATGTTCTCTTACCTGGCCTCATATTTTTTTTCTATGCTGTGGATATGTGGGATAAGAAGAGTAAACTGAATGATGGGCACTCTATTTGAAATTAGGCAGGAACACAGTTTAATTAGCTATTCAGTGTTAGTGTGTGCTTTCTTCCAAGCTTTGTTTGTGCTATGCAAATGGATTGTTTAATGTATCATCTTGTGAGGTACATTAGTTCTGAGCCTCTTAGAATCTGTGTGCTGGTACAAAGATGAATCCAGACTAGGAGTGTTAGTACTTGTTTCACTGCATTCACTAATAATCATGTTATCTTAAAAAATATTATTAAAACATAGTAGAACCTTCCCTCATAATATTTGAAGAAAATTCATGATGCATTGCAAATTTGATGTGCTAAAAAAAGTAAAAAAATGACTTATAATTTAGAACGAAGGGAGTATAAAAAAGTCTCTTCTTTTGTTTCAGAAACTCTTTCAGGCATGACTGACTGTACTGGAGAAGGTTCGACACCTTAATGTTCAGTTTGTCAGAGCTGTACATACCTATGATATGATTGTTTTTGAACTCCATGAGGAGGTAGTATATAGCACCGTGCCTTTTCCCCCATGAAAAACAAAGCTAATGTATTCTTCAGACCAACAAATAATTTTGAGTATGGCACTATTTATTAATGTATATGAAAATTGTCCTATGATGGGTTGACTTTATTCTTTTTCTGTGGAACTCAAAAGACTTATCAGTATGTATCCAAAATAAATCAAAGTTACATGCTCAGAAGGTGCTAAGAAATGGCCTTGATATTTCCAGGTAATTCTAGGTTCTGATCCCAACAAGTGCTGAAAATCCAAATATACACCATATACGAATAGCTCTTTACAGTTTCAGAAAAAGATAACAATGTGCATGCCTGCTAACAATGTTTCTTGCTGTATCAAAACGGATGTGATTTATGGTCCATATAAACAGTAAATTAGTAATAACAAACTGCCTGTATCAAAACTATAAAATCTTAGAAAATAGGGCAAATACATTTTGGGCCTGATATGAAATTAGGACTATGTTTCATGTGTACTATGTACTAAATTGAGTTGTAACATATGATCGAATGGATGCTAGAAATTCCAATAAATTCACCTATACAATTACCTGTGTGATTTTTGGCTTAGGTGATCATTACTATTCTCATCATTGCATACACTGTCCGATATATCTCCCTACGTGCTGTATTGTTTCAATTTCACATAAAAATCTGAATTATACTCAGATTTCTCATCCCTCATGGAGACACCCAATAGTGATGTTGCAAATATCACGCTTCTAAGTATCATGCTTTTAAAATAGTACAACAATCGTTCATAAACATGTTATCATGACACCATTTTTTCCTGTTGCAACGAACGGACACTTACCTAGTCTAAATAACAAGTTTGAGAATACTAATATTGTTGGGCATAGCAAAGAAATTGTGTTATTATCTGTAGAAATAGTTGAATTTAATAGATCTTTAAATTCAGAGAAATGGCAGTATTTGAAGGCCACTCTAGAAGAGACAAGTCACTCCAAGTAATAAATACAGACATTAGACCTTTATGTTTAATGGATAAAATGAAAGGAAGATATGATGATATTAAGACTCTAAAAGAAATGATAGATGTAAAAAGAGATCTTGAAAGATACCAGAAAGATGCTTTAAGAAAGATAAGACCTCAGCAATGTATCAAATGGGTTGGTTTGAAAATAAAAGTGGATTATACAAAATATCTAGAGAAGTTGAACTAAGTGTTTTAGTTAATCCGGCTAAGCATAGTTAATAAGAAAATTAAAAAAAGGTTAAAATATTCTGGATATAAATATATTCATCAAGGAATGTATATCATAGGAATTAAAGGTATGACAATAAAAAATTAGGAACAAAGGTCTTAATAACTTTATAAGATAAGAGAAGGGATTTAATAAATAAAGCAGCATTAGGATTTTTAGAAGGTGATATGAATAAAAATATGTTAATAATATATATAGCTCCAGACTTATTAATGCCATAAAAGAATTTATAGAGAACATGGCTTTTGGGTTTCAGACCAAAGGCTATGAAGGTTTTAAAGGAACAAATCTTTTAGTAAGCATATAATGTTTAGATAGATTAATTAATAGAAGTGGAACTAAATACAAGATAAATGTGAATAATGTGATAGAAAGTATGTAGTCTAAAGGAATAAAATTTATGAGTCCTCTGAAGATTGGTTTGATAGAGCCAAAGATCTTAAAGCAACCTAAAGATTATATAAGCTATAAAAATAAAAAAGGATCAACTAGTATTAGATTTGTAGGTTATAAAGAACGAAGCCAAGATGATTTAGAAATATCCAATTCAGAAGTAAAAGTAGAAAATAGAAGGAATAGCATATGTGAATTTATAAAAAATCTTAGATATAGAAAATGAAATAAAATATTATGAGCAAAAGCTTAGAAATTTTTTGATGAATATTTTATAATTGGTATAAGTAAATGGAATGCTATAAGGGAAAAAATTTACTTTAGACGATAAATATATAGACTCAGCAAAATTAAAGATGATAGAGAGTTAAATAACAAAACATTTAGTGTTCCAATAAAGAAATATGAGGCAAGGCCAAAACCGATGAAAGTTGAGAATAACGAAGCCTAAAAGGAGCTAGTTGACAGTAAAATTAAAAAGTAGATATTAAAGACAATGATATAAGTGAAGAAGAGCAATGGGGGAGATTAATGATAAATTGCTATTAGAAATTTATGAAGAAGAAGATGATGCGAATATGAATGAGATAAGTAGAAATAACTCAGTAGATTCTATAAACTCTTTAGAATATGAAGTGTCACATACAAAAGATATAGCTATAGAAGCAATGAAAATAGATCTAAGTACATCAAAAAAGAGACATAGCTCAGAAATAAAAGCTGAAGGAGAGAAAAAAAGACCATCTAGAAGTCCAGGAACATGGCCATCAGAAAAAAGAATAATCTACATATAACTATATACAGGACAATATACACATATGGGTTCAAAAAGAAGAGAATTTGAAAAGAATGTACAATTTTGGAATTCTAAAAGTGATGGTGCTATATTAAATTTAGCAGCACACGATCCTATAGATTGGCCAAATATAATCAGCATATGGAAAGAGTTGATTGTGCAAAAATATATACAAAATCAACATAATATTAAAAATAGAGTAGAAGATATGATTACATATTTAGAAACATTTTTAGGAGAATCAGCTATGGTTTTATAGGAACAATGGGTAGAAGCTTTTCCTGTTTATTATGAGCAATTAAAAAGAGTTGGCAGTAACCCATATAATTTTACAAATATCACATCAAGTATTATAATAGGAAGATCCTAAATTACGATATACGATTTTGCAAAAATAAAAGATTAAAAGAATTAGAAAAGCTATTAAAGAATTTTGTCAGCATTATTTATATAACGCTTCAATCGCTAACCAAGGCTATAATAAAGGCATTGTTGAAAAATATTTCCATAAGTTGCCAGATCCTTTAAGATCTATGATATTTGAAAAATATAAAAAAGAAACAGATGGTAAAAAATATAATATCTCTCAGGCTATAACATTTGTATTTAAGCAATTAAGAAAGATATACACGAATATTCAAGCTCAAAGGTCGATGAAGCAATCTGATTATAATTTTGTAATAAAATAGTTCAAATACCTTTGACAAATGGAGAAGAAAATATCTCGACATAAAAAATATTTAAGAATTATAAGAAAGGAAATATGAGAAGAAGCGCTATTTTCTGTGAAGATCTAATGATAGAGCTTCTTTGTTGCAAATGTAAGAAGATATAATCCTAAAAAATTATAATAATACTTATAGATATTTCATATATAATTCACCAGATCACTTAAGTAAAACATGTCCTAATAAAGATAAGAAGAGGTACTCTAATGATGGATCAAATAGTATTTAAGCAGATGAAAGGAAAAGACAATACTTTACCTAATATATGTTCATCTATTTTTACATTAATGAATATTAGGTGTGTATTTTGCATATATTATCAAGATTCAGAAGAAAGAGCAATATGCAGTTTATGCTTAAAGCAAGCATGCATACTATATTTAGATCAGCATAAAGATAAGAAAAATGAAGTAGTAGTAAATACAAAATATGAAAAAATAAACAAAAAGAAAAAATAAGCTTAGAGAAAGAAAGTGGCAAATATATAACTAATATTCCACAAGAATTTCTCATTCCTAGATTAAGCTTTAAACCTCATTATATTTTATCATATTTTACACTAGACATTATAGACTTAAATTGAAAAAAATATGCTGAAAGGCACTATAAAACCTTTCAAGATATACAACTGTTAGAAGACTCGAAGTATTCAAAGGTCAAAACTTTGAATTCAAAATTCAAATTAAAATTTCATGAGTTACTATTTATGTCACTATTTAAATTCAGCGGTTACTATTTAAATTTATGTTACTATTCAAAATACTGGGCACTATTTTGAATAGTGCACGAGCACTTCACTAAGTGGTTCAGGCACCTAAATTTCTTGCCACTATTTGGAGCATATGCTTTTACAAATTTGGTAGGTGGATGCAGTGTGTGTGAGTGAGTGGCTTACGCACCCAAAATCTTTAACTATTCTTGAAGCTATTCACCTACTATTCGAGCGCTATTTTAGGCACTTGGTGTGTCGATGGTGGATGCATGATGCGTGAATTTATGATTAGTGAGTGCGCGATTAGCAGAGATGCTGATTATGAGTATGTGAAAATGATAATTCGCAGGATCTTTTGCAGGCTGGTGAGACCAAGGTTTCAACCGGTCGTGTGACTATGCTTGTGTCTGTCCTACTCGATATTCACCATATGCATCACTAAACTTGCTACAGAACTGGGCTAACCCGGTCTTCTCCCTTGCTATCCCCAACCATGAACACACAGGACTCAGGCCCTATCGTCTCCCTAGGCAGTTTCACCCAAAGGGAACACTTCTCTATGCACACAGGGTTCGCTACAAACACCGCTACCTGGGCTAACACGAGAACAATACACGCAGAGGTTTCTCCTCTAGGGTCCCTAGCATAGGGACATCGCCCCATATAAATAAGCTTAAAGGACAACTGGGATTAAAACGAAAAAGCTTAATCCATTTTTATAAGACAAGCTTACATACGGCTTTTCTTTTCGGGAGACCCCAAGCATTTACCTTACAAGCACAGGAAGATCACGAGGACTTCACCTATAAACTAATTTACAAATGTGGTATGGTAGAGTGGTGGTAGTGGATTAATAATACAAGTACTAATGATGAACCATCTCATAGGGATTCTGAGGTAGTTGTCTTTATGGTGTGTATGGTTGAGCGGATGATGGATATGCGGATTATTCGATGTGGGAGCGAATGTCGAGTGTGGGTGTGGATCTCTAATGCAGGCGCATTGCTCTCCATTTAAAGGGAGGAAGGAGCCTTCTGGAGCGTCCTTCATGGATGAGTCATCAGTCTTCACGCTTATCTGCTGGAGTAGATAAGTCATCGTCCTTCGCGTTTATCTTCTGGAGAAAGTGACATCTTCAATTATCTGTCTGAGGCACCATCAGAGCAACGTCTTCAATTATCATCTTCTACTGTTAAAGGATAGCGACACTTCACGCTTATCGCCTGAAATGACATTGCCTTCAATTATCTCATGATATTGTTGCTTGACAGCGATTCTTTGAATATTTGATTCTATTCATTGCATATTTCTTTTGCACCGTCTTCATACGAACTTCTGATGAGTAGTGAAGGATTCCTTCACTTCAAATTTTAAAATATTCTATGGGGTCTTCCACGCCTGAATCATTGATGTTTCAAACATCAATTCAAGAACTCTGTCATGTGTATTATTTAGTGATATTATCATTTTTCTCGGGCCAAATTGTTGATAATCTCTTATCAACATAGGGAATATATATTTTTTGGTATTTTTGACTACCCAAAGTTTTCTTATTTAATCAATATCTTCTCTAATGTCTGGATCATCAGGCTGGCATATATTTATGATATTAAAATCTATTATTTTGATGGTTGCCCATGATCACGGATATCCAACATGTTATCATCTAACATGTCATTGATATCATCATCAGATATATTAACATTCATCTTTGATTCATAGTCTTTCTTTATATATTCTTCATAGTCTCTCTTTATGCTCTCTTCATAGTCTTGATCTATAATTTAAAAATTTTCATGTATTTCATTCCTAACTTCCTGCAAGACCTCTTCTTTTATATTTTTCTTCAATTGAGGAATCATCGAATCAAGTTTTTCTTTTATCCTCTTTTCAATAACATCTTCATTCAGTATTTCTTTCTTTATAGCATCTTTATATGTGGGTATCTTTATGAACCTGCTTCTTGCACATTCATTCCTGGCACATTAATCTTCATATCTTTTTCCCTTTTATATTTTTAAATATAATCTTTTGTTTCTGGTTGTATAAAATAATTTATTCTCAAAATATTTCTTGCATATGAGAGAGCTAGATCAACATCTAGATATTTTTTCCATAAAACATAATCTTTACCCTCTTTTTCTCTTTCTAACTATTGGGCTACAATTGATTCATATGTTATATAGATTCTTGGTACTATTCCTCTATATATAACGTATATAGTTTTCTTCTCTATATTGGTAGATTATTCTTTAGGTTGTATTTTTCCATTGATCATTTGAAAATATTCTACTAGACTATTTCATATTGCTAGCATATAACTTTTATCTTCTCTCTTATTATTGTATTGAAACCAAAAGTTATCTAGAATTCATTCTTGGATATTATCTAGAAAAATATGGTCCCAAGGCTTAAATTTATATATATTAGGTGAGAAAATTCTTAACTTATTTTTATTTCCAAAGTAGTAATGTTCATCCCCATTAGGGCTTGTACCTTTTTTCATTATTACTGGAAATGGTTATAAAATAATATTTGAGCATATAAAAGAAAAAGACAATACTTACCTGATATATTTTCATGATCATCTATTTTGCAGGAACGAAGAAAGGTACAAGCCCTACTTGGGGTGAACATTACTACTTTGGAAATAAAAATAAGTTAAGAATTTTTCCACCTAACACATATAAATTTAAGCCTCGAGACCATATTTTTCTAGACAATATCTAAGAATGCATTCTAGATAACTTTTGGTTTTAATACAATAATAAGAGAGAAGATAAAGGTTATATGTAGCAATATTAAATAGAATATTTTTAAATGACCAATGAAAAAATACAACCTAAAGAATCATCTGCCAATATAGAGAAGAAAACTATATATGTTATATATAGAGGAACAGTACCAGAAATCTATGTAACATATGAATCAACTGTAGCCCAACAGTTAGAAAGAGAAAGAGGGTAAAGATTGTGTTTTGTGGAAAAAATATCTAGATATTGATCTAGCCCTCTCATATGCAAGAAATATTTTGGGAATAAATTATTTTATACAACCAAAAGCAAAAGATTATATTCAAAAATATAAAAGGACAAAAGATGTGAAGATTAATGTGCCAGGAATAAATGTGCAAGAAGCAAGTTCATCAAAGATACCCATATATAAAGATGTTGTAAAGAAAAAAATACTGAATGAAGATGTTATTGAAAATATGATAAAAGAAAAACTTGATTCGATGATTCCTCAATTGAAGAAAAATATAAAAGAAGAGGTCTTGCAAGAAGTTAGAAATGAAATACATGAGGATTTTCAATTATAAATCAAGACTATGAAGAGAGCATAAAGAGAGACTATAAGGAATATATAAAGAAAGACTATGAATCAATGATGAATGTTAATATATCTGATGATGATATCAACGACATGTTAGATGATAACATGTTGGATGCCCATGGTCATAGGCAACCATCAGAATCATAGATTTTAATATCATGAATATATGCCAGCCTGATGATCCAGACATTGGAGAAGATATTGATTAAATAAGAAAACTTTGGGCAGTCCCAAATACCAAAAAATATATATTCCCTAAGTTGATAAGAGGTTATTAACAATTTGGCCCGAAGAAAAAGATAATATCACTAAATAATACACATGCTAGAGTTCTCGAATTGATATTTGAAACATCAATTATTCGGGCGTGAAAGACCCAATAGAATATTTTGAAATTTTAAGTGAAGGAATCCTTCACTACTCATCAGAAGTTCGCATGAAAATGCTGCAAAAGAAATATGCAATAAATAAAATAAAATATTTAGAGAATCGCTATCAAGCAACAGTATCATGAGATAATTGAAGGCAATGCCACTTCAGAGGATAAGCGCGAAGTATTGTTATCCTTCAACAGTAAAGATGATAATTAAAGACGTTGCTGTGAAGGTGCCTCAAATAGATAATTGAAGATGTTACTTTCTCCAGAAGATAAACGCGAAGGACGATGACTCATCTACTCCAGCAGATAAGCATGAAGAGCGATGACTCATCCATGAAGGACGCTCCAGAAGGCTCCTTCCTCCCTTTAAAAGCAGAAGCAATGCGCCTGCATTCGAGATCCACACCCACACTCGACATTCGCTCCCACATTGAAGAATCCGCAGAACCATCATTCGCTCAACCATACACACCACTCCACTTTCTATACACCATGAAGATGACTACCTCATAATCCCTCTGAGATAGTTTATCATTAGTACTTGTAGTATTAATCCACTACCACCACTGTACTACACCACCTTTGTAAATTAGTTTGTAGGGAAAGTCCTCGTCATCTTCCTGCGCTTGTAAGGTAATCCCTAAGGTTTGTAAGTGCTTGAGGTCTCCCAAAAGGGAAAGCCGTATATAAGCTTGTCTTATGAAAATGGATTGAGCTTTTTTGTTTTAATCCTAGTTGTCCTTTAAGTTTGTTCATATGGGACGATATCTCTATGCTAGGGACCCTAGAGGAGAAACCTCTGCATGTGTTGTTCTCGTGTTAGCCCAGCTAGCGGCGTTTGTAGCGAACCCTGTGTGTGCAGAGAAGTGTTCCCTTCGGGTGAAACTGCATAGGGAGACGATAGGGCCTGAGTCCTGTGTGTTCATGGCTGGGGATAGCGAGGGATAAGACCGGGTTAGCCTAGTTCTATAGCAAGTTTAGTGATGCATACGGTGAGTACCGAGTAGGACAGACAAAAGCTTAGTCACACGACCGGCTGAAACCTTGGTCTCGCCAGCCTGCAAAAGATCATGTGAATTATCATTTTCGCATACTCATAATCCGCATTTCTGCTAATCACGCACTCACTAATCATAAATTCACGCATCGTAGATCCATCATCCACAAACCATGTGCTTGAAATAGCAACCGAATAGTAGGTGAATAGCTTCAGGAATAAATTTTTGGTGCCTGAGCCACTCACTCACACACACTGCATCCACCCACAAAATTTGTAAAAGCAAGTGCTCTAAATAGTGGCAAGAAATTTGGGTGCCTCGGTGAAGTGCTCGTGCACTATTCTAAATAGTGCCCAGTATTTTGAATAGTAGTACAAATTTAAATAGTAATCGCTGAATTTAAATAGTGACATAAATAGTAACTCATGAATTTTAAATTTAAATTTTGAATTCAAAGCTTGACCTTTGAATATGTATCCAAAGGTGAGTTCTTGACCAAGTTAACCTAGGTAAGACGAAAAAATGAATACTTGTCTTCAGATGGAGTTTTGTTCTTGGCAACGGAGAAAAATAAAAATAGAATATTGATGAGAAAGGAGAGGCAAAAAAGTTAACGAGGGGAAGATGAAGCGATGAACATACCAGTGTCAAGCACAGAAGAAATCAACAGCGTCCTTGTAGCTGCACAGTATGTTCAGCACCTTTCTGTGAAGAGTTGGGCATTACTGGTGTAAGAAGAAAGAGAAGAAGACGCTGGAGTGCAAACTGGAGTATGTCATAGTATTCAAGTAGAATGGTGTAAATGCCTAGATCTCAGACGAGACGTGCTCTTGCTTTTGCCTCTGAAACCTCCAGATATGCTCCTCAGCTGAGCAAGGTGTGTGCGCAAGCAAATCAAAACTGGATCTGCTGCACAAGGAAATTAAGGGCAAAGTGTAAACCAAAGGCTACTTGGGGGGAAGGCATGTTTGCTTACTTGATGCCTTCGGGGGAAGGCATGTTTACTCGAAATTAAGGGCCGAGCGCAACTGATCGAGCTTACTTGATGTTACTCTTTGTCATAGTATTCAAGCAGAATAGGGTAAATACCTGGATCTCAGACGAGTTGGCTCTTGCTTTTGCCTCTGGCGCAACTGAGCTTATTTGAGCCTCTCGAGCCTGGATACTGCACCTAGTCTTGTGACGACGCTCATTCGAGTCCACAAGGAAAGCAAGTTGCTAAGCAAAGGACCGGGCAGGAAATGCAGGAGGTTCGATCAGGTTTCCAGTCTGAACGGGATGTTGGAGTCGCCGAAGGCTTCCTCTTGCTGTTGTGGTGTCGAAGTCTCGAGTGCTGGAGACGTTGGTGGAGTCAAATCAAGTCGCTGGAGCATGCTACACTCCTCACATGGCTGGTGTTGGCCCAGTGCTAGCTAGCTGTTGGCAATGGTGCGTTGCGTCAGTGGTGAGTGGACTGATGGTGACGATGCATGAATGTGTTGTCCTCTACAGCAATGATGCGTCGTGCTATAGCACTGCTGCCAATAATTCTGCAGTGTGCCGCATTATTGGAATACGCTTTGATTCTGAATCAGCGGTGTACAAGGGGTTTTAACTGAAATTTGCGTCCATCGTATTTACGACAGAATAAACTGTGACACCTGTATCACACCCAGTATGCGCCGTGCCACGAGACGACAGTGGCGCCATGGTGACTTGAATCTGTTGCCGATCGGACGTCGATTTGTGTGTACAATGAAGCGACCTGCACGTAAGTAGGGCCGGCGTGTGTCGGAGGCGAGGCCGCAGCTTCTCTGGGCGACGTGCCTGGGCGTGATTGGTACACGTTGGAACCATTGGTACGATATTACGATGACTAGATTATTAACGATAGTTGAGAACAAGGTCTCGGACGCCGTCACGGTCACCTGCGCTGCCCCGAGGTTCAGAAATATGACCAAGAGAAGCCGCATTGGGCCTTCTAGGATTGGGCCTCGCAGGGCCGACTTCAACTTCACCCATTGTGGGCCGTACACACGAGAGTTGGGTTGGGCCGCCTGATCTGTTCCCTCCTTCTTGCTCTTGATTCTTCAGTCGCCGCCACTTCTTCAGAGCCGGCACCACCTTGCTCTTCAGTCACTGGTGCACCTTCAGCAGGAATGGCGACGGTGACACCTGTCTCTCCAGCGCCAGGCTAGAGACAGTCGAACGGAGCCTGAGGCCAGAGCACGCAGCTGTTTGGATGCATGCGTGAAGCCAACTGCTGCAGTGCTGCCAATAAAATTCTGCAGCTAATGGCTAATCTAGGATTTAGATTAGGGTATGCCTTGTAAAACAATTCGTACATAACTCAGTAAATCCATTTAATAATTTGGTAAATATATTTACCAATTCAGTAATAATGTTTAAATTCATGAATTAAGTGGAACCCATATCTACTAAATACAACCATACTGATAATTGAAATATATGCACAATAGAGTACCAAAGACTTACAATGTTATTTTGTCAATGATTTTTTTGACGTTTTCGATGGGACATAAATGTCCACTCCACAGTAAACCAATCTTGATCGGCTCTTGTAGTTTCTTTGCCATGCACTGGCATCTTGTGGGGGCTTCCTCTGGTTCCATGCTTCACAAATCACAATCCGCTCATGGTGGTGACGTCCACTCCACATTTGGGTGTCACGACAGACAAACTCTGCTATTTGTCGTTGTCTCCATTCATCAGTGCAGGCACTCCAAGTGTGGCCAATGTTTCTCCGGTGGACTTGTTCGTTTTATGACCGGATGTGCCATCCTTTGATGTTTTCATCTCTTCTGCAAATTTGGCAATATAGCTAGACCGTTGTTATACTTGTTACATACACGTTCTTAAAAAAAAATCATTCAAAATTGGCACCATTGCAAAATGAAGGAAACAGAATAGAGCATGTGGCATACATTAGAAAAATTCTTTTTTTTTGACCCAAGAATATAGCCCATTTTTCATTATGACGAGTGAATTATACATCAGCTATAAGAGAACTCTCATAGCACAAATTATAAACCATTAAAATAGTTTTTTTTTTGTGACCAAAACCATTGAGATAGTAGGGAGTAACCTATGATAAAAAAAGGAGCGGTGGACCTACCCAACCTAATTGCCATCTTAGCGGCGTTTCCTCCTCTATCCCACTGTTATTGGCCTTGCTATTGAAAATTTGCTTTTCAGACTGTATTTAATACTATTTGGCCTCACTAAACCACTATATCAGTCCTTTATGTTAGCTTGTTCAAACTCAGAAGACTTGATGCATGGGGAGAGGCTGATTAATGAACTGTTTTGAGAATTTCCTCTTTTCTTTAGTGTATGAGTGAAGCTGGAGTGGACGGGGCTCTCATAGTTCAACCTAGTGTTCATATGTTTGATCATTCTTTGGTAACTAGGTAATATTTTTTTTCTTGCACTGATCCATTTCAATCGGAGACCACCTGAATTAGTCATATGACTATATCAGTAATTTATTTCATTTTCGTTTTTTCTGCCTGCAGTACGTTGAAGAAATATCCATCCAAGTTCATTGGTTGCTGTCTTGCAAATCCTGCAGAAGATGGGAGTGGGATTAAACAGATTGAACACCTGATTGTACATGTAACGACCTCTTGGAATTTTCTTCTAACACAACAGGAATGATCCATTCTGCTATTTTCTAATATGCAGTCCCTTTGCTTATCACCAGGAAAAATACCGTGCTGTGAGGTTCACCCGAGAGTTATGGCCAGCTGGTCAAAAGGTTTGCAAATAGGAAAATGAGCAACCCTTTTCCTCTACTTATTAATTGGGATTGATGATCAATGTGGCCTGAAGGAAAAAAGAATGTTTCAAATAAACAGATGACCAATGAGGTTGGAAGGTCATTATTTTCGAAGGCAGGAGAACTTGGAGCACCAGTTACAATACAGACAAAGAAGGTAAAAGATGCATTCCTCTCCAAGATGTATCCTCAGCTACTATAGGAGCTTGAGATTTTGACAAAAAAATAATTGAGAAATATGTTCACATCCTTAAGACAAGAAGGGTTCACATTTGGACAAAGAGTTATTATATATTGTCAGCTTGTGCCACTAGAGTTAAGAAAAGAAATGAGCAAATTCTTAGCCCTGTTAACTATACAAGTTACTATTTAGATGAGTTTATAAGAACCCCATCTGCATCTTTAATTTGCAAAAATAAATTTGCATGAAATTGGACTCCTTCAATGTAAAGCTCTTCGTTAATATTCTTTGTTCTTGTGTATGCAGGGAATTGGTCCATATATTCAAGAAATAGAGGAGCTCTGTAGGGATTATCCTGCAACTACTGTTATTCTTGATCATATGTGTTTCTGCATGCCACCGATGTATGCTTTTGTTTTTGCTTATTCATAGTTTGCAGGAATGTATTCATATGAAGCTATGGACTAGTAGCTTATGTGTTGCATTGACATATAGGAACGATGAAGAAGAGAAGGCACTCTCTTCGTTTCTAAGCTTATCCAGATTCCCACAGGTAATGTATGCAATTTTCGTATTTGTAGCAGATGAATATGATCATGAAAAATATCAATCCTTGTTCAAGCAAGCCATTTTTCAGTATCAGGCGACATAGCACCCTCAGGTTTTGCTTTCAGAGATCATGGGACAGTAACATTATTTTGTGCGAGCTGTACCTGACCTGATTTTTTTTTTGTCAAATACTTGCATCAAGAAAAAAGCTGACCCCTAATGCCAGATTGTGGCAGAAGTTGCCTAGCTAGTACTCTCTTCATCACAATATTTGTCACTCTTGCCAATCTCACACAAAATAAGGAGCATTGAAGACGGAAAACTATTCCCTCACTAGATACATCACTGCAGGGGATTAGGTGTTGCGGCTACATTGATTAAGGGTAGGGATGTGGGGGAGGGTAGGGAGTTGATGATGCTTTGGAATGTGAAAATGATAAGTAATTTGAGAAAAAAATACTAGAATGACAAATATTGTGAAACGGAGCAGTGTAGTGCACTTCTACTTTGTGTTTAATTTGGTATCACTATACTTGCTCTAAAGCTATAATGCAATTCACCAGGTTTATGTCAAATTCAGTGCTCTATTCCGCCACCAGAGAGCCATATCCATATGAAGACACTGCTCAGCTTCTTTCCCGTGCGATATCTCACTATGGAGCCAGACGAATAATGTGGGGAAGGTGAACTCACATACCATTTGATAGTTTAAATTTATCATACGCTTTACAGTGACTGTTTGTGGAAAACAAGTGTTGAATCACCACAGAAACCCCAGCACCAGTTACATACTCGATGCTCCTCACCGAAAATAAAAGAGATCTTATATTGAATATAGAAATAATATAACCACTTCATCCTCTAGAACGAACACAATTGCCATGGATTAATTATTCTCTGAACATGTCTGCAGTGACTTTCCCTATGTTGTTGCTGAATGTGGCTACAAAGGAGGAAAGGAGGCGATTTCACTTGTCGCAGGCAAGATACCTGTTTCACCGTCAGATTTGGAATGGATCTTGGGGAAAACAAATCACAAAAAAATGTTTACATACTACAGTGCATGGACACAACAACTGGCAGGGATTAAAGACTTCTGAGATTTATCCACGCAGTGCATTCCAAAAGTTAGTTCGATATAGGATCTTTTATCTTCATTACTGCCTCAAGCTAGTGAAAAAGGAAACTAAAGATATATGCCAATGGTGCAAAAGTTATGCTAGTGAAAAACTGCCATCAACACTATTGAACTACAAAACTGCTGATTATCAATTAGCAAAATAAAGTGAAATTGAATAGTAAACTGATAGATAATAATCTTCTTTGCATCATCAACTAATAGAAATTATTTCTTATAAAAGACTACCTCTTTAACACTTAGTGCGGCTCCGCCCCGGAGTCACCATCCAATTTAGTCAGTATAGCACCAGTGATACCAATTTCAATATTGAAGGTGGTGACTAGTGCTGCATATCAGAAAGAAATAGTTTATGTTTCTGTCACAATACTATATTGTTTACTAAAAATCCATCAACAGAACAAAGCCATCTTGCGTAGAGCCAGGAACAATAATAAAAACTATTAACAGTTTTTTAATAGAAAAAAATTAGAGCAATAGCCAGTTTCCTGGCTAACCATGCTTTTGCTGAAGTACCAACTAATGTTTACTAAATTTTGGCCCTGGGCAATACCCATGCTGCAACAATGGCAAGAAGAAACTGATGGATACCTGCAGCTTCTTGGCCAGTCATGGCATCAACAACAAGCAGAACTTCTGTAGGATTAACAGCCTTCTTCACTTCTTTCAATTCATCCATCATTGATTTATCAATCTGAATGGCACAAAGGTCATCAGCTGGTGTCAGTGATGCTAGCTTGTATGACATGAATTATAAGTTCTGTATAAAGGTATGGGTAAATCTGGTTCAGAATAGAATTCCATAAGTTGGCACTTGTGTCTGAAAGTAGAGTACAATGAAGATTAACCTGCAGTCTTCCAGCAGTATCCACCACAATGGCATCAATATTCTTGCTTTTGGCCTCTTCCTTAGCATTCTTGGTTATTTGTGTAGGTTTGGCTTCTGTCCCTTCTGAATAAACTGGTACACCCACCTGTCAATGCTCAAAAGAAAAATAACTCAATGACATAATTGTGGTAATGCATTTCAAAAGCAGATGTAATATGATTTCAAAGGCGGAGGGTCGGCGCCTAGAAACCGCCTAGCGCCTAGCAAAACTTGGAACCTAACTCTGGTATAAGTATCTACAGGTCATCAAGCATTAAGTGCTAGATGCAAAAAAATCAAAGAGGGATGCACCAGTTTCTTCAAATAGAATGCAAGCTTTGCACAAACAGTAGTCTTCCCAACACCCTGTAGACCTGCGAGCAAGATAACGGTCGGGCCACTTTTTGAAAATACCAGATCTGATACTTCTCCACCCATCAGTTGAACAAGTTCGTCATGCACAATCTGCAGCACCAATCAAATTATTTTTCCTCCTCCAGAAATTAATTAGTTAAAAAAAAGCTGTTGTGTTTCCATTTAGCATAGACTAAAGTAATAACTGAACATTTGAGATAAGCATGCCTGTGCATATTAATGTATTTTTCTTTGCTGGAGTGATTCACTATTCCTCCTGAGGAAAAGGAACTTATAATAGTAAGAAAACATTAAATGTATTAAGTTGTGGAGAACACCAAAGTGAAACAAACAAAACAAATTTTCGTAAGCAAAAGTTCATGCACTCATTATCTGTAAATTCCTTGATGGCAGTGTGACGCATACATACCTTCACTAATTGCTGGTCCGCTCGGACTCCTCTGATAGCATTTGCACCTAAAGCCTTATCACTAACAGATGAAACAAACCGTCTCACAACGGGCAAACTAACCTGACAAAAGCAGGAGAAACTTCAGTCCTCACACTATATAGGTATAAATGAACTGATGAGTAGGACTTGAAAATACAAGGTACTGACATCTGCTTCCAGAAGTGCTCGCCTAATGTCCCGCATTGGTTCGGCAATATTTTCCTTTGTTAGCACATCTTGAATGAAAAGAGAAATGTGTTAATCGTAATGCCCGCGAGTTAGTTATTAAAGGGCATACTTTAGTTCCAAAAAAAAGAGAAGTTACACAGAAGTGTAGAACAAAGTAGTAGTAAGAAATTAACAAGCACATAATACCAATAGTATTACAATCATATGGTTCCACAAACAAACATAGAAGTACACTACAAATGATTGTGTAATGCCCATTGGGTAAGCAAGTGCTGAACATGTATCTCAGTACTATAGTCCTTGCTACATTACCAATTCAAGTACCGAGGCCAGCCAAGGGCAGTGCTATACCTTCCAGAGCTCCTCATGAAAATCTCCTCTCAACGCATGAACAAAACAACAGAAAGGACGCATTGATCACCAACGCCGCGCAGCTTGTTCCAGGCAGACTCGAGCCCGGTGGTGAGCTGGCCGAACATCTCCGCGCGCACAACCAGCCCGCTCCCCCTCCTCCGCCTTCTCCATACCTAAAACACCCAGACGTGAGTACGCTCCCGCCTAGCAATGCAACCTTCTTCCGCATGCAAAAAAATGAATGAACCAAAGCTAGCTAGCTAGCGAACCGGAGAGCGGGCGGGGGTCCGGGCCGCGCGGAGGTGGACGGAGGAGGCCGTGGACGGCCCGCTACGGTGGAGGGAGGCGAAGATTAGCTTCCCTGCCGAGCGGCGGGCGGCGGCCGGGGACGAGTGGAGCGCGAGCGCGGGCGCGGTGGTGGCCTCCATTTCCGCGGCGGAGGGGAGAGAAGAGAAAGAGGGAAACAGCAGCGGACGACGAGTAGCTTTGCTGGATAAGAGCCGACCGAGAGCTTGGTTTCAGGTGGGCCCCCGATGAAGAGAATCCTTTGGGCCACAGTGTTACGTGGCCTGTGTAGCGTTCACTAAGCGAAACGGGCCTTTATTGAATACACCGCACCTTCTTAGGCGTAGTCGCAGTAGGGTTATTTAAGCCCATCGACTGTCGAGGACGCGTTTTAGACAGAGAATGCAAAACTCATTTAGTTCACAACATTTTCGTTTGTTGATGTAACGTCCATCCGTCCTAAATTTTATGGCTGTAACATTTAAATTTTTCAAGATGATCTTCTCACTTTCAAATGCACATTTCTATTTTCACAATACATCTTTATCTCTACTCCTGAAGAAGCACTAGTCTTTTGGTTTCAGCCTTGGTTTCTGTGAGATTCTAAGGATCCGACTCTAGCTTCTTTCGAAGAGTCTTGCCAAACGGGCATCTAAAAGTCGGCTCCTTGCAATGAGCCCAGATGAGCCGAAGCTGTTTTTTATAGAGGAGCCGAACCCGGAAAAAATAACTTCTCCTCACCAACCTCATAATTATTAAAAATCTACCATTCAAGCTATTTGTTGCTAACATATTTTGCAAAACGGCTCTAGCTCCACCAGAAAAAACTACTCTACATGAGGATTGATGTTAGAGCCCTTTTAGGAGTCCAAACCCTATGAAATGAGGCCTAAAACATCATCTAATATGGGATAGAGGGATTAGATCTAAACATTGTATCATTTTTTAGTGTCAAAATAATCTCAGATGCAAAACTCAAAAAAACTACAAGGTTGTTGTAGATCTCACTTCCCTCTACAACTTTCGTATAAATTTTACCTTCATCCGAGTTCTTATTCTTATATAAAGTTACTCCCTTCGTTTCAAATTATATCACGTTTTAGTTTTTTAAATGCATTGTTTTTCTATGCAGTAATATATATTATCTAGATACATAGTAAAAAAATACATATGGAAAAAAGAAAATGTCTTAACGGAGGGAGTGATTTTAAAAAATAGAAAAGAAAATCCTGCCGAATCAACTAGCGGTCAAATATTCGACCAACCATTAAGTTTTGCATTTTTTTATTCAGAAGATAAATAATTTTGCAAAAAAATATAAAAATTCCGTACCCAAACGCAGTTTCTTTTTCTGGCCCATGAGTAGCCGGTCGCCCCAATTTGGCACGCTGTAACCAATCACGAGGCTTTCCCTACTCAAGTGGCCCTGCCTTTTCAGTTTTCACACAACTCCAACCTAGCAACTCATTTCTATTGGTTGGTGTAGGAATTACAGTCCAGTTCATGCGTGAAGATGCAGCGGAAAGAGATGCTCGACTGATTCGACGGTTGACAGCGATCGATCAGTTGTGCGTGTGCTATACACATCACCGAAGAATCCAGAACCATTTTTTTAAAAGGATATATGAACAACGAAGAAAGGTGGAATCTGAATTTCTGACTGAATAGGACGAGCATAACGCTTTTCTTCACTTTCTGAACAACACTTTATAGAATCATTAATTAATTGGGTAGCCGGTGCTTCTCATAAGCATGATTACACCATTGCATCATCATCATCATCCATGGGATAAATATCGATCTTATGCAAGTATGCAAGTACCTAAACAACTTTCATATAAATGTTACTATCTTCATCCAAATTCATATATAAAAGTTATATGATTTTTATTTAAGATGAGCGGCAAAGAAAAGTAAACCCCGCCAATTCTAAGCCCGCGGTAACCAATATTCCACTAACTTTATAGTTTGCACTTTTTATTTAGAAAACGATTTTTGCAAAAAAAAATAATTTATAAAAATAGGAAAAAACAATCCGTGCCCAAACGCGGTTTCGTTTTGTGGCCACATTGTGACAGAACCTCCTAAATTATATGACCCATACGCATCTATCATTGTTCCGAAGACCTCCGACAGCCATGCATAAGTTTCAGATAACTTAGAAAGCTTTATCGAGTGTCCTTGAAGGACCTCGATTAAACCATATTTGACAACTCATACCAGGATCAACAAAGGAGTAGCTGCAACATTACAACATTTATTATAAAATATATATCAGAGTGCGGAAGAGTAATAACATTAAGTTTATAAAATATATGAAAAAGTTATTTTTTATAAACTTAACTTCATTTGCGGAAGCAGAGTAGAACTACAGAAGACAACTTAGGTAGATTGCCTAAGTTGGAAGAGGACAATGAGATCACGTCGAGCCCACCGACATGAGCTGATTTGCAACACTAGTCAGCACCTGCAACAGAGGTTCAACAAACCCTGAGTACAAAAGTACTCAATAAGACTGACCCGACGAAAAGAGAGGTGAAGACTCAGGAATGCAGGCTGATGGGTTAAGGTAAGGCTTGTAAGAAAAGTACTCAATAAGACTGACCCGACGAAAAGAGAGGTGAAGACTTAGGAATGCAGGCTGATGGGTTAAGGTAAGGCTTGTAAGAATTTTTGCAGAAAAGCTCTTGTGGATCAAGTTTTAACTTAACATTGATTATAACAGAAAGTAAAGTTGTCTTGCTCTAGCTCAACATTAACAAGCAACTTCATTTTTAAATCTTAGCCATCATTCAAGTTGTTACTACGATGATGAACACCGATCGAGTCTTCTTCTCCGAGAAGCAACGGCGATTCGAATCCATTTTTATACCCAGCTGGGACCTAGATCACTGGGATACCGGAGACTTTAACTCCGATGCATACCAGATCACAGATATACCGGGATAACAACTGCAGCCATATATCGCCACATGATACGCGTAAGCACTTAGACCCAGTGTACCGATATATGTGGGAACTTAAACCCACAGTATAACACACTATGACATATGTGGGGACTCTGGCCCACTATATATCACTCCATGACATACGTGGGGACTCTGACCCACTGTATATCACTTCATGCATGTGGATTTTCTAATTTCTCGATATCACCAGATCATCATCAGACGGGTCCTAGGGCATCAACAGACGGAAACACTATAAGGTTGAGATGGACTAGAGGGGGTGAATAGTCCTTTCTAAAAACTTATCGTATCAGCTAACCAAAATAATTGCAGAATTAAACTAAATGGTCTAACCAAGACTTCACCCCTCTAACTATGACTCTAGATGCACCTTGATAAAAGATCCTAAGCAAGAATTTAAGGTGTCAATCTAGCTAGTGCTCTTCTAATCAAGTCTAGCTTGCAAGGTCACACCAACCTAAGCAACTAGTACTTTAACAACCAAGGGAGCACTTATACAATTTTAATGAGCAAAAAGCATAAAGCCAACCTAAGCTTACTAGATGCTCAAAGACAAAGTTACACAAACCGAACCCATGAGCTCAATTACTTAGCTACACAAACTAAGCAAAGCGAGAGATAAACTTCTAGCTACACAAGCAAGAAGGCAATTAGAAAGCTACACAAGCTATCTAAAATACAAGAGCAACTACACAAGCAAGATATATATATAAGAATGTAAATACAAGCTTGTGAAGAGAATTGCAAACCACCGCGAAGTTTGGAACAAGATGACACGGAGATTTTCACCTGGTTCACTTGGTTGCCACCAAGCTACGTCTAGTTGTGTCGACCACCACCCTTGTGATTCCTTCGGTATGACTCGCAAGCCACTTGCCTCGCAAGGCACTCCCTCTCAAGGGAACCGTGAGCGAACCCACACACAATTGGTTCTTCGGTATGACTCGCAAGCCAATTGCCTCGTAAGGCAAGCTCTCTAAAGAGCACCGCAAGACCCCGCTGTGTTGAGTGAGGTAACTCAATGACACGAGCAATCCACTAGCGTTACTCTTCGTGATCCCCAGAGGTGAGTACCAACCTCTCACAAATCGACCTTCGGAGCACCGCATAATCTTCGTTGCGTGCCTCACGAAGTCTCCAACCACCAAGCTGTCTAGGATGTGGCAACCTCCAAGAGTAACAAGCCCGCAAGCTTGCAACACGAACACCTAGTGCCACTCGATGCAATCTCTCAATGCAACGCACTAGAATCACTCACTCACTCGATGTGGATGAACACTATCAATCTCTAGTGAGTTAGTGGGCTCCAAGCACTCTCCAAGCATGGACACATAGTCCTCAAGGTGCTCTCCCACGGGAAAGGGCCGGCCACCCCTCCATTTATAGAGGGGGCAACAAATAGAGCCGTTAGGTTCAAAATTCGGGCTGAAACGGCTCTCAGAATGGCCTACCGGAACTTCTGGTCACCTAACCGGAACTTCCGGTCGTGCACCGAAACTACACCGAAACTTTCAGTCGGAGACCGGAACCAAAAGAACGCACGCGGTCGCTCACGAAATGTCAACTACCGGAGCTTCCGGTGACCACCGGAACTTCCGATCAGAGACCGGAACCAAAAGAACGCACGCGGTCGCTCGCGAAATGTCAACTACCGGAACTTTCGGTTAGAGCACCGGAACTTCCGGTGACCATCGGAACTTCCACAGAAACTTCCAGTCGTGAACCGGAAGTAAATCGGGGCACGCGGTTGCTCGGGCTGGGCTGACCGAAACTTCCGGTCCAGGCCCACCGGAACTTCCGCTGGTCCAGCACCACCCCACACTAAAACAGGCATATCTCTTAGCTCCGAACTCCGTTTTCGATGATCTTGGACTCGTTGGAAAGCTTACTCAAAGGGCTACATAACCCACATAACTACTTGATCCAAATCACAAAGAATCAAAGCAGTTTTCCAACCTAAGATCCATCATCTCTCTTTTCTAACACACGAGTTCACGAAAACTTCTCCAAAACCTTCACCTTTGTAAATGTGCCAACACCACCAAGTGTACATCACCATGTGCATGTGTGTTAGCTTTTCAAAACATTTTCAAAGGAATTTCTCTTGATCTCACAATGCCACTCAATCCTAGCAACATCGCAATGTTAAATCGCTCAAGTGGCACTAGATGACCGATATGCAAACTCGTTTGCCCCTCTTGATAGTACGGCCTATCAAGCCTAAATCCAGTCATCAACTTCTTTAAACACCTCATGACCGGTGAAATGAAATTCCCTAGCTTATACCTTTTCCTTGTATCTTCATTTCCATCGTCATCTCCAATGTGCCAATGCACCGCGTGCATGACACGCTCAACAAATGATATGATTCAATTCACATCATCACATGATCGTCTTGATCCATCAATCTTGACTTCACTTGCTCTTCTCTGTTGTGTTGGTCTATCGACGCCAAGTCTTGCCCAAGCTTCACCGTCGCATGGTCCTTCGCTTCGAAGCCTCAACTTGCCCTTCACACTTGCAACCGGTCCTTCGAGCCAAGCCTCATCTTGATCTTCACCATGCTTAGGTCACATGACTCTATGTCATGTCTCATATGCAATAAGCTCCTTCAACATGCAACCCTCTAGGTCCATCGATCCATGACTTTACTTGCTCTTCACCATTGGAGCGGTTCATCAGCGCCAAATCTTGATCTTCACCTCTTGGTCACATACAAGTACCTGTGGACTAATCCTGTGTATCTCAACCATATACATATTAGTCCACCTAAAGTTGTCACTCAATTACCAAAACCAAATATGGGACTTTCAAATACTACAAAGGGACTCCCTTCCCAATGCAAGTTACCCATCCGGACTCGATTTATTAACTATCATCATGTTGCCACAAACAAAGCCATTCTCATCTTTTTCATTCTTTCACTTTTTGAAAACCTAACTAATTAAGCAAGGCTAAGCATTACTATGAATTTTCCAATTAATAGGTAACGAGGAATAGGGAAAATATGACAGGTAATGCAACTGGTAGGTTTTCACTCAACTCCTATTACCTAATGCAGTATAACAAAGCTGAAGCTATAGAACTTTCATAAAATCAAGGAAGGGTTTGAATGTATCCGGAGCTTGCCTGTGTTGCAGCGGTAGTTAGTTCTCGTCAGGATCACAGGTGTTACACTTGACACCAACTCCAGGACGGACGACGTCACATCATGGATTCGCGACTTCACTTCGATGGTGGATGGCATTTTTCGGAGATCGTGCACCAAGATCCACTCACTCTCGAACAACTACACATATTTAATGATGTATGTTTTAGCATGATAAACTCATGACATGATGCACGGCAATGCATTGGTGAAAGCATAATAAGATTAATTAACTAGCTAATTATAAATTATTTTAAAAGCATTACACAAGATAAATATAAAACTCCACATATTCTGAAATCACATAGCCATATTAGGTGTTAATACGACATATAAGCATCATACGAAGGTAAAGGAACCATATTTTCTATTTATACATTTTTATTATAATTATAAACTATTTAATTAGCAACAAACAAGATAAATCAAAAGATATAGCATACGGCATCCAATGACCACAATATTTTTATCATAACACAAACATGACATCAGAAACATGTCATAAAAATTTCAAGTCGAAAGGAGTCACATAGCATGAGATATGAATTTCCTTCGTTTTAAAGATTAAATAAAGGCATAAAACATAGCTAATTATTTTTTATAAAACATGGAATGTTTCATATTTTTAATAAAAACTAGACATTACAAGGACCATAACAAAATTTGGTTCACCAAAAACGGAGTTACCAAACTTCATATATGAATTTCTGAAGTTTAAGAAAAACTGCTATAAACAGGTCCTCGGGGCACTATTCACCTAAGTCATGGACTTCGCAGTTAGTCCCCTGCTTTTTGTTGAATTCTCGGACGAGGTCCCTGGTCACGAATCAAGCAGAGGAGGTCACCAGAGACGGCGATTTTCGGCCGATTGATGCACGTCGGCGGCGAGGGAGAGGTGAAAGAGCATCACCATGCCCGGCCGCACCCGAGGATGGTCAAAGCTCGACCGGAGATGGCCCGTGGTGGCACGGCCACGCAAGCCCGCGGCTCGGCGATGGAGCAGCTCGGCGGCGATGCTCTCTGGCGGCAGCTAGGCTTGGAGAGCGCACGCGCAAGCTGCAGGAGACCGAGGCGAAGCGGCTGGCGATGCTAGTTGGGAGTGGAGTGGCGCGGAGCAGCGGGAACGCGAGCGGCGGCCGGAGCTCAGCGTGGCGGCCATGGCGCCAGCGCCCGATTGGGCCTCACCTTGTGATAATTTTTGGTGCTAAGGGCTCGCGAAGGTGGAGTAGAGTGAGGCGATCACGATGGTGGTGACGGGGAAGAAAAATGGTGGCGGCTGTACTGCAGCGGCTCTGCTCGCCGGCCATGTCATGGTGGCCATGGCTGCTGGGCAGCATGTGCAGCAGCGACACGATGAGGACCAGCTGGGTGAGAATGAGCGAATGGAGGAGGCTAACAGCTGCTAGAACTTGGCCACGCGAGTCCGCACGGGACACGTCGCGAGAGCGCGGCCAAATTGGCCACGGCGGTGACGCCGCGGCAAAGCAGAGGAGCAGCTCGCGTGGGGTATTGTTCCGCGAAACTACAGAACTGCCCTCGCGCGGGGTACTGTTCCGCGAAACTACAGAACTGCCACTGACTGAACTTTGCAAATTGCTCTAAAAAATATATAGAAATATAAAAATCTCCAAAAATAAAGTTTGCATAACTTTTCAAGAACTAAACTTTTTATTTAATAAACATTTTCAAATTATGCGTATATTTTGAAATATGAATTTAAATTCAAAAGGGAAGCAAACCCCTAGAAATAAATATTTAAAATTACTTTTGATTTTTCAATAAAACTTTAAAATATTCAAAACTATGAAATGTTCAACTTTTCAAACCAAACATTTTTCATATATAAAGTTTTTCCAAATTATGCAAAATTTTTAAATTATACTTTTAAAATCAAAAGGAGGATAAATGCTAAAAAACTGTATTTTCAAATTTATTTGAAATTCTTTTTAGAAACTTTGAAAACTTTAAATACCATTATTGTAGCTCTTGTCAAGATCTATATACCATTTTTTAAGAGCATCTTAAAATTTCTTATAGATTTTAAAATATAAAAAAAAAGATAAAATAAGATTTTAAAATAGTTTTTTAAGTAGCAATCAACTCATCATTTCATGTATAAAACAAAGTACCACATAAAAAATATTATTTAAACATAAATACATTTATACCATGATGCTTAATGATTATACTTGATAATATATTTGATCAAGTTTTACTTATCATTGACATCTAGGATGTTATGCCCGTAAGCGGCCAATTTGGTCGCCCAAATTTGTCACGTCGTAACCAAATCACGGGGCTTTCTCTAGTGGCCCTGCCTTTTCTATTGGTTGGTGCAGGAATTACAGTCCAATTCATGCGTGAAGATGCATCGGAAAGTGATGCTCCACTGATTCGCCGGTTGACAGCAATCGATCAGTTGTGCGTGTGCCATACAGATCACTGAAGAATCAAGAACCATTTTAATATATATATATATAGACACACACACAGGTGGTGTATTACCCAGTCCGAAAGTTCATGTACCTGGTCCAACCCAACCACCCTGCACAATGAAACCCCACCCCCCCAACCCCGCCCGACTCGGACCGACCCCGTACGCATCGGTGCCAAGGCAAAAAAAAGAAAAAAAAAAAAACGGCGCCTCCTCCCCTCAACACCCCCACCCCACGCCGGCGCCGCCCCCAACCAAATCGGCGACGGCCCGTCATGGCGGCGATGGCGGCCGCCTGCCGGCCCTCCACCTCCCTGCCCCGCGGGAGCCGCGAGCTCTCCGCCCGCCCCGGCTCGCCGGAGGCGCCGGGCCTGCGCAAGCGGCCCTCGTGCGGAGGACCTTCTCGCCCCCCTGCCCATGGCCGCGTGCTCCACCGCAAGCGTCCCATCGACCAATTGAGCGGCGGCCCGTCCCCTCCCCCGGCCGGATCGGCGTGCTGCTGCAGCGGCCGACCTCCTCCACCTTCCCTGCGAGGCTCGCAGGACCTCCACGCGCGGCCTGACTGCCATGGCCGCGGGAGAAGCCCGCGAGCTCGATCTCCGCCCGCCAGGGCTCGCTGGAGGCACCGGCCTCGCGTCCCCGTCCATCGGAGGGCACCGTCCCGCGTCCCCGTCCGCCGGAGGGCGCCGGCCTCGCCTCCCCGCCACGACTCCCCGGGAGCACGACGCGGGGCCCATCCTTCCCTTACCGGCGTGGCTTGGAGCTGGCGGCCGCGTGCGGACGCCCACGACGGACGGCGACGGTGGCCGACAGGGATGGCGACTGTGCGGCTTCGGCCCTCCAGATCGGCGAAGGCGCGGCTCCGGCCATCCATATCGGCGACGGCGCGGCTCCGGTTCTCCCCGAGCAGCGGCGGCGCGGCCAGGGGCCACCACGAGCGCGCGGTGGCACGCGGACGCCCCGGGGAGCGGCGGCTCGACCCCGCTGGCACGGCGCCCCGGCTCCTATCTCCTCGCGACGAGCCATGGTGGCGGCCGCCGCACATCCCCCCACCGCGGCGGCTTCCTCCCATCCCGGCGCCGGCCATGGGCGCGCGTGCAGGTGGGCACCCAGCTCCAGCGGAGCCTCCTCTTCCGCCGCCCCAGGACTCCGCCCCACCCCAGCATCGGCGGCTGGCCCTCCATCTCCCCCACGTCCCCACTGGAGCGCCGGCACGGCCATCCGGCAGTCACAGCGGCTCCTGCCCGCGCACGGCTTCCCGCCCGCTCCCCCTCTCGAGTGGCTCGACGCCGATTTGGGGGCGCCGCCACCAAGCTCGGCGCGCCGCTGCCCCACCCCACCGTCGGGCACGGAGGCCCCTGGCCGCTCGCGGCCTCCCATGCGCCCCCGCTCGACGCCGATTTGGGGGCGTCGCTGCCCCGGCCCACCACACCTCCCCGTCCTGCAGTGCCTCTTCCACAGCGCCGACCCCATCCGGTCCTTCCTCACTCCGGCAAACTGAGGTGGCGGCGCGTCCCTTCTCTCTCCCTGCAGCGGCAACGACGTCCACTCAATGGCTACTCCTTCACCAGCAGCTCGCTGGTCCGGAGGAGGATGCGCCCCTAGAGCTCACTCGACAAGGCCCTCTTGATGGCAGTGGTGGCTTCCTCTTCATCGCCCCCAGCGACTCCGGTGATGCCGTCATCATCTGGACGATGGGGATTTGAGGTGACAAATTTTACTCCTATTCCTGCTACTACTGCCACGCTCTGTGAAACGACATCAAAATCAGAAGGATTTACTCCTATTCCTGTTCCTATTACTAACTGTTGTATTGATTAGTATGGATTAGCGTCTGCTACCCGTTGTGGCTCCTGAACTTGTCACTATTAGTAGTAAGACCAATCCTACTTGTTATGAAATGTCAGGTAGTTTAGTTTTGGTAGTAGTACTCCTGCATATAGTGCTATGATGAAAAATATTAGGAGTAATATTAGCTAATCAAGCTACTGGCAGTTTGCTTTTGGTAGTAATACTCTTTCATATAGTGCTATTATGAGAAATACTTTTGGTAGTAATATTATTACTAATTTTAGTACCAAGCATAGTAGTAATATTAGTAGTAACTTAAGCTGGAGAATTACTGCTGACTAGTTTCCAGATTATAAGAAAACTACTTCTAGAGAAAGAGCTGTAAGAAAATTACTACTATGGTAGAGAAATGAACTGCCATCTACTGCTACTATAGTAGAGAAAATTACTGCTATAGTAGAGAAAACTACTGCTATTACCACCAGTACTACTATTACTACTAATGTTGCTGCCAATCCTTCTACTACTACCATCACTCTTGTAATCACTCTACTGCCACTACTATTGCTAGGGTGGATGCTGCTTTGTTCATAGATCATTTAAACTAGCACTTGGGACTAGTTGATTTTCAGTCAACAAATTGCTTCTTCCTATTCTTAATCAATTTGATTGGCTGTGTGATGTTTCCCACTAGTTCTGTAATGCTTTGTATTATAGTATGTTCCAATTGCACTTCATTTAATCTAGCGACTAGCTCAACCCACCAATTTTGTGTTCATGCATTGAAAATATAGTATGTGATGCTGTGTAAGTTTAGGCAGACTCTTGTTACATTTTCAAGAAATTTATTCTTCTGCCACTTTGTTTCTCACTAAAGAAAATATAGTGCAGATTGTTACTTTTAAAGAGAGCTAAAAAAATGCAGACCTTGATCACTTTCGGCTCAGATCTATCAAGTACCGGCACAGATACGAGTGGCTGGGAGGCGTCGTGAGTCGTGACCAGGCTTGTGAATGGCCAACGGAGAAGCATCTCCTCTATCCGTGATGGATTAATTTTTGCTAATCATTTTGTGTGTACAAATGTGGTGGATTGTAGGAGCGTCAATGCCTATAGGAAGTGTGGTTTCTCATTTGGATCGATTTTTTGTACAAATTTGATGCATGTGAAGAACGGTGTACAGATATTAACCATGTTGCAATGGCGTCACAGATCATAACCCTGTGTTGGAACCGGACATAACCGTGTGTTGCAATTGGACGACACACCGTGTTGCAATTTGCACTTGATTCGAACCTAGGAGGTGCGCGCGGCCACGCGTGGGCAGAATATGTACATACGTACGTGGCTTTTGGTTGAGTTGCAACCGAACATATACCAAATATGTGTATTCTCTACCAATTTTATTTATCCATAGAATATAATTGTCTATTATATTTGTCTTTGAGTCGTTTGATTGAAAAAATTTGCCTATTGCTTCCATAGAAAAGAAGTGTCCTTTATATTTGTCCTTGTGCCGTTCTAGGTAGAACGTTTTGTTTATTGTCTTTTCATAGAAAAAAATTTCTTTGTATTTGTCCTTGTATCGTTCTAGTTAGAACATTTTGTCTATTGTCCTTCCATATAAAATAATTGTCATGTTGCAAGTCACCCTGTTACAATTCGATATTAACCATGTTGCAATGGCGTCACAGATCATAACCTGTGTTGCAACCGAACATAACCCTGTGTTGCAATCGGACAACACACAGTGTTGAAATTTGCGCTCGATTCGGACCTAGCGGGTGCGCGCGGCCACACGTGGGCAGAATACGTACGTACGTACGCGACTTCTGGTTGGGTTGCAACCGAACATAACCCTGTGTTGCAATCGGATAACACCCCGTGTTGCAATTTACGCTCTATTCGGACCTAGCGGGTCTGCGCGGCCACGCGTGGGCAGAATACGTATGTACGCGGCTTCTGGTTGGGTTGCAACCAAACATAGCCCTGTGTTGTAATCGGACAACACACCGTGTTGCAATTTGGCACTCAATTTGGACCTAGCGGGTGCACGCAGCCACGAGTAGGCAGAATACGTACGTACGCGGCTTCTGGTTGGGTTGCAACCGGACATAACCATGCATTGCAATCGGACAACACACCGTGTTGCAATTTTTTGGCGCTCAATTCATACCTAGCGGGTGCACGCGGCCACGCGTGGGCAGAATACGTACGTACGTACGTACGTACGCGGCTTCTGGTTGGGCTGCAACCGAACATAACCCAGTGTTGCAATCGGACAGCACACCATGTTGCAATTTGGCACTCGATTCGGACCTAGCGGGGTGCGCGCGGTGGAGTGACGGGGTCACGCACCTGGTGTTCAGATCGGGTTGCAACCGAACATAACCCTGTGTTGAAATCGGACAACATGCCGTGTTGCAATTGGCGCTCGATTCGGACCTAGCGGGTGTCCTTCCATGAAAAAGATTTGTCCATTATATTTGTTCTTGTGGCGTTCTAGGAAGAAAGTTTTGTCTATTGTTCTTCCATAGAAAAGAATTGTCTATTATTTTTTGTCCTTGTGTCGTTCTTGCCCAGTTGCAAATTGGTCTGACTCTAGTTGTAATTGGATTGTGTCAGGTTGCAACTACATCAGGTTCAATTGCACTGGATCAGATCTGTTGCAATTTCTGTCAAGTTGTAATTGTGTTGTAATCATGACGGCAACCATAATACAGTGAAGTAGCAATTACATACTTAAAAAAATTTCATTAAATGTAGTTTTTGTTGGATCTCATTTTGTTAAGTATATTTTTTTCAAGAATCTGATGCAAATGGATCTAAGAATATGGGCTACGGTTTATGGGATATTGTATTTTTTAATCCAAAATAAAAAAAATTCTCTGCATGTACGCATGCATGCGGGACATATGGATGGGTGAGAGACTGATGCGTATGTGCATCCGTGTTGCAACGGAGCACAACAACGTGTTGCAGCCAGAGCACCCACAATGTTGTAATTGGCACGCGGCGAACGGATGGCTGTATGCACACCTGGACAGCGCGTGGGTGGTGCGTACCTACGCGGATCTGTTGGGCTGGGTAGGGTCTGTGCACCTTGTTGCATTTTAGCCTCGCCGTGTGTATATATATACACCTCAAAGATGAAGAAATGTGGAATCTGAATTTCTGACTGAATAGGACGAGCATAACGGTTTTCATCACTTTCTGAAAAACACTTTATAGAAACCTTAATAATTAATTAGTAGCGGATGCATCTCATAAGCATGATTACACCACCATTGCATCATCATCATCGTCATCATGACCATCCATATAGGATAATTAATTACCGATCGTGTGCAAGTATGCCAAGTACTACGAATCAAGTATCAACGACCTCGATCGCCAAACTCTCGCCGTCGTCTACGCATGAGTTTTTGCCACGGTGGCGGTCAACTCGTCATCGTCACCTCCGTGCACCACCTCGTGGACGCTCACACCGCCTGCGGCTGCTGCGGCGGCGGCCGCGAATTGCAGCCTGAGCCGGCTGTCCTCGCGCGTGGCCTGCAGGAGCTCTTTCCCGGGGATCACCACCTCCCGCAGCACGAACCGGCCGTCCTCCCGCAACGACCGGAAGCACACGTACGGCTTGCCGCCGCGCCCGATGGACCGTATCGGCGGCGGGAACGTCTTGGGCTGCTGCCTCTCCTCCTCCCTCACCTTCTCCGCGGCGCCAGCGCCGGTGGCGTCTGCACCAGCGTCGCTGCCGCCGTCCGCCGCCGTCTCGTCCGTGCCCGCCTTGAGCGCGGCAGCCTCGGCCTCGGCGTCGCCGTCCTTGAACATGTCGTCGGCGTCCACGGTGCTCTCGGACCCGAGCCCCTCAGTGCAGAGCAGCAGCGACGCGGAGGAGGAGCCCTTCTTGGCGCAGAAGCTCGCGCTCCTCTTCATCGCCGTGGCCACGGTAGCCGCCGGCTTGGGCCTCAGCAGCGCGTCCAGCGACGAGTCGTCCTTGCTCTTGTTCTCGGCCTCCGCCGCGATGTCCAGCCACGACAACGTGCGCGCAGGAGGCGACGACCGTGGTGCCGGCGCCGGCGGCGACGTTGGCGGCGGCAGGAGGACGGCGCCGCCTGCGCCTCGGTGGTGGTGGTCGGGCTGCTGCGCCGGCTTCTCGTGGAAGTGGAGCTCGCCGAAGATCTCCGTGATGGACGCCGTGTCGATGGGCTTGCTGCCGGGGTGGTGGTGCACGTTGCGGTTCCACGCCGACAGCGCCTCCAGCAGCGTCGGGTTCTCCGGCAGCGGCTTCTCGAACAGCCGCCTCAGCCCGCCGTCCGCCGCCGCCATCGGCGGCGCAGCCATCACCTGCTTGTCCCTGGACAGCATGCACACCTGCACGGCTGGCTGCACAAGTGAACAAACGTTTCAGTTCTTGTGCGTCTGCCTCTATTCAGAGTTCAGAGTTCAGACACCATGTCTGTCAGTTGGGACTTGAGAGATGTGCCCACTCTGTTCTGCTTACCGGCAACTGCAAAGGAGCTGCTGAAGGAAGGATGTGCAGAACAGTTTTGAGGTTTGTGACTGTCAGGAGCTCGACTCAAACCTTTGTGTCTCTCTGACTTTTGACTTTGTGAGCCTGGGAGAAAGATGTATTTATATATGTATATATATATACTACTAGGAGAGAAAAGGGAAAAAGGAGCGGTGGAGAAATATGCAGGGCTTTCTTTCTTTTTTTTTTTTTTTTTTTTTTTTTTGCGAGTGAATATGCAGGGCTTTCTGTGGCTGTGGAATTGGAATATACTTGCATATATCACTTCAGTTTTAATAAGTGGAGGGTAGTCTTTCAACTTGAGAATATGATGACCGTCAGTACAGCGCTAAAGACATTGGTTTTAAACAACCGCCACTGCAGTGCAGACAGAGCATCCATATTCTGTAATGTGTCTTTAGGGATGAAATCTTACAGTGCAACAATGTATCTTTGAGTTCATGAAATGTCTGTGTACTTTGCACGAGTGGTCAGTTGCGTCAATGTTCCGATTCCGTAACAGAAGTTGACATGTCCTCATAGTGGTGACGGCGATCTTGCAGTGGCTTTTTGTCTGGACTGAGCAAATTATATAGCCCAGGACGGAAATTCCGGTAAGGTCAGCAACTCAGCATACCAATATGTCTGCCAAAACTAGATTCTGATTTCAAGTGCTGCTAAAGCTTAGAACTGAGGGATGATTTTCTCAAGACAGTAGTGGATTTGAGTTTGTCAGAGATACTTTTCATGTAACAGGAGGGGCCGGCCCCCCACTGATTTAGATTCACTGATGTAAACTTATATATAAAGAAAAGGAGAGTTTACAAGAACAAAAGAAAGAAAATTACACAATCCAGTCTAGCCATTCAGCAATTTGTAAAAAATACTTATGTACTGTATATAATCATGAACTTTATATATTTATTTAAGGAAAAGGAGAATAACACCAATGTTATCTACAAGAGGGAATAAGGGGGCTTCCAAAACCGACAATGAACCAAGCATGAAAGTCAACACACCACAGAAACCTCAACAATCATAGAGCGTGGGCAAACCTCTCTTTTTCCCCATGCTGTTTCATTGTCTGAATGAAAGGGCGGTTGGCGTAGTTTTGCTCGTTTAAAACGTATATTCTTCTTTCTGAAAGCTAAAAATCTTACCACAGATCTGGAGAGAAGATAAAGCTACCTGATGCAATGAAAAGGGTCATGGATACGGTGCTTGAGGGCTCAGTTCAGACAGTTCATTGCAGAGCAAAAAGTCATTCACTCTTTAGCACCATCACTCCAGCAAGCGCCAATGAATGGCTGTTTTAGATATCAGAATATCAGCACTAGCTTGCGTACATGGATGATCTGTATCTTTGTAATGCACACCATCAAGTCTTTGCTCGAGTATTCTGGGACAGAAATTGACCTGTCCTCATAGCTGTGATCTGGCAGTGCCATTTGTCTGCCGTGCGCAAATTATACAGCTCAAGATGGCAATTCCGATTAGGTCTGCATAGCAATCTGTCTGCCCAGATCAGATTCCGATTTCAAGTGGTGCTAGAACCAACCAATCACTGCACAAAGAGTACCAACCCAGGACTTCCCGGAATCAATGGAGTACTGTACTTCTCACAGAGAATAACGCTAGTGTGATCTTGAGATTGGAATACAGAGCTTCCTAATACCGACAGGGAATAAAGGATGACAGCCACATCAACAAGAGCAACACTGATAGCTGAGCAGGCAGAAATCAAGGTAACTCAAAATCATCCTTGATTGTCTGAATTTTCATTGATGATTAGGTCTAAAGGACAGGATGAAATAGCAATTGGTGCTGACTGGCTTGCTCACACTGTATTTGTCATGAGAGCTGGAAAACCTTTGCACAGATTCTGTAAGCCTGTAACCGAAAAAGAATGAAGGAGAGGAGGTAGAATAAAGCTACATGATGCAATGAAAGACAGTATGAATATGGTGCTTGAGAGCTCAGTTGCAGACAGACCAGCATAGGAAAATTATACTGTCGAAAAGGATAAGCAACTCAGAGAGCACTGAAAGGGACAAAAATAAAGCATTAAACTTTCCCAAAGTAAAACACAAAGAGTGATCAACCCGAGCTGCAATCCGACATTTTGAAAAGAGTGCAGAGAGCAGAATAAGGTACTAAGCAATAAGACAAGCACATCACAGGTCATACCTGAACTTTCAGGAACTTCATAATTTAGGCATTTCAGAGATTTATGTACAAAAGAAAGCATCAATATCTTATCTTTCATTCACTCAAACAAGGAACCATAAGAAAGATACAGAAGTTAGCTATAGCAAGAAGAATGAATCTCAAAATACCATGACCATGATACAACAAGAAATGATACACCGACAAAATGCAAAATGTGCAACACAGCAGTCTGGGTTCCTATTTTCAGGAAACATCGGGTTAGTCATCTAGTGCACAACAACAATGGAAATGTCATTTGATTTCATCTCCATGCTTCAATCCATTCAACCTTGGAATTTATCCGGCTCACAATGCTCACACCTCTTGATTTCTCAGCCGGAGGGGTGGCACCCATTGCAGCCTGACCCTTACCTTTTCTAGTCCTCCTAGAATTCAGGTTTTGGCTCCCCTTCCCTTGAAGAGAATTTGTAGTTGTGCTGGAAGCATCAGCAGTAGCAGTCTGAGCAGCAAGTGCAGGTTGTGAGCAACTAGCAGAGCTCTCTGTACTTGTCTGGACAGTGAAAGCAGCAGTGGCTCCTTCAGCGGCATTAATTTCATTAGGTTTGTCCTCATTGCTGTGTGCAGGACTGTTCAGGAGGGGCTCATCCTTCACGAAAGAGGGACGCCTGGATCCTTCCTCGAAAAGAGAGTCAAGCGTCATGCTCGGTTTCTGATGTCCATCTTCATCAGGTGGATCCTTCTGGAGCAGCAAAACATTCTCCAGACTGGACTCTTCTCTACCCTGAGGGTCCTTTGTATTAACATCTTCAGAAAATTCATCACTTGCACAGCATACGTCAGTGCAGTCAATGGATCTGCCATCTGCAAGGTAGATGGCCTATAGTTAGCATGCCTAACCATTTCAGTTGTATTTGGAGTGACGAGTGAGATATATTGTTAATTTGCTAGGTTATTAGCACAGTATATTACCTGAGTCATATTTGGTGCAAAAACCATAGCAATATTGCGAGCGTTCATCTTATTTATCTGTTCTTCTTGGACTTCATCAGCCATCAAATTAACAGACCAATCAAGTAAAGCAGCTTCAGCTGGTGGAAGACATTTAGCAACACGAGCACAATCCTCTTCAGATTGGCATTGCATCACCTGTTCAGGCGGGATCGAGTCCAGCACCCCACTTGGCATCTCCCTAAACCAGGCCTGAAAAGTGATGAAAAAGTAGATTTGATGAGAACATACTTGTCTTGCCAAGTAAAGCTGAGTCACTAAATTATGAGTGTCAAATAAGTTGACCGCACTACATACTGCTTCCAAAAGCAAGATAATATTCTACAACAGTATTGCCCGAATTCCACAATTTTGTGTGTATATCTCTACTACTTGAAACAATCGAGTTGATGATGATTGTGTCATTGGTGTGTCTGCAATCACTACGACTTTACGTCTCTACCCATATTTTTTGCTTTATTTACCCACATGCCACTAAACACAAATTAGTTTCACCCTCACCTCAATCTTCTCTAGCTTCATCATGGTACCACGGTTGGACATATAAACAAATGTACTTCTTTTTAATACATAGTGCCGTTACAATGCATTGGCAGTTTTTCTAGTAGGGAAGAAAGTTGAGGCAATATCTTTGTGCAAGAGAAAAAGATAAATTGAGTGATATTACAGAGTGAAGTGTGGATTCTCTGACAGTAGTTGACATAAAAATTCACAGTAAAGATAAGCATAATCATCAATAACTCTCCAATTACTCATGTGATTAAGAAACCTATGCTGCCAACATATGAACAGAATAATTAGAATAAGCTTTACTTTAATTAGGCCTGCCAAACAATGGACCTCAATACCATCCAGAACATTTCCACTATTTAACTGGTCTCTCACAAATTCCTCCTGGCTATTCTCCGCATTGATACGGAAAATACCTTCTGCCTGAAAGTACAAAGACATTGTATTCGATCAGACAAAACTACTAAGCGCTAATGAAAATAGGAATCATGGCGACCCTAACAGAACACACCTGCAGACCACCCTGTTCATAAAGGCGCCTTTGCATCATCAACAGAATTGTTGGGACACTATTTCTTCTCGAATCGTAGAACACTGCATTGATTCTGTCGAAACTCCAAAGACGCTTGAACTGCATTTCAAGTTTCATTTAGACAATAGCAACAGCCAAAGTATACATGCAGTGGACACATTATTAAAATATGCACATTAGCATTGTAAAATAAATGTGTCCTGCAATACTAAGGATACTACGTCATTGATGTGATGTTAATGAATCTTTTAAAGAACCACAAGTAACAATTTCAGTGGTGCCCCAGGACATCATCTGAATCCTTAAAAGTTATATGCAAGGGAGCCAAAAAGTCTACACAACATATAAAAGTAAAAAAAAAAAAATAAGGATCAATGTAAAGTGGGGAAAAATCATTTTTTTTATTCAGGGTTGAATGAACTGATTTGGTGATAGTTGACTCTAGGGCAAATGTCCAGACTATGACCTTTCTGTTTCATTCTAGGAACTTAGCTCATTTAAGAAGATATATCCAATTATCCGAGTTTTATTGATCACATACAAGCAATCCTTGAGCTTGAAGATTGGGCGTAGGTGTTTGTGCCACTTTGTCTTCTTTTGGAGGCACTAGGCTCCCATTCTTCTATAAAGTAGGAGCCAGACATACAACACTTTAGTTTATTCCTTTTGGATTACCAAGAATACTGAAAACTTAAATCCTGCAACTCCCAATAAGAAACAAGATACCTATGCACTTTTCTTATACTTTGTGTTCTGTCTGTTTTGAGTCAGAAATTGTGGGGAAGCAGAGACAAAATTTCAACTCCTAGGGTAGTGTACAAACCGACAGATGATAAGTGATAGAAGAAATAAGTTGAAGGACCGGATAGGCGATCAGAGGCGGGAGGGGGTTTTGAATGAGAGTCTCAAAAATTCTTTCGAATCTTTCAGGTCTTCGACTCAACAAACACCCCAAGAAGCAAACGTAAAAGCTGATGATGACCACAACCCTATTGAGAGGGTGGATGCTCCCTAGGAACACAGCGAGTCACCACATGAACTAAGAAAGAACACCAAGAAGGATCGAAGAACGAACGAGCACAAACCGGAAGAACACAGCTTTACTGTGCACAGGCGGACTGTCCGTGGTACACGGCCCGGACTGTCCGCGGGTAAGGACAGGTTCTGGATCAGTCCACGTCGGACTGTCCGCAAGTCCAGGGCCAGACTATCCGCAGGCAAAAGTCCAAAAACCCAACTGAACAGAACAGGTTCTGAACAGAGACTTCAGATGACCGGCGGACTGTCCGCAGTTTTGATGCCGCTCTGTCCGCAGGTCACTATACGGAAGGAGTTGAAGCTCAACAATTCCCTAAAATTCAAACCAAAAATCCCGGACTGTCCGCGGTTTGTACGCCGAACTGTCCGCGGGTCAAATCTCAGAAAACCAACTTTCGGGACAGATTTTGTACAGCAAACGCAGTACACCGCTAGACTATCCACGCCTTGTGAGCCGGACTGTCCGCGGGTCAAAAATCCTAGAAGAAACAGAAAGACCGAGAGCTTGGATTTGGTCTGGGGGACCCTCGGACTGTCCACAGTGTTAGCGCCGGATTGTCCGCGGTTCACACAACAGCCCACCCACGGAGGCCACTGGCTCGGTTTCCGGCCGCCGGACTGTCCGGGGTTGAGGGCCCGGACTGTCCGCGGTGGCGAACAAAACGCTGAGTCAGCAAAGTGAAGAACACGAGGAACCCCAACACCCGGACTGTCCGCAGTTTAGGGCGCGGACTGTCCGCGGGTCATCCAGAAATCGCCCGAAAATCTCCTTTAACCAAAAATCAACCCGATCTCTCTCAAATCAAAACCAACTGCAACAAGATTTGGAGGAGTTGTTCCTCGTGTAGTGGAGAGGCTATCCTCAAAGGATCATAGCCCAATGTGAAGAGAGTAGGGAGAAATCAAAAGAGGGGTGAAGAACGACCTAAGAATCGCCATGAACACAAAACCGCCCCGATCTATGAGCTCATGAGGAATCTATTGATTTCCTTTGGTAGAAACACTCTACTCACATCATAGCTCGATCCAAGGCAAGAAAAATGACCTTAAATGGTGCAAAAATGACAAATTTTGACCACAAAAATGGAGGGGGAAAGAGCTCAGGATGAACAACTCAAGAACAACAAGAACACAAATTCATCACGAGATTCACACAAAGATAAACACCCAGAGGGCACAAGCACACTAGGGGGTGCTCTTCCCACGAACAAAACACTATAATTGTCTTGCAGTGGACCTCACACACTCTAAAATACTAGAGACTGGGAAACCCTAACACTGGAATAGGAGAGGTGAGACTGAGTGGAGGCAGTCCCTCTTATTTATAGTCTTATTACACAATTCCACTTCTACCCCTAGACATTCTAAGAGAGAACCACCTAGCAAGGGGTATTATGGTCCAACTTGAGTTTTCCTGATCCGATGGCCACCGCGCCTCCTCACCGGTAGCCTCAATCCGAAGCGATCTCACCGATGCCGCCACGTGCCGTCCGTCCGCATCGGGACCTCCACCCGAGTTTTGAGGCCCAAACCCGGAAAACCTTCCGCCGATGGTTTTGAGGACAAACCACCAAACCGCCCGTGAGTATCGTACCGTGTACGCATCCCCCGCCGATGGTTTTGAGGCCAAACCACCAAACTGTCGCCGATGGTTTTGAGGGCAAACCACCAAACCGTCCGCGAGTAGCGTAACCCGTATGCGTCCCCCACCGTGTATTTTGCGCTCGTCGATGTCCCAAATGTCAGCCACCACGGCTGGCCACCCGGCCGTCTGGTCCCTCGGTCCAAGCCTCGTGTTCGCCCTTCACCGTAACCGGTCCATCAGCACGGCACGCCCTACTTGACCTTCTCCCGACCGCTGCCACCGCCTCCGGACTCCACACCTACACATCATGAAGCCAAGAGACACCGTTTTGACACATAACCTTATGCCAGGGGATTAGAGGAACCACCGAACCAACCACACACCAAAGTGTTGGCATGTTGACAATCGCTCATCACACAACAAAGGCGCTCCACAATGGTTATGTAAAGACCATGTGTTCGTAATCTCCCCCTTGATAAGTGCATTGTCAACACCAACACAAAGCCAGAGAAAACCCACTCAAGTGACCACAAGCCAAAGAAAAGCTCGAAATATGTCACTTGCTATGAGCAAAGCAAAACCAACAACTTGGTCCCCAAAGACGTGGGCAACGGCTCGACGCAACCAAGAAAAATAAGCTTAAAGCACCTGAAAGCAGCTAGACGCTCAAGACAGAGGCAAACGGCTCGACACGTCTAGCAAAACAAGTGCAACTCCCCCTTAACAAGTGCATCAACCTCAGAAATGCATATGAATACACACTCTAGATTTGTGGAATCATTCTCCCCCTTGTTGACAAATGCCCTTATCAAGCTCTCACAAAAGAAGCTCCCCCTCAAATCATGCTATGAGATGCACAATGCGAATGTACAAAACTTCAGGAGTATAGCAAGTGGATTAAAAACATGCTCAAGTTGGTATGGTATATGTATTACAACAGGCGCAAGACAAGGCCAATGCTCAAACTGATCAAATGAGCGAAATATGAATCATAAGCATTTGGACCAATTTTAAGCATATCTCGTAAAAGGTGTTCACCAAAGAGGATAGCACATAGCACATATAAGCAGGAGACCAAACTAGTGCTAGCACATGTATACAAAAGTGAAGTACCCCATATAACGATCATACATCATGTCTCAAGGAAGCACTTGACACTTGTAGCTTCAACATTGATCAAAGTTTTACAGCGGATTACAAGGTTATTTTAGACATGTGTATGTGAGAGGATCAAAACTGTCTGCCGAAAATTATGTTATTTTTATCATGTTTTGCAACCACGCCGAGTTCATCCCTATGTGCAAGTCGGAAGCTGTTTCATCACGAGTGATTGAGGACTAGCACTACAATGTCCAAGTTCATCTCACTCGAAAGAATAAGAAGCAATCTCGTGACATTGACGTGGGACAGTAAAGATCCAACTCTAAACCATTTTCATCATAACTTAGCTTAGACATCAAGTTTTAGCATAAAGATATCAAGGATCCCAGCTAAGTGTGTGATTCAAGAAACATGAGACATAGCAACTAAAGCATACATATGAAAGCACATGGATTTCAACATATCCTACACATGCTAGTTACCATCTCAAGGGTGAACAGTTTTCCAAGTTTCATCAAGTATTAAGCATGTTCACATTTCCAAAAACAGGCTTAGCTCATAACATGTATCAAGATGATCAAAAAGAGCCTAAGCTGCTATATAGCCATCATGTATCCATAGATCATATCAACAACAGCATAACCTTAATCAACAAGCTATACAAGTGAAGCTAAGCACATGATATATGGTACATGATGATATGCAATGCAATATGATACAAAAGCAAAAGAAGAAAGAAAGAAGGACTACTATACAAGAACCAAAGCAACCCACAGCTAAAATGGGTAGCAACCACCAAACTTCCCTTCGAAAGAGGCCAAACTCCCCCTTAAACAAAGACGCCTAGCAAAAGAAAGCTAGAAAACAAAAAGCACAAAAACCACAAGAAAAAGATCCAATTCTAAGAGAAGGAAAACTCAAAAGAGCCAAGAACAACCTAACGACTTAGCAAACCCAAAAGCAACCAAACGCTCAACTCATGCTACAATGCACAATGATATCAAATAAGAAGTAAAAGCATGTAACATGAAACTAATTAAAAAGCTAAAAGCTTGGGCTACCAAAACATGTCAAAAGAATACATGTAACTATGCAAAAGCTAACTAAAAAGATACCTAATGAACACAATATCAACTACATAATTTGAGCACAAGATAAAGTATGGAAAAATATTCATGAGTATCACACACTAACATGAAAAGTGGCTAATCCACCAAGATATGCACAAAGCTAGCATGGCATATGACACACAAGATAAAACATGTTAAACTAGATATAAAAGCATGATACAATAATAATACATGCAAGATATATACAAGTGAGCAAATGAACAACTATCTCATACCACAAGTAGCAAGTCATGAATATACAAGGTATGAGTGTATATGATAACTCACAAAGTGTGTGTAGGCACCACAATAAAACACATGCCTCTCGGAGTCCATTAATGTGGGTGTAGAGAACCATCAACTCTTGACTACACCAAAAGATCAAGTTCCATCAAATGCATGTTCTCCACCCACGTCCTTTGACCTGCTCAATAGAATGACATAGGATGGGCAAATGACTCAACACTGGGGTTAGTAAACTGTGAAGCATACCGGTGTTGGGCCATTTATTCAGAAAAGGGGTTAGTTGAAAAACCACTCATCCTAGGCCAACAAACAAAGTGATCACCATGAAAGGGAAAACATGGTCCGCTAGAAGTGTAGGACTGAGAGCCACTGCCACGAGACCTTGAGTCGTATTGAGAATGACTTGGACCTCGTCGGGCATGACCACATTGTGGTCTCACAAACTGGGGCCTAGCATTGCTCCTCTGAGCAGGTGAAGCATGCATATCGTGAAATGGGCGATGCATGTTCTGGTGTGAAAGCTCAAACTTATGCCTCTCATCTCTCTTCCTCCTAAAGCAAAACTCAAACAAGTGACCATCCCTCTTGCAATACTCACAGCGGTACACCTCTCTCTTGGATTGTGGGTGACTCACTCTTGGAGGTGGTTTGGCCTTAGGAAGGGGCTTATCAGAGATGTTTGGCAAAGTGTCAAGTGGGTTCCTAAGATGGTTAGGTTTTGGAATCCACACTTGTTTCTAAGGTGGAGCTTTGGGATTCTCATTAATCACTCCATCCTTCACAATGGGCTTGGTAGGCTCAGAGGGCTTAGGTGGGTTAATCTTGATGAGCTTGGAAGGATTGGTGGGTTTCTCACTCACACTCAACCCACTATGTTCACCAACCTTGCCAAAGACATTGTTACCCTTTCTACCTGAAGCAAAGCCTAAACCTGTTGTGTCAGTACCCCTCTTGTACTGACTCATCATCATGCCCAACTGCGGCTCACTGCAAGAAAGCCAACTCAACATGTGCCAAAGGAATGTGTTTTCCTCTTTGGTCTTTTTCTTGTCATGCCTACAGTTAGCTAGCTCTAGCTCCAAAGCCTCACAGCAAGCACACTGAGCACTAGAACCATCTGCACTAGACTTCTCAAGCAAAGCAATCCTAGCAGCTTTCTCAGAAAGCTCAGAGCACAACTCAGCACATGACTTGCAAGGACCTGACAAAACAGGTTCAGCTCTAGCCCTATCAAACTTTTCAACCAAATCAGAGTACTTGGACTGCAATGACACAAGACTGGACATGTGAACAGTGCATTCATCGCACTCAGTCTCGTCAGACACAATGACTCTATCCTTCTTTGCACGCTCAAGTTCATCTAAGGCTATGAGAAGCTTACGCTTGAATTCATTGCGTTCACGAGCAGCACGCTTAAGCAATTTATCCTGACTCAGCAAAATATCTGTCATTCTCTCAACCTCAGTGGCAAGCTCATCAGTAGAAAGTGATACCTCAGATTTGGAGTCATTGCTATGTGCATCACAATCACTGCCCGACACCTCAGATCCATGGTTGGCCTCCTCTTCAAGTGCCATGGTACAAAAGCCTTGCTTGGTGGTTTCAGCGTGGAAGCAAAGTCCACCCAACTTGTCCTTGATCTTGCGCTTTGAGTTGTCGTCGCTAGAAGTAGAGGAGTCGCTGTCGGTGGAGTTCTTACGATCGCTGAGGGCGTCGAGGAGTCGAGGATGGCTCATTGTTCTGTCTGTTGCTTCTCGAGGAGCTTCCTGAGCACTTCCTTTTTAGACCCTCCCTTAGACTTGTGCTTGGAGGAGGTGTGCTTGCGCTTGACCTTGCGCTTGGTGGAGGTGTGCTCACGCTTGTCCTTGTGCTTGGTGTAGTCGTACTTGTTGGAGGACTTGTCCTTCTTGGGGTAGCTGGCGATGTAGTGGTCGGGGTCTCCACACCTGTAGCATCCCTCCTTTGGACCACCACGCCGGCGGTTCAAGCAGTTGTTGTGAAACCACAAAAATCGGCTGATGACCAGCACCAACTCATCATCTTCAAGAGCCTCCATCTGCTCCTCTATTATAGACACAAGAGAAGACAAGGCAAGCAAAAAAGGTAATGGGTTAATCAAAGCTGAACTTGAACCTGCATTACCTGACACCAAAGCCATGGTTGGGGTAGACAGGTTCTTAATCCTCGCCTACGTCTGGAGGTCGATCTCGGTGGACTTGAGCTTGCTGAACAGCTCATCCACGGTGAGAGTCTCGTAGTTGGCCGATTCGATGATCGCCTGCACCTTGACCTCCCAAACCCTCTGATCTAGAGCATATAGAAGCTTGAGTGCTCTCTGATGATCGTCATAGGGCATAGTTGCATTGTTAGCCCGCATGTTGTTCACAATGGTGGTAAAACGAGAAAACATTAAATCAATGGACTCCCCATCAACCTGGGTGAAGTTTTCGTACTCTCGCTTGTATGTCTCATAGAGTCTGGTTTTGACATGGTTTGTACCCTCATGAAAGCTTTGAAGCCTCCTCTAGATCTCTTGAGCGGTCACACAATCAGAGACACGATCAAACTCAGGAATCGACAAAGCAGCATAAAGCATAGCACGGGCAATATTGTTCGCATTGTGTTGGTCGATTTGCTCTTCATTTATACGGGCTGCAAGTACCACATAATCAGCACTCTCAATGATCTCCCAAACATGTGAATCAATCCCCTGAAGATGGGCCTGCATATGAATCTTCCAATATGAGTAGTTCTCCCCATTGAATTGGGGTCGTTTGCCCGATCGGTGAATCAAAGCCATGCCGCCTTCTGCGGATCATGGACCGATTAAGGTGAAAGTGATCCTTAACCTGTTCCGATACCAATTGAAGGACCGGATAGGCGACCAGAGGGGGTGAATGGGAGCCTAAAAAATTCTTTTGAATCTTTTGGGTCCTCAACTCAACAAACACCCCAAGAAGCAAACGTAAAAGCCAACGATGACCACAACCCTATTGAGAGGGTGGATGCTCCCTAGGAACACAGCGAGTCATCACAAGAACCAAGAAAGAACACCAAGAAGGATCGAAGAACGAACAAGCACAAACCGGAAGAACACAACTTTACTATGCACAGGCAGACTGTCCACGGTACACGGCCTGGACTGTCCGCGGGTATGGACAGGTTCTGGATCAGTCCTCGTCGGACTATCCACAGGTCCAGGGCCGGACTGTCCGTAGGCAAAAGTTTGAAAACCCAACTGAACAGAACAGGTTCTGAACAGAGACTTCAGATGACCGAGGACTGTCCACAGTTTTGATGTCGGACTGTCCGCAGGTCACTGTCCGGAAGGAGTCGAAGCTCAACAGTTCGCTAATATTCAAACCAAAAATCCCGGACTGTCCGCGGTTTGTACGTCGGACTGTCCGTGGGTCAAATCTCAGAAAACCAACTTCTGGGACAAATTCTGTACAGCAAACGAAGTACACCACCAGACTATCCGTGCCTTGTGAGCCGGATTATCCGCGGGTCAAAAATCCCAGAAGGAACCCAAAGACCAAGAGCTCGGATCTAGTCTGGGGGACCCTCGGACTGTCCGCGGTGTTAGCGCTGGACTATCCGCGGTTCACACAACAGCCCACACACGGAGGCCACTGGCTCGGTTTCCGGCCGTCGGACTGTCCGAGGTTTTGGGCCCGGACTGTCCGCGGTGGTGAACAAAACGCTGAGTCAGCAAAGTGAAGAACATGAGCGTCTAAACCCTGACACCCAGACTGTCCGCAGTCTACAATTGTCTTGCAGTGGACCTCACTCACTCTAAAATACTAGAGACTGGGAAATCCTAACACTGGAATGGGAGAGGTGAGACTGAGTGGAGGCAGTCCCTTTTATTTATAGTCTTATTACACAATTCCACTTCTACCCCTAGACATTCTAAGAGAGAACCACCTAGCCAGGGGCATTATGGTCCAACTCAAGTTTTCCTGATCCGATGGCCACCGCGCCTCCTCACCGGTAGCCTCGCTCTGAAGCGATCTCCCCGATGCCGCCATGTGCCGTCCGTCCGCATCGGGACCTCCTCCCGAGTTTTGAGGCCCAAACCCGAAAAACCTGTCGCCGATGGTTTTGAGGACAAACCACCAAACCGCCAGCGAGTATCGTATCGCGTACGCATCCCCCGCCGATGGTTTTGAGGGAAAACCACTAAACCGTCCACGAGTAGCGTAACCCATACGCGTCCCCCGTCGTGTACACTTGCGCTTGTCGATGTCCCAAATGTCAGTCACCGTGGCTGGCCACCCAGCCATCTGGTCCCTCAGTCCAAGCCTCGTGTCTGCCCTTCACCACAACCGGTCCATCAGCACGGCACGCCCTACTTGACCTTCTCTCGAGCACTGCCACCGCCTCCGGACTCCACACCTGCACATCATGAAGCCAAGAGACACCATTTTGACACATAAGCCTGTGCCAGGAGATTAGAAGAACCACCGAACCAACCACACACCAAAGTGTTGGCATGTTTATAATTGCTCATCACACAACAAGGGCGCTCCACAATGGTTATGTAAAGACCATGTGTTCGCATAAGTAGCTCACAAATCTATTGCAAACAAAAATAGCATAAATCATTTGATCAGGGATCCTCTACCAGCTTGTTTCAATGTTCTTTTTTTACAGATGATTTAGCAATCTACTTTATATCCCTAGTTCAATCGACAAAATTCCTAGATGAGGTAAGCAGCTATAGAAAAATCATGCTGACCCATTATGTGAAGCAACAGAAAACATTTCTGTACTAAGTGTAGTCGAAAGCATAATAAATTATCAACTAGTATCAAGATATTTGCAGTCTATCATACCTCAAATCAAGCCAAGCCAAGGCAATGTTAACAATACAAACACATAGTAAACTTAAATAGAAATTTGGAAAAGTTCACCAGAACATAATGGGGTGTGCACACACACGGTACCATTTTTACACTCCATTAAGAATCAAAATGACCATCAGGCAAACAACTATGCTATAAAAATGCTAGTAAAGAAATCACTTTTAACTAGGCACGTTTGTTGCAATGACATGTTAGGAATTTACGACCAAAAAAAAGTCAAGATCCGCCAAAGTAAATTTAAAGAGGAACTAAGAACCTCCTTAAAAGCTCAATGCTGTAACAGCCCGAAAATCCGAGCTACAAATTTTTCGAAAAACCCATGAGTGATGAGTGCGACATGTCATCATCTACCCCTAACCATGCATCAACCCTTAACATGTCATGCATTAACAACATATGCAATCAAGTCATGATCAAATGTTTCAAAGTTATATCTTGATCAATGTTTCACATGTTGTTTTCCAATGTTACAATAGCTTTACCTTCAATGTTTCAATAGCTCATATGTCATGTTGCATTCAAGAATGATTTGGTTTTTATTGGATTTATGTGATGATTAATAAAATGAACCAACAATATTATTTATGTAATAAATAAATATATTCTATGGGAATTATATACCCAACATGGCCTATGACTTCTAAGTATGCCATGAAGTATTTTACAACATGCTATACAAGTATATATACATGTATTTGAAAAATGGAAAAGAGAAAGAAATTAAAAGAATAAAAGAAAAGGGCATCTGGCCCGATCAGGCCCAGCCAGCACCGCCGGCCCAGCTGTCGCCCTGCTCTCTCCCTTCTCTTCGCCCCGATCGGCCCAGCCGCTCGCCCGCACTCTCCTTTCCTCTCCCGCGCAGGCTGGCCCAGCAAGGCCGACGGCCCATCAAGGACCGCGCCCACGCTGCTTAACCCAACCGCCGTCGCTGATGAGTGGGTCCCGCCATGGGACCCACCTATCATCTTTTTGCTGAGGTCAGCCTGGCCTCTCTGCTGTCCCCTGCCTATCCCCCTCTCTTATCCTTCGCCACGAAGGCGCCTCACCTCGCCTCTCTACCGCTGGAGCCCACCGAACCCGAGGAAGCGGCCTGGAAGCTTCCCTTGGACGGGAATGCCCCCAGCCGCTCGGGAAAACCACCATGGCCGCCATGCCCTCGCCCCGTCCTTATAAGCCGCGCCTCGGCGCTCTAGGGTTCCTCAACTGCACCGCCACACCGGTGGCTTGTAATTCCACTCACTAGCAACACCAATTGGAGGAGAAAGGGGGAAAAGTAGAAGGAGAACGCAGGGAAGGACGACGCCGTTGCCAGAGAAGAAGAAGGCCGCCGTCGCTATACCGAAGTCGCTACTGCTGCGCCGGGAGCAAGAAGCCAGAGCTGCACCACAAGCCGGAGCCACAAGAACCCTCGTTGCTGCTTGGACGTGTACTACGCCTTCCCTCCTCTCCAAGCGCCAGTGAGCACCGCCGCTCCCCTCTCCCATCCTCCGACCTTGCTGCTCGGCCATGGCGCTCCACTTCATGAGCGCATAGGCCAAGGCCACCTCCGGCTGCTGGACACACGCACACACACACACACTGACCGACCCAAGCCCCTGGACCATGGCATCGAGAGGATGCCGGACCATAACGCCATCATGTCCGTCGCTGCGCACTGAGCGTCGCCATGGCGAAGCCACCTTGCCAGCCAGCCGAATGAAAACGGGCTTCATCAACCCAAGATTCATCATTGCTTCGCCGTGTTGAGTTCCACATGCATGCTATCTCCTTGTTGGCCTCACCAGAGCACCGTCTACGCGCCCCCATGCCGTCTCCTTGCCACCTTGGAGCACCGATCGGACGCTGCCGTTCCCCGTCGCCACCGGCCACCATGAGGAGCAAGAAGCCAACTTCAAGGACCACCGCGGTGAGCTGCATCAGTTGGAGAAGGAGATGGGAGCCATGAAGCCTCCCTAGGTGCCGTACCATGCAGCACGCATGCGCCGGAGCTCCGCCGTGGGAGTTGCTACCCACGCGGACTTCGCCGTGGGTTAAGGTCGCCGCCGACGCCTCAGTCAAGTGTCGGGTGACCCCAATCGCACTTCCGCACCCCGCTCTAGCTCCGTCTTGCCTGCTGCCGTGCTGCTGCCGAGTGGCGTCATCGCCGTTCCACCGTACCGCGCGACCAGCCTTGCCAGAGACCAAGCTGCTGCCTTGAGTACCACCACCGTGCTCGCCGTTCCACCCTAAGTCTGATTTGCCAATTAATGAAGGCCAAGGTGCACCACAGCGCCTGGACGCGCGACCTCGCCGTCACCAGCAAGCCGCGCCACCGCGTGATGAAGAACAGAGGAGGGGATCAATTCAGCAGAAGGAGGATGGACGCGGTGTTCGTGGACCGGAGTCACTGCGCGTGGGACCAGGCGAAGTTGGTGCACCATGGGATGAAGCTGTGAACCGTATGGACCAGAGGATGATGCGGTGGATGCGGTTCATGTGAGTTTGAGTCACTGCCAGTGGGCCCTAAGAGAATCGGTGCACCGTGGACCGAGCCGAGCTGTCGAGCCATGAACTGAGCCTAGACCCACCAGTCAGTGATGACGTTAGCAATGACGTCATGTGGACCCCACCAGTCAGATGACCTTTGACCGTTGACCAAGTCAACGCCGACGTCTGCAAGTGATGTCAGCATGGCCCTACCAGTCAGTGATGATTCAGCAGATGATGTCAGCATGGCCCCCACATGTCAGTTGACCGTTGATCGTTGACTGCTGACTGCTGACTGCCTTTAGTACCAGCTCTCCTAGAGATGACAGTCAAGGACTCAGTCGTGGAAGGAATTCAGTCTGTGTCCCTCAAAGATGTGCATGAAGTGATGAAGATCTCCTACAAGCACCTTTGCAACACAGAGTTTTGTCTTCTTCCTCAGGCCCTGAACTCTCTCCTCACACCAAAGCAGCAGGACGACCTGGTCAGGCCAGTCATCCTAGCTGATACAAGCCTTTACAACCGCGCCTCCGCCACTCACCTCTTCGAGCAGAACCGCTACATAGAGCACTTGAAGAAGAAGAGGCGCCTCAACCGTAACACTCTAATGAAGTACTAAGAGTTTTGCAAGAAGGAAGCTGAGGAGAAAGAAAGTCTCGAGGCTACTATCGCCTAGCTAAAGGACAAGCTCGCACATCAGGCAAGAGCCCACAAAGCCGAAAGTCACTGACCTGCGAGACAAGGTGGAGGACATTGGGCTTCAAAACTACTACCTCGACGCAAGAGTTCTCCAGTTGGAAGGAGAAAAGATTGACAAGGACAAGGAGATCAGAGAACTTTAGAAGAGGACACGGGAAGATGGCAAGAGCAACTTCACCGTGCAATGTGAGAAGACAATGCTCGTCAAAGCCTTGAAGAAAGCAGAGGCAAAAGCACAGTGCAACCAAGGCCATCTGATTGCCCTGATGATTCAGAATGAGACCTTATTGGACAGGTACTAGAGGCTCAAGACAGCTTGGAAGAACACCGATGAGAGGCGCTGCCAGGAGTATGCTGAGTTGCAGGACCGACTTCCTTTATCGGCCAGACGCAAGGACCCCTTCAAGGAAACTTTCCAGATTGGTCAGACTCTCTTGAGGCATGACCACTGTCCAGCCCCCACCAACCTGCCACTTACCAAGGAGTTCGGAGAAGCCCAGGCTTACGTAAAGTGCCTTCACATATCACAGGAGGAGCTGATGGTTCTTGGTAGCCGTTTCCACCCAGCAGTGTATGACACACCGATGTACGAGTCAGAGTAGCATGGACCCTGTGTGGCCACGTCATGAGTTAGAGTTGAGCTCATTGTTATCCAATGATGTATCATCCCTGATGTACCCTCCATGAGTTATCTTCTCGTAGTGCGAGTCTCACACGTCATCTAGCGTAGCTGCTAGAGATGATGCCATGTAATGCAAACCATGTGATGAATGATCGATCTTATCACTTTTTATGGCTCTTATTGCTTCTTTGTATGAGTGTTGGTTAGATTAAATATTTTTCCTTAAATCATTGAAATCATTTAATTATATTGAATCAATAAAGTACTAAACCATTGTCGACCCGTGTCATAGATGTATGTACGTCGTTCCGTACGTCTGGGAAACCATCTTCCTCCACCCGAGCCTGAGCTTAGACATGGAAGGCACCGTGGACGTAGGGGTGGTCACGTTCCACCCATGGACCTCAACCAGGGTAGGAACGATCATGAGCGAACCCCGCCAGCTAGAGGTGGAGCTCCTGGAGGAGGTGCCACTGGAGGAGGTGATGCCAATGTCAATGGGCCTCCGCCTCAGCCGAACTCTCCACCATAGCCAATCCCATCACCACCACCGCCATCGAACCTGGCTGAAGTGATGGCGCAACAGACGCAGCTGCTCACCGTGTTGGTCAATGGGGCCAACCACCGCTATGGAGGCAACCCGAACGACTTCCAGTGGAAACTTGAGGGTTTTCTGAAGCTCAGGCCACCCACCTTTGATGGCACCTACAAGGAACCCCTGGAAGCTGATGATTGGCTTCGGGAGATTGAGAAGAAGCTAGAGCTCACCACCTATACCCCTGAGGAGTGAGTTGGGATTGCTGCTCACCATCTCATTGGGGCTGCACACTCCTGGTGGGACAGGTACTGCCAAGCTCATGAGGACCCCGACCACATCTCCTGGGATGAGTTCGCTGATGAGTTCATTGTGTACCATGTTCCTGAGGGAGTCATGGAGTAGAAGGAGGAGGAATTCCGCAACCTCACTCAGAAGGGGTGTGACATCTGCGAGTACACCAACACCTTCACCAATTTGCTACGCTATGCACCTCTGCATGTTGCGGCATCTGAGAAGGAGAAGATTACTCAGTACAGGAAGGGTCTGAACCCCAAGATCAAGGTGGCCCTGGGAGGCACCAAGATTCACACCCTTCGTGACATGATCGATCATTGCATACAGATCGAGAAGGATCAGAAGGAGGCAGGAGAATTGTCCAGGAGGGACAAGAAGAAGTCTAAGGGCTTCCACTGTGACCATGAGCTCAAGAGGTTCCATCGAGATAGTCCTTAAGCCACCCTCACTACGGCAAGGATCCTACCTATGGCTCGGGTAAGAGTGGTGGTGCCTACTCTGCTGACCACTCCCACTCTTCCCGTGACCATCACTCCTGCGATCATCACTCTCGTAACCATCGCTCTCGTGACCGCTCTGGGAAGGATCGCTAACCCCGGGAGCACTCTTCGCAGCCACGTCATAGGTCCAACCACTCTACACCTGCTTGTGCTACGCCAAACCCTGGCAATTGGAAGGCCGCTGCGCTAACCCCCATAGGCAATGTGCCATTCATTTGCTTTGGTTGTGGCAAACCTGGACACAAGATCTTTGACTGTCCTAAGAAGACGACCGCACCTACTGCACCCAAGTCTCAGTACATGGGTCTGCAAGCCGCGGTCGCCTCACGCACATGAACGCTAAAGAAGCTCAAGCTGCCCCAGATGTTCTGTACGGTATGTTTTTAGTTAATGGCATTAAAGCATCCGTTCTGTTCGATTCTGGAGCTACATGTTCATACATCTCATCCAAGTTTGCACAAGAGAATAATATACCTATCACTCCACGTCTAGAGCCTATAGTCACCAGTTCTCCCGTAGGTGATATGAGGAGCACCCATAGCTATAAGGGAGTGAAGCTTTCTATCGAGGTCTAACCTTCCGAGCTAACCTTACCCTTCTACCTTTAAATGGTCTGGATGTCATCCTAGGCATGGATTGGCTTATCAAGTACAGGGGTTTGATCTCATGTTTACCCAGATATGTTTAGATAACCCACCCTTCTGCCCAAATAGTTAGATGTGCACCTCAGAAGGATAAATCAGTATCTGTTCTATGTGGCCTGAATGCAATTAAGTCCCAGGCAGAATCTCAGGGAAAAGAGAAAACTCTCGCTAATGTTCCCATTGTCAGAGAATATGAGAATATGTTCCTAGAAGAGCTGCCAGGCATGCCACCTGATCATGATGTTGAGTTCATAATTGACCTTGTGCCGGGTACAGGTCCTATTGCTAAGCGACCGTACCGCATGTCAGTTGATAAACTAGAAGTGCTCAAGAAGCAACTTAAAGAGCTTTCCGATAAGGGCTTTATTAGGCCTAGTTCCTCGCCCTAGGGATCACCTGTTCTATTTGTGAAGAAGAAGGATGGCACAATGAGGATGTGTGTTGACTACCGCAATCTCAATGCTGTTACCATCAAAAACAAGTATCCTCTACCAAGGATCAATGACTTGCTTGATCACCTTCATGGTGCTAGATACTTCTCGAAGATTGATCTCAGATCTGGTTATCATCAAATGAAGATTTGTGAGGAAGACATTCCTAAGAAAGCCTTTGTCACACGCTATGGGCAGTATGAGTTCACTGTTGTATCCTTCGGTCTCATGAATGCCCCTGCCTACTTCATGAACATGATGAATAAGGTGTTTATGGATGATCTTGATCAGTTTGTGGTAGTCTTCATTGATGACATTCTGATTTATTCATCCACCGCCGAAGAACATGAAGCACATCTGAGAATAGTGCTCAAGAAGCTATCCCAACACCAGCTCCATGCCAAGTTCAGCAAATGTGAGTTTTGGCTTGAAGAAGTTGCTTTCCTTGGTCATGTACTCTCAGCTGATGGTGTTGCTGTAGATCCTACAAAGATAGAGGCCGTGAAAGAATGGGAGCAGCCTCGCAATGTGTCCGAGATCAGGAGTTTCTTGGGATTGGCAGGTTACTATCGCTGATTCATTGAGAACTTCTCAAAGATAGCTCGTCCTATGACAAATCTCTTGAAGAATACCAACGAGTTTGAATGGAACCTGAGTGTGAGCAAAGCTTCCAAACTATGAAGGAGAAGCTCACTACCACACCTATCCTAGCCTTATCGGATATCACTAAAGACTTTGTTGTCTATTGTGATGCCTCACACCAAGGACTAGGTTGTGTGCTGATGCAGAATAGGAAAGTTATTTCTTATGCTTCCCAACAGCTGAAGGAGCACGAGCAACGATACCCCACTCATGATCTTGAGTTAGCAGCCGTTGTGCATGCCCTGAATATCTGGAGGCATTATCTCATTGGCAACAAGTATGATATATACATCGATCACAAGAGCCTGAAGTACTTCTTCACTTAGGAAGATCTGAATATGAGATAGCGCAGATGGCTAGAGCTAATCAAGGACTATGACATGGAGATTCACTATCATCCAGGAAAAGTGAATGTTGTCACAGATGCTCTTAGTCGCAAGACCTATTGTCACGCTCTGTTCACCTCAACCCTGCCGCCTGAATTGAAGAAATAAATTGAAGATCTCTAGCTTGAGATAGTACCCCATGGTCTGTTACACAAACTTTGTGTTGAGTATAATCTCACCGAGTGAATTCGTGAAGCTCAGAAGAGTTGCGAGGAGATGCAGTACATACGTGGGTTGATGAAGCTAGGCTACAGCCCCAAATTCAGGGAAGATGAGCATGGAACCATCTGGTTCAAGGACAGAATCTGTGTACCCAGCAACCATGCCTTGCATAAAGAGATTTTGTTAGAAGCACACGATTCCATGTATTGCATCCATCCTGGTGGTGCAAAAATGTATCAAGATGTGAAGAAGCATTTCTGGTAGAAAGGCATAAAAACAGACATTGCTAGACATGTGGCTGAATGTGACATCTGCAACAGAGTCAAGGCCGAGCACAGAAGACCCGCTGGATTACTTAAACAACTCGATGTCCCTTAATGGAAGTGGGAGAGCATATCCATGGACTTTATCGTGGGATTGCCCCGATCCCCGCAAGGTCATGACTCCATCTAGGTAATAGTGGATCGTCTGATGAAGGTAGCACACTTTATACCAGTCAAGACTTCAATACGTGCCGAACAGTTGGCAGACTTGTATATCAAGGAGATACTTTGGCTTCATGGAGCTCCTAACCGATGGTCAGACAGAGAGGTTGAATCAGATTCTTGAGGACACGCTTCATGCCAGTGTTCTCAAATATGGCTCAGATTTGGAGAAGTGTTTGTCATTTGCAGAGTTCTCTTACAACAACAGCTACCAGGCAAGTATCAAGATGTCACCCTTTCAAGATCTTTATGGCAAACCATGCAGAACCCCATTGATGTGGGACCACCCGGGTGAGAGGGAAGTCTTTGGCCCCGCCAAGATCAAGGAAGCCGAAGAAGGAGTAGCTCAAGTTAGAGAGAACTTGAGGATCGCTCAAAGCCGACAGAAGAGCTACGCTGATAAAAGGCAGCGAGACCTTGAATTCAAAATTGGAGACTTTGTCTATCTCAAAGTGTCTCCACTATGTGGTACCATCAGATTCCACATGAAAGGGAAGCTAGCCCCAAGATATGTTGGTCCTTACCACGTATGTTAGAGAGTTGGAAAGCTCGCATACAAGCTTGAACTACCCCCACAGTTGACAGGAGTACATCCTGTATTCCATGTCTCACAGCTACGCAAGTGCTTGAGGGTACTAGAAGAAGAAGTAGTTCCTACGGATGTGCTTCATATCCAAGATACTCTAGAGTACAAAGAGCACCCCATCAAGATTTTGGGTTATGACACCAAAGAGACCCGAAGCAAGTCTATCCCTATGTGTAAGGTTCAATGGAGCAATCACACTGAACGTGAGGCAATGTGGGAAGATGAGAATCAACTTTTGCTACAGTATCCTTACCTCTTTGAAGGGCATGTCACTTCTTAAATCTCGAGGACAAGATTCCAATGACGAGGAGGACTGTAACAACCTGAAAATCCGAGTTACAAAATTTTTTCGAAAAACCCATGAGTGATGAGTGCGACATGTCATCATCTACCCCTAACCATGCATCAACCCTTAACATGTCATGCATTAACAACCTATGCAATCAAGTCATGATCAAATGTTTCAAAGTTATATCTTGATCAATGTTTCACATGTTGTTTTCCAATGTTAAAATAGCTTTACCTTCAATGTTTCAATAGCTCATATGTCATGTTGCATTCAAGAATGATTTTTTTTATTGGATTTATGTGATGATTAATAAAATGAACCAACAATATTATTTATGTAATAAATAAATATATTCTATGGGAATTATATACCCAACATGGCCTATGACCTCTAAGTATGCCATGAAGTATTTTACAACATGCTATACAAGTAAAGTATTTTACAACATGCTATACAAGTATATATACATGTATTTGAAAAATAGAAAAGAGAAAGAAATTAAAAGAATAAAAGAAAAGGGCATCTGGCCCGATTAGGCCCAGCCAGCATCGCCGGTCCAGCTGCTCGCCCTACTCTCTCCCTTCTCTTCGGCCGATCGGCCTAGCACCACCGGCCCAGCCGCTCGCCCGCACTCTCCTTTCCTCTCCCGCGCAGGCCGGCCCAGCAAGGCCGACGGCCCATAAAGGACCGCACCCACGCCCGCGCCGCTTCACCCAGCCGCTGTCGCTGACGAGTGGGTCCTACCATGGGACCCAGCTGTCATCTTTTTGCTAAGGTCAGCCCGGCCTCTCTGCTTTTTCCCCCACACCGCGCACGCCCGCGTGAGCGCCCCACCGTAAGCCCAGCCGCTCGATCCACGCCTGCCCGTGTCCAACCACCCGCGTGCCACGTCGGCCGACAAGCTGACGCCACAAGGCACCCACGGCTGTGAGCGCCTCGCTCTCCCACGCGCTTGCAACCACCCGCATGCCCGCTGTCCCTTGCCTGTCCCCCTCCCTCATCCTTCACCGTGAAGGCGCCTCACCTCGTCTCTCTGCCGCTGGAGCCCACCGGACCCGAGGAAGCGGCCTGGAAGCTTCCCTTGGATGGGAATGCCCCTAGCCGCTCGGGCAAACCACCATAGCCTCCATGCCCTCGTCCCATCCTTATAAGCCACGCCTCAGTGCTCTAGGGTTCCTCAACCATCCCGCCATACCGGTGGCTTGCAATTCCACTCACCAGCAACGCCAATTGGAGGAGAAAGGGGGAAATGGAGAAGAAGGAGGCAGGGAAGGATGATGCCGTCACCAGAGAAGAAGAAGAAGGCCACCGTCGCTGTACCGGAGTCACTGCTACTGCGTCGGGAGCAAGAAGCCGGAGCTGCACCACAAGCCGGAGCCACAAGAACCGTCAGAGCTGCTTGGACGTGTACCGTGCCTTCTCTCCTCTCCAAGCGCCGGTGAGCACCGCCGTTCCCCTCTCCCATCCTCTGACCTTGCTGCTCGGCCATGGCGCTCCACTTCATGAGCGTGTAGGCCAAGGCCACCTCTGGCCGCTTGGACACACGCACACACACGCACTGACCGACCCAAGCCCCTGGACCACGGCATCGGGAGGATGCCAGACCGGAATGCCATCTTGCCCGCCGCCGCGCACCGAGCACACCACGGTGAAGCCACCTTGATGGCTAGTCGAATGAAAACGGGCTTCATCGAACCAAGATCCTTCATCGCCTCGTCGTGCTGAGTTCTGCACGCTATCTCCTTGTTGGCCTCACCGGAGCACCGTCTACGCGCCACCATGCCGCCGCCTTGCCACCCTAGAGCACCGACCAGATGCCGCCATTCCTTGTCGCCACCAGCCGCCCTGAGGAGCAAGAAGCCGACTTCAAGGATTGCCGTGGCGAGTTGCATCAGCTGGAGAAGGAGATGGGAGCCATGAAGCCTCCCTGGGTGCCGTGCCACACACCGCGCCTGCGTTGGAGCTCTGCCGTGGGAGTTTCTACCCACGCGGACTCCGTCGTGGGTTAAGGTCACCGCCGACGCCTCAGTTAAGTGCCAGGTGCCCCCAATCACACTTCTGCTCCCCGCTCTGGCTCCGTCTTGCCTGCTGCCGTGCCGCTGCCGAGCGCCGTCGCCGCCGTTCCGCCGTACCGCGCGACCAGCCTTGCCAGAGACCAAGCTGCTGCCTTGAGTACCACTGCCGTGCTCGCCGTTCCACCCTGAGTCCGATTTGCCGGTTAATGAAGGCCGAGGAGCACCACAGCGCCTGGACGCGCGACCTCACCATCGCCAGCAAGGCGCGCCGCCGCGCAATGAAGAACAGAGGAGGGGATCGATTCTGCAGAAGGAGGATGGATGCGATGTTCGTGGACCGGGGTTGCTGCCGTGGAACCAGGCGGAGCTGGTGCACCCTGGGACGAAGCTGTGAACCGTATGGACCAGAGGACGATGCGGTGGAAGCGGTTCACATGAGCTTGAGTCGTTGCCAGTGGGCCCCAAGAGAATCGGTGCACCGTGGACCGAGCCGAGCTGTCGAGCCGTGAACCGAGCCTGGACCCAACAGTCAGTGATGACGTCAGCAATGACGTCATGTGGACCCCACCAGTCAGATGACCTTTGACCGTTGATCGAGTCAACGTTGACATCAGCAAGTGACGTCAGCATGGCCCTACCAATCAGTGATGATGTCAGCATGGCCCCACCTATCAGTTGACCATTGACCGTTGACTGTTGACTACTGACATCAGCAGTGACGTCACCCCGGACCCACATGTCAGACCATCGTTGACCCGGTCAATGCTGACATCAGCATGACGTCATCCGCCACGTTAGCTGCTGAGTTGTCTCTGTTAGTCCCGCACACGACACGTGGACCAATCACAGGCTACCACGTGTTAGCACCAGTATAATCCAGTCCTTTTCTTTTTTTAAAAATGGTTAAATCTTTGAAAATTCATAACTAATTCATACAAGCTCAGAAAATTATGATCCACATATCTAAATTTTCTATAAATCGAGCTCTACCTATTTTTAGCATGTTTGAGTGCATTTGAATCTTCTATTTGGCATTCTTTTTTGTGCTAATCTATAGGGGTCACTTCCGTGACCATTAATTCTTGGTTACAGGGTCGAGCGAGGACAGGTCTGACGACAGTGACTACCAGGAGAAGTCTGACAGCTACGTCAGTGAAGGTGCCACATCTCACCCAACCTCGTAGATCCCATTACGCATGGCAAATGTAGCAATGCTAGTGCTTTACTTTCTGTTGCAATATAATGGATTGCCTATGCTAATATTGCATGGTAGATTACTACTTGATGAGCCCTATGTCAGTGAAGGTGCCACATCTCACCCAACCTCGTAGATCCCATTACGCATGGCAAATGTAGCAATGCTAGTGCTTTACTTTCTGTTGCAATATAATGGATTTCCTATGCTAATATTGCACGGTAGATTACTACTTGATGAGCCCTACCTTGTTGTAACCTATCACCTGCATACCCGCTGTTATGTTAGCCACTTTCTTATCTGCTATATTTATATATATATACTTCACTCGCTTACATTTTGATGCGACGTGATAAACCCTGGGAAGGCCTGGAGGGTGCCAGGCTTGGTGTGTGTGATGGATCAGATGGGCTTGTGAGCTTATGATGATGTATCTAGGTTTGGGGTGGAAATTATGGCAGGGTGTACGGTGAGGGTTGGAGTCGATCGAGCCAGGATCTACGACGAGCTTGTGGAGCGAGTCTTGACGGGGAATGGATCTGGACATTCCCATGAGTTATAGTCTATGGCGGACTAACTCAGATGTGTTGAAGGGTCCTAGGTGGAAGCCTCTGAGGGGTGGAAGCCAGGAGGAGTGTGCCGTGTAAAATGGGAACCCTGATGAAGACATCCCGGCTTGGCCACACTTAGGAATTGCTGCGCTGGTATCCGGACCTTAGGAATCTCTTACTTTCCACTCGCTCTCCATGGGGGCGGAGACGGCCGAACCGCTGGATAGATTGATGCCACTACTACTAGGCGAGTAGTGTTAGAAAGGTATATGCATGGGATGGAGCTAACACCCTACCAAGACGATCATGGCAACCCCTTCGGGAGTGGGTACATGCCATGGCGTTCACTTCGGGAGCGGACACATGGGCTCTACATAGTTTCAGCGATCCAGAGCTAGATGGTAGAGTGGCATCGTTCTATGGTAGTAGACACCTGAAATCTGCCTAGATGGGGCGCACTATCGATGATGGCTATCTAGTGGATTAGTGAAACCTCTGCAGAGTGTATGGTTGATCAATCGATACATATGCCGACTTATCGGCTATGGACCTTTCCTGAGTTTCGCATGCACCGGACTAGTGAGTGGAGTGTTCTACCTTCCTCCTGAGAATGATTTCCAGCCGTGAGCCAGGTTGAGGGCTACGAGCCGTTGAGACAAGCCGAGAGGGAGTTGGCTTGTGTACTTGAGTCTGAGATGGTGTTGGAGGAGTTGGGATGGTGATTCTATGATGGATGGTGATGGATGGATGGGATTTGGGTATGTGTATAAAAATTTGACTATAATATTATTTATATACTTGATTATTTGCATAGGAAAACCCCAGCCTTTATAGGATCCTTTGATATATCCATGTTTTGCATCTAATTACTACAAAGCTATGCATAGGGTGGGAGTGCTGCAAATTTGGTTTCAGGTTTAAGGAGTGAGTACTCATCTGGGGAGTACAGCGATTGAGGGTTTTGTGTCTACGCTCAAGTTGGATCGGAGATGATAGCTTTCGCACCTCAAGCTTTTATTCATATGCTGCATGAACTCTGATTTCGCCAAGTGGCGATGTAATAAGTTATTATAAACCTCTCTATTTCACTCTTTTGTTCGTTGTATGGATTACGGTATTCAACTGTTATCGAGTAATATGATTTAAATGGTCATATTACACTTCGACTCTGTGGATTTCTCTTCACGGAAATCGAGGTCGTTTCAAATGCTATGAGCCCGCAGAGCTGAGAAAAAAATCGAATCTTTCAAAGCACTAATGAGCAAGGGAGATGGGACCGACCTGGCACTAGGAGCGTGGTGGGGCACCTCGGCTCGAACTCGATGGGGAGCCCCAGGAATCCATGGAGCCGATCGAAGGTGACGTGTGCGACGTGCTGCATGTCCGTCGGTAACCCAATCTCCATCCCACAGCCGTGGCCTCCGCCGCCGCCTTCCTCGCCGCCGCCGCCCACCGCCACACTGCAGCCGTGCAGGGACTTCTGCAGGAGCTCAAACAGCAGCGCCAAGAACGACCACTGCTCCTCTTCCTCCTCCTCCTCCGACGACCATCCTGGCTGCCGGCGGCGTCGTTCTTGGATTCCTCGGCTCCCTGTAGATCCGGCTGGGCACTCCGCGGGGAGCACGTCGCTGTTGGCACTGGCTAAATAGCGCAGCCAGGAGGTCGAGGAGGAGGAGGACGCGCGGCTTACGTGGGAAGCGAGGTTGGCCGCCGGGCCCCTGGCCAGCGCCACCTCCGTCATTGCTCCCTCCTTTTTTTGAATTCTCGCTGGAACTAGAGTGGAACTATGAGCGGTATGTGGGGGCAATCCGGGGTGAGTTCTTGGGATTTCTCGGATGGTGGAGGAGGGGGCCAAATGCACCAACGAATGATTGGGGACTCCCGTGGTGGAGTTCTTGGTGGAGAAACGCCCTATTTAGGATTTCTTCGATGCTCGAGTCGATTTGGACTGGAGATTGGGACTGTTGAGGAAGGATTCCAAATCCACGATGCAAATCACAACACAAAAAATAATTTGCAGGGTCCAGAAATGGACAACAAAGGGGGGATTTTTAAAATAAAACTTCAGTAAAGATCCAGTTTTAGCCGGAGATGATGAAATCTCGTGGGCTGTTTAGTGGACAACGGATATGATTTTTGCGGAGGTGGATTTGGATTGAACGGAGGGCTTGAGCTGGAGGTGATGGCACCATCATCATTCCTCTCCTGCTCTACTCTGCTCGTACTGTCTTCCTCTTTATTATGCACACATGGATGCTCATGGTTCTCGCTTCTCGTTCACGGGTGCGGTTCTTCTGCATTTTTAAGCTAACCCGTCCGAGAAAGTCTAAGCTGTTCTGACTGTTTCGAATTGGCTACGTCGCCGAAAGTTTCCGGAACCGATTAACTGCAGGACAGCGTAATGTCAATTCCCATGATACCGAAAGTCCTAATTTGGAATTTGAAAAAAAAAGTCTTGATTTGGTTCAGCTGAAAAAAGGCCCATCCTGGCTGCAAGTGCAAAGGGTCAAAACTCAAATCTAATGGTCAAAAAGGATGATAATACCTTCTCGTGCCGCTAGGGCGTGTTACTGATGCGTTCAGTTGACATGTACTAAGGGGCTGATTGGTACCAATTTATGCCCAACCAAAACCATAGCTTACTAAAATTTGAAGTTATCACTTTAGGTGACATATACATGATCAAATCCCCCCCCCTGCGCGCGTGGTCTCCGTACAAGGCGACTCGGGGGGGCCACTCGCCCCCTCCACCGCTGCAGCCCCTCCTCCCCGCCGTCCTCCGGCCACCGCCGTCGCCCTTTAGGTAGCGGCGGCGGCGGCCAGCGGAGGCGCCCAACAAGTCGTTCCCTCCCGCTGTAGCTTACCCCTATAACCCTCCTCTCCACTCCTCCTCCTCCCCTGTCCAGGTCTGGAGCTTGGTGACGAAGTTGGCCGGCGACTAGGACGATCCAGATCCGCGGCCTTTGGGGGCGGATCCGGCGATATCCGCCCCTGATCTGCGGGCCCCGGGCAGTGCGCCGCCAGGAAAGGCCCTCTCCGGAGTGCGCTTGGGAGTTGGGGCTGAGACCCTTCCTTGCTGGGCGGATGCGGTCAGCGTCGTGTCCGTCTCAGGCCGCGGCCACGCGCGACTGGGAGGCTCGCCGGACGTCCGCGCCCGCTCCTCCTTGTCCCGCCGGTTTGCGTCACCCAGGGCTCGGTCTAGATCTGGCGGCTGCACTACTGGCCCCGCGTCTGGCGCGTGTGCAGGCGGCGGCCCTTACCTAGGCGTGAGGGGCCAGGGCGTGGCCTAGCCATGGCGGTGCTCCAGGGCCAGCACCACCTTGAGCTCCCCCTCCGGCGGCCTTAGCTCGACGCAGGGGCCTCATCCAAGGGGCGCCGTGGGCCCCCATGATAACCTAGTCCTGCTCTTCAGCACATGTAGTCGGCGGTGGCCGTGCTGTTGCCCGCTAGGCAGTTTGCTGCTACAGTGGTGCACGGCTGGGCTGCGGCCTCGCGCTGTGGTCTGGCCTGCAGACATGTGAAATCGGGGTGAAAACCCCGGCCTGGTTGTTGCTACAATCTCCAGGCCAGCAGCGGTGGCGCAACTGCGTGTCGTTCCCTCCTGGGGGCATTGCTGAAGAATTCAATTCTATTGGAGCGCTGGTGATGTCGCGGCAGGTAACTGGGCGGTCACAGACAGCTTCCCCATAGGACATGCTCAAAGCTGTCGTGCTCTGCCTTGCCCTGCCCTATTGCCTCGCTTTGGGCCCTTTCCGACCTTGGCTAATTATTTGCAGGTCTCGGAGCGAAAGCCCATACGAGCTTGGTGCTGCGATTGTCGATGATGGCATCCGTGGACGTCATTTCCTTGCTGAAGGCATCGACAAAAAGCACATCTGCAACCTGCCGTGGCCACCTTTGTGCCATCTTGCTCCTTGTTTCTCTCTCCCTTTTGTGCCTTCTTGCTCCTATTTTGCTCTTGGGTGAGACTGGTTTAGCTACTAGACACTATCGTCGCTTCGACGAGTGTCCTTCGTTGGCGCCTCTGCTTCGTCGGTGCTCTCCTTGATGGTACCATAAATCATATGCCAGGTGGTTTCCACCGTTGCCGTCATTCCCCTTCATGGCTTCCTCCCCGTAGATGGCATTGAATGGCGTTACGTGGGCCCGGATGAGCCGGAGGTGTCACCATCACTTTCAAAGGAGGTCGTCATGTTCAGGAGATCCTCGTCTTGAGTGCCCATCACTACTCTTAGTCGCCATTCCATTGGCATTCAGAGAGCGGCAGCGGAGCAGCGTAGCTACAAGGAGTGGTGTCAGGCATAATGGCCAAGGTGATATCGGCAAGCATGTTGCTCGGCGGAGGCGCAAGTTAACTATCGGTTGGCATCTTTTAGCTTTGTCTAGAATTACCCTTGTTGTTTTATGGCTGTGTTGTGGATGTTTCCATTCAAGTGTTGTTGTAATTCTCCTCGTCCCCTATGCACTTCTTTGAAAATGTTTGTATGAGGATTGGCATTATGCCCTTCTACAGCTCAGCTTGCCGAGCAACTGTGGAATGAAATGTAGGTGGAGATTCGCTTTGATCCCCCGAAGTTGCCCTAAAAAGATGAACTGGTACATCATTATGAAAGTTACATTAGTAATCTATGACAACAAAATTTTATAAGTAGTTACTTATTCATATATTTTAACTCATCATGGCATCAATATTGGTTATTAACTCTAGGAACTCTATTTTTTTATTTTTGTAAAACAATAATATTGTGTATTGTATATCATATATTTATTTAATTAGGTGTACTTTTTGAAAGTATACTTGGTCAAAATGAAAATGGTAGTACTTAGAAAAAGAAATGTATTTTTTGAGAGACAGTATATTGCAATGATAATAAAACAGTAGTAAAATTCATCTCTTCGGGATTAACTGTTTTCCTGTCTTGGTTATACATTGGTGGTGATGAGTTATGTACTGTGACAACTGACAAACTACAGGATTGCTGCCTACATGGCCAATTGGCCCCCATGTCCAAATCTTTCCCTCTCCTGCGTCTGTTCATGCAGGGTTCATTCTTCCTGTCTTACTCCATCTGCTTGGGGGGATCGTGATCTAGGCACGGCCGGAAGACTGCGCGGCAGATGTCTCTGAGAAAGAATAAGAACTTCAGCGAGCTTCTCCACGGCACAGCAAGTAACTGGAGCCCGATATTCATGCCAAAAAAGGAGACCACCCATAACGTGAAACTTTCAACATTCAGTACGTGGAGGACGAGATATGCAGCCAGAACTCCTAGAGGAAATAATAGTACCATAGCCATGATGAGCTTCAGGTTCAGTATCACCCATGACCATGGACTACCAGGATTTAATTGGACGAGGACTGTAGACAGAACGACTCCTATAGCAGATAAGGTCACCATTCGCCTTGAACCACTGAGATTAAGTAGGTAGAGGACAAGATATACAAGTACAATTGCCATGGCAAATACAGTTATCAGAGTTACGATGAACTTGATGACCATTATTATCACCCATGACCATGGAACGCTGGCAATCCGTAGGACGAGATGTACAGCCAGCACAGCTCCTTTGGAATATAGGATCACCCATCGCCATGAACCGCTAAGATTTAGGAGGCAGAGGACGAGAGCTGCAACCATAGTTACCAAGGCAAATGAAGCTATTATGACTATTACGAGAGTCCTGAAGAACTTCAGGGTCAGTATCACACATGACCATGAACTGTTAGGATTTAGCAGAAACAGAGCTGCAGACAGTACAACTCCTCCAATGGAAAATAAAACCACCCGTTGACGCCATAAATCGGTGGGATTCAAAAGGCCGAGGACGAGAACCACAACCCCAAGACCTATGGCAGATGAAGTTACCAGAACTGTGACAAACTTCATGCTCAATACCACCACCAAGGACTCTTGGAATTCAATAAGATGAGAACTGCAGCCAGTACAAAACCTATGGCAAATAAGATCACCCGTTGCCACGAACTGCTGAGATGTAGGTAGATGATGGATACTAATAAAACCAAAATTCCTGTGAAAAATGAAGTTCTTAGAGCTGTGGCCAACGTAAAGATCATTATCGCCGATGACCATGGACTGCCCGATTTCAAATGGAAGAGAGCCACAGAAAGCACAACTCCTATGGCAAGTAAAATCACCCGTTGCCATGAACGGCTGAGATTCTTCTGTCGGTAATAAAGGACGAGAACTAAGGCTGCCCAAGCCATCATGATAAATGTCAGGGATGTTCCCACCCTTGAGAATGAATTATTGAGATTGAATATGAGGAGGACTACAGCCACAACTCCTATGCCAAGCTTCCAGTTCCAGATCATTTCCGCCGATGACCATGAACTGTTGGCCACAACAAGAAAACAGAGCATCAGTGATGCTAAAAATAGTGACCACATACAGTTTTATCACTGTTTATCATGTTTACTGTGACATCTGACCACATTAATTTTTGGTATTGTTCATTCAGGCTATTGAATCCAACTTAGCAACAAATTGATTTGTTGAATCATGAAAGGTTACTATACCATAGAAAATTTCATGGCAATTATATGATGTTTTATTTGTCTTAGTCAACCAAATCATACTTCGGTCGTAGTGTTCTGACAATATTTTTCTTTTTTTTTTGGTTTTGAAAGCTCAAGTTGTCCCACTTTAAAGTAATAATGATCTTAGCTTTTATGTATTTAATGTTAAAAAATAGGTTGTTTCATGATTAATTAATCATGACGAACCCACATACTAGTATGTATAATCCTAACATCAGTGTGACCTACAACAACATTGAACTAGTAGGTATACTGAAATAACATATTAGATCATGGCATACATACTTCTTGTTTGTAGATGGATCTACCGTCACCATAGCTAATGGTAGAAGATCCCCGGTTGGCGGTGGAGGATCAGGGTTGCTGTTGATGACACCACTTAGTCTTCTTTTAAAACTACATCAAAGACAATAGTTATTTATTTCTATGTCCAGGGGTCCAATGAATCTAGATTTATATCATTTTAAAGTAGTACAAACTTCATCTATTGGCCTAAATTCTAGTACATTCAATAGTTGTCCCCTTCATGTTCTGCAGTAATTCGACATGTATCAAGTGACTCGGAAATAGTTAATAAAACTGAACTACTATCATGTACGTCAAATACAATTTTACAACGAGTTGCATGGAAGCTACTCTCCCTGTAAAAAATTATAGATTGTTTTGACTTTTTTAGATACATAGCTTTTGCTATGCACCTAGATATATGATATATCTAGATAGTTCTATATTAAAAAAAAACCAAAACAGCCTATAAATTGAAATGGAGGGAGTATGATATTTTTCTATGAGTTAGAACTGCTGAGTGTAAGAATTTTCTACAACATAAATTAAAAATTTAAGATTAAGTATTCTTATTCTAAGGCGAAAAGCAACCAAGAGAATTCCAAAGGAGAAGAAGAAGGGACTGAACACTTTGATCATTTTAAGTTCCTGGATCCTTTGGAAGCACTGAAATGCTTGTGTTTTTGAAGGATCTCACCATAGCATCTCCAGGTTGCTCAAAGAGTTCACAGACGAGTATCACCTTTGGTGCTTAGCAGGAGCGCGTGGCCTATGCACGCTAGGTCATGGTGTTGGGCTAGGATAGCTTATCTTGGCCTAGTTGGTTCGTGTGTTTTTTGTGGTCAGGCCTCACCCTTTTCTCAGTTGTTTTTAGCTTAAGTTCTTCGATATAAAGAAACAACCCCTCATAGCCCAGCCAGGAGTGAGGTGGTGATGTTTGTAAGGGGCCGATCTTTTTCTCTTTATAATACAATGATACGCAGCTCTCCTGCGTATTCGAGAAAGAAAGTATTCTCATTCTACGTTTATTTGTGACAATGAGTCATTTCTGGGGGAAAAAGAATCATTGCAATGTCATTTATGATTTGAGAATTTTTAGTGATGAAAAAACACCATAGACGGGAGGAGAACGTGCATGGTAAGACTTTTATCTTACGATTACTAATTGAATTTGCTTTGTAATGAATAATTACCTTTTTGTATCTAAGGTTTTAGAAACAACAACACTTTCCCCTTGTAGCATGGGATCCTGCAAGACGAGGAGGCCATGAGTGGTAAGAGTTTTTATCTTACTATTACTCTATTACTAATTGGAGGTACCACATTAATTCTCACTAGACGTGTTAGAAAAAAATAAATTATAATCCCACTCTAAAACATCTAGCCTTTTAACTTGATAGGCCGTAATCATCATCATCATCACTCGTAATAGCTGTTGGATCTATTATAATTTATAAATTACTATTACTAACTGAAGGCTCTAATGGATGCACTACATTAATTCTCACTAGACGCATTAAAAAAATAAATTTTAGAAATTCTCACGGTAATCCAATACATCTGACCTTTAGTTTGATAACTGTAATCATTATCAATGATAATAGCCATCGATTCTTTTATAATTTATAAAAAAACTTACCCAACTTCATCATTATGAGAAATACATAAAGTAACCCCAAATTCTTACATCTAAATTAGCCACCTATGCCATTTTGAAAGATAATTCAAAATACCCTAAATTTGTATATAAATTACCCACATATGTTATTATAAAAAAATAATTCAAACTAAGCCCCTAAATTTGCATCTAAATTACCCACATCTTATCTTATACTCTTATAAAGAAAAAACCCACTAAACATGTAAGCTATATATATATTCACCTAGGCAATGCACTATCACATACAATTAACATCCACTGAGAAAAAACCCCACTCGCTATTTATCTCCACATGCAAGTTGTCCAACTAGGCATGCACTATCTTAAATAATTAAAATCGACTAGCACATGCAACTGTAATGTAGTCAATCTTAATAAGACACATAAGTATTTTATTGTCCACGTCATCACATGTAAGATATACAGGGGGGTCATGAAAAGGAAAAACTATGGATATAGATGAAAAACATATATATATATCCTTGAAAAAATATTTAATAACTTTATGATAACCGAATATAAACTACAAAGTATGTCTATTGTGTTAGAAATTAAATAAAGAGGAAAACATACAATTTATTTTGAGTAACTTTTTTATTAGTTAGAGGAAACAATTGGTAATGCTTATACGTTCTAAGATTTTAGCACGCGGTGATATATAAATTTAAATTAGCACAAAATTAAGATTTTAAACATTTTAAAATTAAAGTAGTGTCTGTTAAAATTTCAAAAGTTTGGCCGCATCGTGGTCAAAGCATGAAGTATTTGTGTCAGAACGGAGTTAGATCAGAAAGAAGTAGCGTCAGGCTCGCAGTATGCATGCACGCAAGAAACTTTCTATATAAATTTAAAATAGCGCAAGTGACATCTGGAGAAATGAAAGGGACACAGTGGGGAGCAGGAACGTATCTTTGAGTAATTAAATTAAATATACCTGATCAAACTTATGTATCCATCCTCCAGCACAAAGTATAAGCGCCAACATTTGGCCTGCAGAAGGTCTTCTTTCCTTATCAGACTCGACGCAACAGAGCCCAATTTTAATGCATGAATGCACTTGCTGGAGGCAATCTGCTTCAAGCGATGGATGCTTTGATGCTATTTGAGAAATGTGAGTCCAATTTTTACGTACCTAATTAAGAACAGATAACAACAACAGCTATTATGTGAAGCCAAGTACCAGTGCCGGTGCAAGAATTAGAAGTAAAAAAGAGGCAGGACACTGCTAAAAACATGTCGTAGGAGATTTTTCTAGAGGAGTATTTATAGACATTTGGTAACTAAGGCACTGTTTAAGGGAGCTATAACTTTTCCAAAAATATCTCTTGGAGAAGTTCATTGAAAAAAGTTTAGAAGCTGTTCTGAGCGAGGTTTCTCTACTTTTAACATTTAGAGCTTATAACAACCCTATGTGAGGAAGCTTCTGACTTTTTGAGCTTTCTGGGAAATTAAAAGAGCCTCCCTAAATAGGTCCATATGACTCGTGACTAGACATGGTTATCAGCAATTTAATTCAATAATTTTTTATTTTTAAATGAAACTGCATGGAGACAAGTTTTATATAAAAAAATATAGAGTTCAACCAAATCTTAAACTTTATGGTTAACAACCTTTTTTTTAAAATATTCTTATATTTAAATTAAAATTTTTAATTATTCAATCGATCTTGGATGGAGACAAGCTCTAAACCAAAGTTACAGACTTAATTTTGATCTAAAGTTATAGCTTACTTGTTTTATTTAAAATCGTTTATCGGTTCAAATATTCAATAAAAGTTTATAGAAGTTAATAAAAACATATATATGTACTCAAAAATTACAATTAACTTTGATACGGTGGTAATGGGAGCTTGAGGTCCTATAATCGAGTCCTCGAGAATGTACCCACGTATTTCTTGAGAAAATCATATGACTTGCGATGCCCAACTGTATGGTAGCTTCTTTTTTTTTTTCGACGTACACAATATAATGTTGACACCCACAACAGGCATTGTTTGGGTACGTGAAGAGCATCACCCGCTTCAGGTCCTTGTCCTTTGCCGAGATCAGCGTCACACGCACGCAGCTGGCTGCTGCTCGTAGAATCTCAGAAATTGTCATTGATTTCTTCCTTCCTATGGCTTGCTTCTTTCCGTCCTCAACACAAAGAAGCGGAGCATCAGTGTATACGAGCCCATGGCAACCCACTGTAACAGAATCCATGGCAACCCACTGTAATAGAATCCATGGCAACCCAGGACACAGTGGGCTGGGACGGGTTGGGCATAACTTGATTTGGAATGGGGTGGGGTGGGGTTAGAAAATAATTAATTACATTTGGAATGGGTGGAAATGGGTTGGATTTCGACCCATTAGTAGGGCTAGGTATGAGGAAATGTTGTATTTTTCTTTTGTCTTGTTTACAATATTTATATGGCCCATCTTACAACGGGTCCAATAAATTGATTTTTACGGGCTTAATGACCTTACCAACTGACAATTGATTGATAATAATACCCAAAAAAGACAATTGATTTCAATTTTTTAACGTAACCATTGATTTCTAGTGATACACAACCTTACCAACCACCCCCAAAAAATGCTTTATTATTTTCTACACGCGCTTGCAAAGACCGCCTACAAATTTGAACAACCAGTGTTCCAGCGTATAAGGCTGACCACCCAGGCGGCAACAGAACTGTTGCAGCCAGCCTTGATGTTGCAGGACGTGTCGCTAAGTACTGAGACTGACGAACGCTCCAGCTACTTGGAAGACGGTGACCACCGGTTGATGGCTGGCCTCATCTGCGAGCTAGGCCTCAACCCATGGTGACCACCAATGCGCCTCGTACACCTTCGCCTGGCACAATTTTGCTCCGCCACGTGTCAAGTTCTTTGGCTGGCTGCCGTGCCTTGCTCCTCACTCAACGAGATCCATTGCCGAACGACCCTAGTCCACAAACACATCCATGAAAACGCGCATGTGAGTTGTGTGGCCTGTCCGATGAAACGGTATACCCCATCTTATCCGAGTGCTCCTTCCATCCAATCCTTCTGGATTCACATTGGCTGGGTGCCGGAATCACTAAAGTTTCGGAGCTTTGGAACACTGAGCCACCTCCAAGAACCGCAAGGCAGTGCTGAACCCCCTGCTCCTCCTCCTTTTCTGGGAAATTTGGAAACATAGAAATGAGGTGGCGCTGGATATTGCAAGGCTTGGAGCTGCCGCATCTTCAGGAAGGAGGAATAACTAGCTAGGCAATGGAGTAATGTGATAGTTATGTAATCTATACTCTCCCTATCGTCTGGATCTGTGTTTTCCTATTAAGGTCATGCCTTCGACCCAACGATTATTAGGCATATGTGGAATATACTGTAGGTAGAGATTCGTTTACAACCCCCCCCCCCCACCCCCAACCCAACCCCCTCTCTCCCAAAAAAAAAGGTTGACCTAAAAAAACTGAACACGTGTAATTTGGTGAGACAATTCCAGTTAAGACCTTTTTTTTTCTAAATCACAGTTTTACACGTCTTCAGCTTATAAAATAAGTTTTCTTGATACCACAGTTTTCTAAAAGTATAACATCTGAACACGCTATCTACTTCCTACTCTTCTCTACCAAGTGGGGAGAGCTGTCGGGGCTTTACCCCGGCCCTCTGCTTTTACCGCCATGACCCCTACCTATTCCAATGACAACAAAAGAAGAGGTATAACAAAAGAAAAGGTTATATGAAGTTTTGTTTACTTACATCCTCAATAAAGTGCTCGCCTAAATTGTTTCCCATAGCTTGGTGATTCTTCATTCCTGTAATAATCTCTAGGATTAGAATACCCAGACTATATATGTCTGACTTGGTTGAGATCTCCCCTCTATGAAAGTACTCTGGTGCCATGTATCCTCTGCCATGATAAGACAAGAGTAAATTAACTCAAATTTGTAAAATATAAGCGACTATATATTAGGAACCGTACTCTTACTGCCATCTCATTAGTGTGATCAACACGAATGGATGGTTAGAGAAAAAGGTTCTGGTGTGCTAGCTCATAAAAGTGCCCTGTGGCTAATCTGAAAATGAAAAGCTGAGAGAAGTTGATAGACATTACATTGACCCCATAACATTCATGGTGCAAGTTAGGCTTTGTTCTTCACTGAATAGCCTGGACAGACCAAAATCTGCAATTTTGGGTTCCATCTTATCATCAAGTAATATATTGCTTGGTTTTAGATCCATATGAATTATTGGAGTATCCAGGCCTTCATGCAGGTAATGCAAACCCTGGCAAATGCCAACGATTATTTTGTAACGCCACTGCCAGTTAAGTCCAAGGGACTCATCTGCAAGGAAAATATAAAGCGCAAGTTTAGTACGTAGTAGGTAGTACCAATAATGAAAAGGGGAATACATAAAGTTAGTCAGATTTGTTACATGTGTGGATTCAGCATTATCTTACCAAAAATTATACTATCAAGACTTCCATTCGGCAGGTACTCGTAACACAGCAACTTCTCTCGCATTTCAGCCACAACAAACTTCTTCTGGTCCTCGTCGTACAGCGGTACTTCTTTGGTTTCATCACAGTAGCCTATTAACTTTACAACATTATGGTGGTTGACTCTTGTAAGATGATTGGCCTCATTCTTGAACTGCTTGTCTTGATGTCTTAGAATGGGCTTGAGCTTCTTCACGGCCATCACAAGCCCAGATTCTACTTCAATCCCCTGTTTAATTACTCTTTTATTTAAAAGTGTTTTTATATATAAAACTTCGGTTTTTGATATGCCTAAATTTCCACTGTCACAGAAAGAGTTATAGAAGTCCAGGAAAATAAGTACGATCTTACCTTATAAACCACTCCAAACCCGCCTTCACCAATTTTTCTATCAGAAGAGAAATTATGTGTGATGTATTTCAAAAACTGCAACGTTAGTTGCAACTTCCTCTCCATTTTATGTTGTATGCCAATTCCGTCTCCCATTGTTTATTGTGAAATTCGACAAACGAGACAAACCGTGCATTGATTCACTGCACATAGAAACAACAGCAGCACTTAAACGGAGCCCTTTTATTCTGAAAAGGTATTAAGAGGTACGATAAGTATAAAAAATAATTTGAGCAACTCTGATGGCTCTCTCGCTCATAGGCACCTATACCTTTTTTTTCTCGAATACGCACGAGTGTGCGTACCATTGTGTATTAGAAGAATAGAAGTTTATATGTACAAGAGCCGCGTCAGATGTGATAGCCGCACCCCTACCTTCTTTTGACGTTCTAAACTGCAAAACCCTCTCTCCAACAGAACAAGTTGTTTTCTACACCCAACTTGCCTGTGGCCTTGTACTAATGATGTGTATTGTGGAGTGTTGTTTATATACCATGTGCACTAACACAAAATTGATTTTAGGAGTCGATCAACTCATCTTATTAACACAGGTGCTCAAAGATTATACTTGTGTCTAAATATAGCTAGTGATTTTTAGAGACAAACAATTTATTTACCATCGTCTTAAGAGGTGTATCGCTAAGGATGGAATTTTTAGAGACGGACCTATTAAGAGGCCTACCTCGATTAACAAGTTTCAAGACCATTATGAACCCTGCATATAAAAGCTGAAGATCCTCCACTCAACTCTCTCTTCTCTATCTCAATCCAACTTAGCTATTAGCCTTGAAGACCCCTCTCTTAGTCTCTCTTCATGGCATGGGCTTCCTATTCGGCCGCTCCTTCCTGTCTCTCCTTGCTTAGAACCCCAACTTAAAAAAATAATATGAGAGTTGGTTGGAACCTAAGAAAGGGTCGGATTTAAGATGTAAGAGCCCTATATTTAAAAATATTAGGGGTTCAAAATTTGAAGAATCCATGGGAATTTATGCTCAAAGGCACAAAAGCTTTAGCACCAAGATATCTATAATTGGTACTCTCTTCATCTGAAAATGTTTTAATATTGTAGGAGGAAGTATGTCCAATATCTTTGCAAGGACTAAAAAACGTGTAGGAGAAAAGTCAATAGAGCAAGGCGGCTGCTGAGCGCGCGGTCAGAGCATTTGATACTATTTTTTTTGGCTTTATTGTTAGATGGAGGGCACATGCATATAGCCACTAATTTTCCAGTCACTCTTAGACGACATAATAAACTCAAGATGCCATGAGTTATGTGAGTAGTATCATTTTTGTACTCATGACATACGGCAGCTTCCAAGAAAGTAAAATGATACGAAAGATTCGGAATTGAGATTTAGGATAGCGGAGAGATGAAAACAAGAACGGAAATTAATAAACTATATAAAGCGAGGAACGAAATCATGCATAGCGTACATAAGCAGAGACGAACACTACAAATGGCGTGGATAATAGATCGAGTTGATCCAAAAATTCTAAGCAGAGGTTATCGATGGTACGTACTACCTGGACGAAGGCGATGCCGCGTCGGGGTAGCATACTCCCGGTACCAAGGGCAGGTTACATATAATGCACAGACGACGAGGACCCATGAGGTCAGCTGAGTCCAGTCCCTTTATTACCCCTTGAGGGGGGGAGAGGCTTGATATGGACAAAGGCACCGCGCGCGGACCCTGCCAAAATTAAAGGTGGGGTGGTATATATTCCGGTATAGAAAACATCAATTGATATGGACAAAGGCACCGTGCGCGGACCCAGCCGAAATTAAAGGTGGGGTGGTATATATTCCGGTCTAGAAAACATGTAATTCTAGAGTAGTATTACGGTTTAGTATCTCAAATTTGACTAATTACTGATAAAAAATATCAATAATTATGATGTCAAATAAATATTATTATATTCATTAAAAAATATTTTTTAATAAATTAATTTGAAGTCATAAATCTGAATAGTATTCAGCCGAAATTTAGTAAAAAATAAACTATTATTGCTGATATGTAACCGGTAGTTGCATGTTCTGTTGGACAGAGTGGGTATCTATGTCCTTTGCCACGCATGTGCGCTAGCTTATGGAGACAGGAGATGCTGATCAATGAGGTTAATGCTATGATGAAGATGAAGATAGCTATACAGCTACTGGCCAAGCCTTCTGCAGGTTCAGTCAGGACGAAACTGCTCATGGATAGCAGTCATTTCTGCTTCGTCCGGTTGCTTGTCTGCCGTTCTAGCTTTTTCCTGCGCACTTCTGGTAGAATTTCTGGTTGATACTGATCTAGCTGATTAGTCTAAGGGTCTCCTGCGTGAGATCATTTCTCTGGATAATCTTGTTCGCTGTCCTATGCGGCTATACTCTTAAAACTCTTGATGTATTTCTGTTTATACTGGAAATGGGGTATGACCACTGTAAAAGGCCAATTAAAAGAGAAAGGACAACCCTTTCATTTTTGTTTTTGCAAAAATGAAGCTTTATTTGTGTCATTTCCAGAAATTTGGCTGTATTTGTTTATTTTCTAGATTGGCTGCATTTATTTCTTTTTTTAGAAATACAAAGTACAACGCAGGCAGCCACAGCACGAGCAGACACTCACCATTATAAACGCACGTAAGCAAACCTACCCTATAAGCACCTCCGAAGGACTGAGATGGAAGATCTGAAGATTTCTAAAATCACTACCGGTGTCTCATTGTCGATGGGAACGTCATTTGACACTTAAAGCATAACGCCGAAAAATCCTGGAATAAATCCAGAAAAATACGAGCACCCATGCCAAATCAAGGACTTGAACCCAACTGAGTAGATTCCACCGCAAAAGACCTAACCAACTGATCAATGATTAGTTCGCCGCTGCATTTATCTCTACCTATACATTTCCTTAGGCCTCGTTTGGTAGCTCATGCTTTGAATCCAGGACCTGTTTTTATTATTGGTCAGGATTCCAAAGGGATCCGTTCCATAGGTGGGTATTGGTTCTAGGCTGCCGAGGAGATTGTATTGTCGAAACAGGCCAGATTGAAATCGAAGCTAACCTTAACCCAACTCCTGTTTCGAACAGGACTGGTATTTATTCCGTGTCGGCCCGGTATGCATGAAATAGACCTATTATCGGGTTCCAATATTTTCGTTCTCCTTATTAAGGGATTCATCACCACTACTCCCGACAACGGCGGGATTAAACAGCCGCCGACCTTGACCACCAAGGATCTGTGAAGGAAAGGTCAAGATGGGCCCTAGAAACGTCCGGCCCAAAAGGGGACGGGCTCTAGGAGGGGACATCAAACCTAATTCCTTCTCCCCGACGGGAGAATCCAATTCTGCACGCCGCGTGGAGCCGACCCTTTCCACCAAGCCCACAATGTGTTTTGCCCGATGGCTCTGAACGGAACCATGATCCGGCGAATCTTATCCCTCGGAACAAGGGGACCCGGTGGCTCTGCGCATCACCACATGTGGAGCCATTGTACTGCGAGCATCTGCAGAGGGATGGTGGAAAGGGATAGCTTGGGGTGCCCCAAGGATGCGTCAGGGTACTCACGGGGCACCTGCACACGGCAAAAAAGGATAGATTGACACCATGACGCCTAGGCTCGTGCATGGCGCCAATCGGCATAAGGCAGCTCGTACCAAAAGCAGCACCGAATGGGGCGGTGCGATGGTCCGAGCACATCCAGTCGGCAGCACGGCACCACGGGTGTACCTTCGATGATGGAGCAAGGTAGGGGACCAGACGGGGTCCCTTGGCGGTCAAGAAAGCGGGACTTAGCCTATGACCCATGAGGACTAATCCTAAAGCTCTAGGGCATAGGCTAGCTTTGTTTATCTTTGTTTTACCGAGGATGCCGATCCTCGGACGCCTCTCGACCGTGTAACCCAAGGCACTATCCCTAGACCTATAAAGGGGGGAGGGCTTGGGACCGAGGGCAAGCTTCTCGCTTTGGCTGAATAGTGGAAAACCTCTCTTTCACTGTTTAAAACATCTCTTTCTAGTCTCTTCCTCTTCAAGAGACTGGAGCTTTTACTTAGAAAGCTCTCTCTCAACCCAAGTTTGTAACCCCCTTTACAAGCTTCACCAATGAGAGCGGGCAACACAACAGCCGAGACAGGACGTAGGGACATTCTGCCTGAACCAGTATAAACTCTTATGTCCATCTCGCTTTACCATCCATTAGCCTAAATGCACTTAGCTCAATAGTTATTGCCGGTCGTTATTCAAAACACCGACAATTGGCACGCCACGTAAGGGACAATGCGTTTGACACCATCAACAAGCTATGGATGGCCAACCACAGCGATGACTGGGTCCCTGACGTGCGTATGCGCTTTGGAAACCTGGAGTCGATCATCTCGGTGGCTAGGAGCTCGGAGCAGAGCCCTGCTCCGGCCACCACCCCGCCACCAGGCGACCTCAACATAGTCGCTCTTGCGTTCCGGAGGCTGCAGGTTGGTCCTTCCAAGAACATGATCCCAGCCATAGGGAGGACTAGCGTCCCCGACCCTCGGGGACTGGAGGTCCGAATGGTGGTTGGGAAAACCTTTCCCTCAGATGGCCTAATCTGGGGGCCAGAATCCAAAAACAGCTCCACGTGTGGATCCATCCCCTCGGGGGAACTATTCTCGAGCGTCCTAGAGCCCCACACCCCACGATGGATGCGAAGAGGGTGAAGCCAAGGATGCTTCATCGTGCTCCACATCCCCACAACCAGCTAATGGTGAGCTGGTTGGGTTGGTTGAATATCATGTCAACTCTGTATGTGATCTCTTGGAGACGTCAATGGAGGTCACTCTGACTCCCGAAAACCTCCTAGAATCATGACCCTATGTGCTCGCAAACTCTGGGTGAGGGCGTGAGCACTCAGGGCCTGACACAGAGTGTGAGATTGATAGTCGGGGTCATGGGTCTCTTTCTCATTACCGTGGGAACATGGGGCGTGATGGCGTGCATCCTAGGTCTCGTCGTCATCCGACCGCAAGGAAACTAGAAGACGCCACCGCACATCTCCCATACGGACCATGACTTGCTAAGGCTGGAGGACGTGAACGCCAGCCCAACGGTGTGAGCACTCACCCTCACAACCGTGGAACACCGCCAACACAGGGCCAGCGTCTGAGACGTCAAGACTACATGTCTGCCGGACCATGCCCCTCGGTGAGGGCTAGGCAGGTGACCAGGTCCCATAGTAGGATGTCGGTCTTCTCGGTGGAAGAGTCATCGAAATCAATCGAGTATCTTCTATGATCAGGAGAGCGACTATGAGTCAGGCAGGAATGCCTGGCTAAACAACATGGACGCCATGGGACTAGAGGACCTGGAGGCCTTGGGAAGTTTCATCGGGATTTGCAACTATCTGCTAGAGCCATTAGACTCTGGGGAAGAGGACTTCATGTTCTTTTGAAGAGGCAATAGTGAAACACCAAGTCCAATGAAGTACTCGACTGTCAGTGGCATCACACCCATGACATAACCCAAAAGTTATGTCATTTATCCCATTTTCTATCCTAGTCAGTCGGGGGCTCCAACTCCGGCCTGGCTTTATCGTTTTTCTAGCTTTCCCTAAGACAGGTTGGGAATCCAAGTTCCCAACCTCCCCCAAGTCACTCGTTTGAGGTTTGAAGATTGTCGTTTTCATCTTAGGGTCATAGTTTTTCTTAATGTAATCTTTCCCTTGGTTGTTAAGAATATACCCGCTTGTATGTTTCTTTCCTTTATAATGATGTTGCGTCTTTAGTAGCGATGAGGTTAAGATTTGGCTTACGAATCTACTCCTTGCATAAAGAGATGCAGTGAATCAAACCAAGGCAAAGAAGTAAAACGGAGGATATCATCATTAAGGACAAACCGAGATCGCTAGCACGAGCCCCTCAAGTTCTTAAAACCAAACAACTAAAAAGGGGAAAGAAAACAAGCTAAGAAACTAGTCTTGATGGGGAAGCACAATGTCCTTTAGGCGGTCGGGTAGGGCTTGGGCAGCAGGGTGACTTCATTGTCTAGGTCATTGATCGCGTCTTACGAGAGCTCATTAGGGAAGCCTCCACTCATGAGTTCCAGCTCGAAGGATCCCGCGTGATGGGCCTCAATCACTCTACTCCTTAACGCGCTCACCTCAAGCTTGTGCACCCATTCCAGGAGTTGGTAGACCCGGGCCAGAGGAGGCATTGCATCGTCAGAGGGAGGCTCCTTAAGAGCAATGCAGACATGGTTGGCCGCAGCCAGCATGTCCGCATGCTCCTGAGTCATCTTGTCGTGCTTCACGCGCGGGGTCTTACGCTCCCCTCTGACATGCGCGAGCATCTCCTTCAACTTGTCACGCTCATCACAAGCTTCCTTCAGGACCATGGCGCTTGCTTGCAGGCGAGCGGCTGAGGAAGAAATTTGGGTATCCGCCTTCAGTTTGGCCTCCCTGTCCCGGGCGATGGCATCTAAGATCGAGGAGGCACACATTCATGCCTCGTTCACCTCCTAGAGAAGGTTGTCCCACTCCCACCAGAGTGTCTCAATATCCTCACCATCTTGCAGAGACCAGAGAGCGGTCTACATAGGCAGTGAAGTTGGCCTCTGCGCGACTGGCGTCCTGCTGGGCAATCACCAGATCGCGCGACAGACGGCCAACCGCTCCCTAGAGCAGGGAGATGATCTTCGTCTTCTCCTCACTCATCCGCCTTAGCTCCTACAAGAAAAATCTAAGTCAAGCGGTGACAAAGCAATACCGGCGAGGAACTTAGGGGTAATAATGAGTTACCTGGAATCTAGGAGTGGCGCCACCTAACCACTCACTGGCCATCTTCATTTTTGCCTCAGACTTCTCGACGATGGCCGTTAAGCCATCCCATCTCGATGCCTCAAGAGATCCATCGATCACCAGGGAGGGGCCTTCGAGGACAGGCACACCAACGAGGCTGAAATGAGGCACGGTCCAGCTGCTCAGGGGCTCGAATGGGATCAGGGCGGTAGCAGCGGATCTGTCCATGATTTTTTCTACCGCCGCCGACCTAGAAACGGATCCCAGCACGTTTGCCGGGGAAGGATGAGGTGAGGGGCATTCTGTTCGACCACGGTGGCAGAGTCAGTCCTAGGCTGCTCCTCCACCGAATGCTCAGGTGTCAAAACAACATCAGGAGCCCTTTCTACCCCTATCCTCGCGTCACCCAATTCGGTTGCATCTGGACTAGGTGCCTTCGGTGCAGCCTCTGCTGGTTCAGAAAAAATCCGGACCTCCCGCGGCTCCGGATCAGAAGGAGTTAGCGTTGGCGGAACACGGTCAAGCTGCTTTTGTGGGGCCAGTCGCAGGAGCTCTGACGCCATGCTGAAAGTTGTCGCAAAAAAATTACATCGCATAGTTCAAAAACATGCTAGTCTGAGTCAAGAGAGGGATGAATTTTGGCTTACCACTCCCTTCTAGGATGATGGGACAGCAGCTGCCTTGGGTGTCTTCGAATTGGACATCCTCGGCCGAGGTTTCGAAGAGCGGCCGATGGATTTGTACCGAGGGGTTGGGGAGCCAGCGCAGCCTAATCCCGTTCTGCCTCGTAGCATGGTGACATTCGCACTAGAACACCGCGATCCTGATGCGCTGCCAGACAGGATAGCTCCGGGGGATGTGGGTCTGGCCTACGCATCTCGAGCATCGCCGGCCAGTGCGCCGCACGGGATCCTGGCCCCTGCTGCTCTGACCCCACCCGGGCGAACGATGGGAAATGGTGATTGGTAGAAGCAGAGCTAGAGTTCATCCTATTAACGATTCAGAGATTTTAGGGTTAAATCATCTCTTTAGAACTAAAAAACTAAATCAAAAAGTTTGACAAAAAGGCTTACAAAGTTTGGGAAATCCGGATCATGCCTCATGGCAAGATGGACAGGGATCGAGAAGGTGACCTCCAGCACCACGCCATCCCTCGTGATACCCATGGTGGCATGGATCCAGTCAGTGACCTCATCGAGAGATGGGAGGACGGCCGCTAGTATGGATCCCTCCTGTTCCGCGTCCGAGGTCATCTCCTGAGCTGGCGGCACCGCAGCGGCACCACTCCACGAGCCTGATAAGCTCTAATCACGCCCACACCAGTGAGACCACTCCCTCTCAGGAAGCTGATTCCTGAAAGGAGGTCCTCCATCCTGGGGATTTCTCCCCGAGGCAAGTCGGTGCCCCAGGCCACCTACTTCTCAAAGAATTCTTTTCCCGACCATGCCGGGTATGGAGCGTCCTGGAGGTTCTTGAGGAAGAACCACTGGTTATGCCAATCCTTGTTGGATGTCACCGACTTGAGCTGCACATACTCGAGGGCACGGTGATTCCTAAGGTGGACGCTCGCACACCTGACAGGGATGAACCACTCTGCGTTGTCCCCCTCCACCCGACGCTTGAACAAGCTGACGGTGAAGAAATACTTCTAAAGATTGAAATGGGGGTGATCCCCAAGTATTGCTCGCACACGGTCACGAACACTGCAAAATGCTGAATGCCGTTCGGGTTCAGATGATGCAGATTGAGCTTGTAGAAGTCCAAGAGCCCTACGAACTCCTGACTCAGGGGATGCATGAGCTCACGCTCATGGAAGGGCATGAGCAACATGACATAGCCATCAGGCGACATCGGCAAACTCTGATCTTCTGGAATCATCCAGTCGTCTGCCGTGAGTTGGCCATGGTTGATGAGATTCTCAAGATCCCCTTGAGACACCATCAAATGCGGCCACAGCTCCATCATGGCGGAAGATGGGGGAGGATTCAGAGGAAGATAGGGGGTCCGGTGGTTGCTCTGGAGGCTGTGGCGGCGGTGACGCAGCTAGGGCTCTGAGGGCAAGGGCAAGGGGATACTAGCTTAGGAAGCAAAGGTGGAAACCTAGATGACTTTCCCCCTCCTTTTATTAGGAAAAAATGAAGCAGAGGTAGCGTGTTGATGATTCAATCCACATGATTAATGTGTCCCATCGCCTCTGTGCATGATCAGAGCACGCAACCGCATTCTGATGTCTCGGGAAGCGGGAAGCGCTGTCCCGAGCGATGGGCCTCACATCAGGCCCTAAAGAAAATAAAACCAACTGGCCCCCAAGACGGTGCAACCCACCATAGGGAACGGGAGTTCTTGGGTTGGCCCATCGAAAGGGTTTGACAATCGCTCCCCGAATAAGAGTGAAGGGTGAAAGAAGAGGGGGCCAGTATATGGCCAGACCCTAAAATCTCGCTGAGGGACAGTGGGCCTCTTTGATTCGTGTCCGAGTTTTGGGCAGGATCCAACCCATGGTTGACGTAGAATGGCATCGAGCCCTCGGGATCTATCGAACGGACCCAGGAATTATATGGGCCGGCCCCTAGAAATCTGAAGTCAGTAGATCGAACAAGACTTCCATCGGTCCCTAGCGGATAGGTATCGGGGCTTCACTCTGACATGCCCGCTAGTAGCTCACCGAGCATCAAGATTCGGCCAACGAGGTAAATCTTGGTGGCCCAGCCCTTTCTCCCTATGGAGGGGTGCGAAAAGGATCACTAATCAAAAGTCAAATCGCCCTCCTGGTTGGATCCCTGCATCGAGCAGGGCTCGGGGGCTTGACATCATAAATAGGCCATGCGAAATGGTCAGAGCAAATAGTAGGAGAAACCAGAATGACGGGAGTATTAGAACCCATACACAGGAGAACCTGATGAAAAACCCCTGAGAGCTTTCTACAAAACTTCCCAGGGGCTCGAGGGATACTGTCGGGTTCTAATATTTTTTGTTCTCCTTATTAAGGGATTCATCACCACTCCTCCCGACAACGGCGGGATTAAACATGCCGCCAGCTTTGACCACCAAGGAGCCGTGAAGGAAAGGTTAAGATGGGCCCCCAGAAACGTCCAGCCCAAAACGGGATGGGCTTAGGAGGGGACATCAAACCTAATTCCTTCTCCCCGACGGGAGGATCCAGTTCTACAGACCGTGTGGAGCTAACCCTTTCCACCAAGCCCACGATGCGTTTCGTCCAATTGCTCGGAACGGAACCATGATCGGGCGAATCTACCGGTAGCCCTGTGCATCACCACACGTGGAGCCATCGTACCACGAGCATCTGTAGAGGATGGTGGAAAAGGATGGCTTGGGGTGCCCTGAGGATTTGTCAGGGCACTCACGGGGCGCCTACGCATGGTAAAAACAGATTGATTGACACCACGATGCCTAGGCTCATGCACAGCGCCAATTGGCATAAGGCAAGTCGTACCAAAAGCCGCACCGAATGGGGCGGCACGATGGTCCAAGAGCATCCAGCTGGCAGCATGGTACCACGGGTGTACCTTCGATGATGGAGCAAGGTAGGCGACGGGACGGGATCCCTTGGTGGTCAAGAAAGCAGGACACAGCCTATGACCCGTGAGGATGAATCTTGAAGCTCTAGGGCATAGGCTAGCTTTGTTTATCTTTGTTTTACAAAGGATGCCGATCCTCGGATGCCGATCCTCGGATGCCTCTGGACTGTGTAACCCAAGGCACTTCCCCTTGACCTATAAAGGAGGGAGGGCTCGGGACCGAGGGCAAGCTTCTCGCTTCGGCTGAATAGTGGAAAACCTCTCTTTCATTGCTTGAAACATCTCTTTCTACTGTCTTCCTCTCCAAGAGATTGGTGCTTTTCCTTAGAAAGCTCTCTCTCGACCCAAGTTTGTAATCCCCTTTACAAGCTCCACCAAAGAGAGTGGCAACACAACTCCCCGGACTGGGCGTAGGGATATTCTGCCCAAACCAGTATAAACCCTTTTGTCTATCTCGCTCTACCATCTTTTAGCCTAAATGCGCTTGGCTCGGTAGTTATTACCGGTCGTTATTCAAAACACCGACAATAGTCAATTTTGATTGGAAAAGAAGTAAATCTGCTATAATTATTCTGGTTTGACAAAACATCACATGTATACTTTTTTTTTTGAGAATTACACAGTATGCAGACATCCACAACACGCATGCACACTCAACCCTGAACAGATGTGCATAAACCCTACCCCTATGAGCACCTCCGAAGGACTAAGCCGGTAGATCTGGAGATTTCCAAAGTCACCACTGGTGCCTCGTTGATGACAGGAACATCACTTACCACATAACGCATAACGTTAGTAAATTCTTAGAAAAATCCCAGTAAAATATGTGAGCACCAGGATTTGAACCCTAATGGGTAGCGTGCCACTGAACAGTCATACCATTAGACCACAGGTCCTTTCGCAGATCACATGGATGCTGATGTGATGTTTTCATTGGATCAGAAATTTGGTTGAGAAAGCCGATTGATAGTAAGATAGGGGATAGTCACTCATCGGGATTTGGATGTCAGGATGAGCCATTGCGATTTTTTTCGTTAAGAAGGCTAGTAACAAGGTTTATTTATGTGTTCGTAGCAGTGTGCAACCTAACCGATATAAAGCCATGTTCCGTGCCCTATAGGCCCAGTCCATTCGAAATCTGCTTATAATTTGTGGTGCTTCCATCCGCTCTTCTCCGTTTAATTAAAATTCCTCTTTTTTTAAAAAAAAAAAGAAATCCGTTCTTCTCCGACTATTCTTGTGGCAGTGTTCACAACACGAAACTGGCTCTTTGTCGACTGCTGAAAACAGTCGGCAAAGGTCGAAATGCAGTCGGCAAAGGCTTTGCCGACTGCATTCACCTTTGGCAGTGGGCAAAGGCCTGTCGGCAGAGATGCCGTCGGCAAAGCCTTTGCCGACTGCCAAAAGCTGAGTCGGTAAAGGTAACTAGCCGTGCCGTCTGGCGTCCGCTTTGCCGACTGTCGACGCGGCAGTCGGCAAAGATTTTTTTTTTAAAAGTATTTGCCGACTGTCCGACCCGGCAGTCGGCAAAGAAATATTTAATTTTTTTAAAAAAACAGCCTTTGCCGACTACCATGGCAGGCAGTCGGCGAAGCTGGTGCCTGTGCAGCTCGGCTCCCAGCTTTGTCGACTGCCTTGGCTATCGGCAAAGCTAGAAAATATTTTTTTCTTTTTTTCCTATTTTCCCATATATATCACAGCAGTCAAATCATATATATAACACAAATGCACACATATATAACACAAATCCACATATATATCACATGTCCAACATCCAACAAGTCCATAATTCCAACAAGTTAAAACATCTGACAAGTCCAACAAGTCTAAGGATCCAACAAGTCCATAAGTCCAACATCCAACAAAGGCCCTCACTCGTGCTGCGACCCGTCATCCCTATGCTCATCATGGACTGAAGACCACGAAGACCACGAGGACTGGCCTGGCGGAAGCGGCGCCGACACGTACTGGTCCCCCCACCCGAAGTGCACGTGCTGGGTTGGCGGAGGAGGGCAGCTCGCCCACGCGGAGGTCCCCTGCTGCGGAGGCCAAAAGTGTGGCTGAGGGGAAACAATCGGCCACCCATGGCCTGGAGAAGGGACATCTGGAGGAATCAGGTTCGAACCCACCGACAGGGCCTGCACAAAGGAGAAGCGATCTCATTAATACCTACATGATGGTCACACAAGCCAAAACAATGGACAAACATATATACTCACCGGAGTCCCCATAGGGCCAGGAGGAGGGGTGAAGAGAACATCGAGGTGGGCAACGGAGGCATGACAGCACCAAGGATCTGAATGTTCTGAATGTAGATGGCAAAGTCCTGCCTCCAGCGCATCATCTCCTGCCAATGGGCCTCCTCTTGGGACGCTATCTCCGGCCGATGGGCCTCCTCTCGGGCCGCCATCTCCCGCCGATAGGACTCCTACGAGGCCTCCGTCGCGGCCCGCAACTCGGCCAGCTCGGACTGCAATGTTACACCTCGATATTTAAACAATGCAAAAAGAAAGGTTTATATGTAAAATCAATTAACGACGAATGAAACTAAAGTTACCTGAACTGCCGCTAACGTGCTCGGCTGCCGAGGTCGTATGGGGACGTCGGAGGAGGTCGTGCTGGCGGATTTTCGAATCTAACGAAGGGTGGGAACGGTGGCCGGGTCGATTACGCCGTGGGCAAGTACTTGTCGTGCTGTTTCCCTCCTCCTGTCCTCATCAGGATTTCTGTATCCAGGGGCTGCTTGGCAGGATTGTAGGCCGGACCATGGCGCTGGCGAGCCGCCTTGGTGTACTGGACCATCTTCTCGTAGGCGTTCGGATTGGTGTACGCCTCGGGCCCATCTACCGAGCTGAAGATGTTGTTTCGATCTGTCTCTTTGCCCTTGTGAGACAGGGCGTAGCCCTCGTACTCATTGATCACCTGCCCCTCATGCGACTGGGACTGCAAGGAAAATACAAGGATGATTACACGTAATGAGATTGAATAAATAAATAAATAAACCGACAAAAGCTTACCCATGCGTCTATGAACCCTCCGAGGGAGCGGCTCCCTTGGTGGTGTGCCGGCCCTTTCCTCGCCTTGGCACGTTCACTTCTACGGCGACGCTCCTCGTACGATGCCGGCCTTCTCCACTCGTCCACAATGGCCTCCCAGTAGTCCTTGTAGCTTTTGCACCATTCAACAGGAAGCTGCATGACATGGCAGAAGATGAATCAGAATTGATGTTTCCTATTTATTTTTCATGGAAGAAATCATAAGTGGAGGCTATATGAAGAGAGGTGATTTATACCTTGGGTGGCGGTGGAGAGAGGCTAGCGGGGCAGTGGCAAGCTGGGGCAGACAATTAAGGTCCTCCAAGGTCTCCTACGACAGACACTACTCTGCAAAAGAAGAAACACAACACTATAAGTACAAAAATTTGACAGAACCTCCCCTGCACAGGGAGGTTTCCAAAACCTGCAAGAAAGAAGCCGGCTCGATGGCCGACAGCACATATACGGCACGAAGGCCACACATCAACGAACTCGGCACGAAGGCCGTCAACGACACATACGGCACGATGGCCGACAACCTAGAGCTTTACCTTCTTCTCCGGTGACGGGCGAAAATGACGGCGTGGACGAACGTCGTCAACGAACGGCGTAGACGGTCATCAGATCAAGCTCCTGCGGCGAACTCTAGAGGTAATTAAACAAATAAATGACCAGTGAACTCTAGAGCTAATTAAACAAATAAATGACCAATGAACTTCGCCCAAGGCTACCCTTGCTAGCATCAACCCATAGATATACTACGATTGATCTACGCTGTCCCAATCCAACTGTCAGAACTGGGTTTGCATTATCTGCCCTACTACAGGAATGCATGGTCTATAGGGAGGTCGCTGTTTATGCTGGGTTAGTATGAGAGCAGGGACGGGAATACCGGATCAGATCCATGATCCTCATGCACATGGATACATACACATGTTAGATCATGCTTCAGTCAGTTGTACGGAAACTACGGATCACGAACCTTCAGTGTCGCTGCCAGGAGTGTTAAACCCCAAGAGTTCACGTTTAGCTAGCTTGCTCAACCGGATCTAAGGCTGAAGATGAGGAGGCCCCCTCCCACATGTCCCTGGCTCCGCCCCTGAGAAGCCATCCACCATCTCACAACAGGACTGGATCAGATCCATGATCCTCATACGCAAGGATAGTAGGATACACACATGCTTCAATAAGTTGTGCGGATCCAGATTTGCCGGAGGGATTATATATAGCGCGTGTGCAAATCCAGGCGTCGTTTACCAGGCGAGATCGAGAACAATCTAGACGAGCTAGGGCTCTTTTGCTTACTAGCAAAGCGGTGCGTCCAAGATCGGCTTGTGCTCTCCACTCTCCGGTCTCCAGATTCCGTTCCACGCAAGATGCTGGAGCAAGGAGATATCTAGCGCGAGGGACGACGAAGAATTCGACGCCCCGCGCGGTTGGGCTGGACGAGCAGGCCGCTAGCGAGCGGGGGCGGCGTCGGCGAGCGCGGGCCGCGGCAAGGGCTACGCCGGCCTCTGCTGCGCCCGCACCGGGGCTGCGCGCGGGCGCGGGAGAGGGCGAGGCCGGCCGGCGGCGGTGGCGAGCGGCGCGGGCGTGGGAGAGGGCGGGCCGGCGACGGTGGCGAGTGGCACGGGCGCGGGCGAGGGCGAGGGCGAGGGCGGCCGGCCGCGGTGGCGAGTGAGGCGTGCGTGGGTGAGGGCGGGCCGACGGCGGTGGCAAGCGTGCGCGGCGGCGGATCTGGGGGCGGCGGCGGCGCATGAGCGGGTGGGGGCCAGATACGGGCGGGCGCGGGCGCGGGTGAAGGCGGCCGGCGGCGGTGGCGAGCGGCGCGGCGAGGGAAGCGGCTGGCGGCGGCCGAGCGCGCGTGAGAGAGAAGGGGAGAGAAATGAGGGCGCACGGGGTGGGCTTTCGGCCCACATGGCAAAATTAGGGCACCGGCTTTGCCGACTGCCAGGACCAAGGGCGGTCGGCAAAGATAATTCTTATTTTTTTGAAAAACATCTTTGCTGACTGCCACAGTGGAGGCAGTCCGCAAAGGCGGTTTCTTTGCCAACTGCCTTTTTTGGCAGTCGGCAAATAATTTTTTTTCGAATTTTGAATCCAAACTTTTTTGTAGCCCAAGCATATTGTTTACAAGGACTCGTTCGAATTTAGGACCTTTTAACAACATTTTGCTATATTTCATTCATTTATTTCATTTACTTAATTTTCCCGCATAATCCAAATTTGAACTGCGGGTGCATAAAATAATGGAAGGTAGCCATTCAAAAAATGATATTCGTGTTGGAGAGTGTATTTTGAGGCCTTGTCCATAAATTTACCCAAAAGTTTGAACGTCTTGTCCACGAAACAAAAGTATTTTTTAATTATACAAAATCCAAACGAAGTCCGAAAATCACGAAACTTGATGAGGTGTCATGTTATCGTATGTGGAGGCTATGAAAAAAAATTTAAAAATGTTTGAAGCAAGTTGCGATGTCGGATGTCTAAAACTCAGACATCTCACATGTGATCACGAATCGTGGAGGCCATAGTAGGCCGCAGCCGGCAGCCGCCGGCCGTAGCAGGCCGCAGCAGGCTAGGGCCGAGGCCCCTTCCCTTAGCGCGAGCCGCAGCCTGGCTGCCATGGCCATGACCTGGAGAGAAAGATGGACAGAGGTAGAAGACGAGGTATTTACGACTTTGCCACCAAGCGATTTATTTACAGTTTTGCCACTGATCGTATAATCTCCGCCGTTTCAACGTTTTAACTCCGATTCGAGCGATTCCAGTTGCGTTAGTTTCGTGTCGTCGCGATCTATGCAGTAGTGCTACTAGTTTTCATGTTATTGATTTATGAATTTATTTATTGATTTAAATGTTAATTAGATTAATAATTATTTAATAGTTTTATAAATAAAAGTAAACTAGGGTTTCTATTTTCGATCTTATTGTGCTACGAACGTGCCAACCTTAAGCTTTGTGTGAAATATGATCTTCACCATGTCACATGTTTGTGCATTTAATCTTGTTAATTTGATTAGGTTTATTAATGCTTTAATAATGCTTTATTTAAATAAAAGCAACTTTGATGTATATAAATAAATGCTAATATGTTTAATATCAATTTACCTTTATAATTTGACTTGTTTAGATCTACCTTGAGAATGTATCATATTTCTTTAGTTGTTCTCACATGTTATATCATATTAACCTAGTTAATAACGACTCAATGTCCTTTATAATTTATAAAAGTAATTTAGTTTATATTCACATCGTCCTTTTATGCTAATATGATTAATTTCAGCATTAATGCCTTTTCGTTAATGGCATGCTTAGTTCAACCTTGAATCATAAATGCTCTATGTTTAATATCAACATGTCTTGTCGTTTATTTCCTGCTTTGTTTAATCTTTAAGCATATGATGTTTTCTTTAATGCACTCGCTGTTCTAAGCTTTATAAATTATGAATGTTTAATTGGCTTAGATAATATAATTGCTTATAAATAGAGTATGACTAAGGTTTAACCCTGCTTTACATTTCAACATCATCCAACTAATTTGACTTTATGTCTTTCTTATAAGTTCCGCATGTTGCTTTAGTAAATGTATCAATCTTAAAGTTTGTCTCTGTGCTTGTTGCAAATACCTCGATAGCCATGTTTTCTTTAATGATAGATCCATCATTCGTCGTTCTTATGCTCTTGTGACCGTAGCACCGAGTTTGGCCATTTAGACCGTTCTATTTTTAGTTTTCCTTTTGATTGGTGTATTGTTCTTAGTCTTGTCTTTTTGTGTGTTGTTTGTGTTGTTTGGTTGCTGCGACTAGACGAAGAGCGGCTTGTTAACGCTGAAGACTAAGCTGAGGACCGACAAGTGCAGCTGAAGCTGGAGGCCAGAAGAGCAGCTAGACTTTGAATTTAAGGCAAGTGCAGGCACCTTTGATCATATTGCGCTTATTCACTTTTAATTAATACATTGCATGTGTCTTAAATCGGCAAACCATAGGAATGACTAGCCACTCTATCCATATATTACCTATGGGGTTTTTTTAGTTAATAGGTTATTAGGTTGCTAGTGCTCTACCTCACCTTTCACCTGCTTAATGAAGATAAAACTTGCTTCTTAGTAAAGATGTTGGAGCCATGGGCTCTTGGCTTCGGCCGTTGGAGAAGTTGATGCTGATCCACATCGTTGCGGTGAAAGACAGGGGAAACGGATGCTAGTGGGACTCGTGTTGACGAGGGTATCCGTATCTCCTCCCCTTGTGGTCTTTTCGTGGAGCGACAACCTGGGACTTCCGTACATCTCCAGGCTAATGGGATCTGGCTTGGTCTATTAGCAGGACCATCATGGGCAGGTTGGGCAGCTTATCGGCGGGTGGCCATAGCTGTGGTCACTGAGGTTTGTTTATAAGTTGTAGTATGGGAGGGGCTAGAGATCCGTGATGGGGGCGGCCTCACGGGGAAGTCGCCTATACGCTTGGACTCAAGGCTAGTGAGTTGTCGCTGCCTATGACCCTGTGAAAAACCTTGTTGTGACCTCTTCCAGCCTATCTTGGTAATTGACTAAGAGACTTGCAACCTCGGGCATAAAGAGTATCACAATCTGGAGTGAAAGTGTACACCTCTGCGCAGAGTTAAAATCGATATATCGTCCGTTCTCACGGTCACGAGCGGCCCAGATCCTCGCATGATTAACTAATTAGTTTAAATTATTAAATTATGGTGATGTTGTTGAAGGAGGTGGCTACCTCTGTTGTTGAACGGGATGGCAATCCTGTGTTGCTTGAGATGGCAATCTCAAGGTTAATGATATTAATGATATATGCTTATATCTGTGATGATAAATGATTCACTAAATACTACTTGAACCTTAATAAAGGGTTGGGTGTTTCAACCAAGTTGATTAGAGAATAGGTTGTTAAGTAAAAATCTTAATTGCTACATTTAAAATGCTATCGCAGTTTACCTTTCAGCCTTACCTTTGTATAAGCCATGCATGTCATTACTTTCCACCTATACTTGTTGAGTTTCGACATGAAACTCATCCTTGCTACAGTTCGTAGTAAAGTGTTTCTCAAAGAAAGGATAAAAAAGTTGGGTATTAGAAGTGTTTGGCATACGGAGCCCTCAGTCAACAGTCCCTGAGAAGAATAAAGACTAAAGAGAAGTCTTAGCCAACGTTCCGTGTTACTCTGATAAGTGTAAGTATTAAATATATATATTTTTGCTATAATATACATTGTTTATTATATTTATCTGTTTTCTGTTGTATGTGTGGACTTTCTGGGCACACATATGACGACCTCTGGTCTTCTTTGAAAACCAGGGTGTGACATATTCTAATCGATGTTCGAATGCATTTTTGATAATTTTCCACAACAAAAAACAGCAGGCCAAGGAACGCGTTCAACATCAAATGTATGTTGTATTTTCATGTTGGTTGCATCTCATATTCTTTATGGAATGTTTTTAAAACACATTAAGACATTAATTAGAATGTTTTGAGAATTTTCTAGATTGTTCTAGATATTTTGTCATTTTTCTAGAGGTAACTATAATTTTTTGAAGCTTCTAAAGATATCTTCGCTAGATATTTTATTTGGATTTTTATATCCACGTGATTCGTCTCCAATTTTTTAGAAGTCTACGTACATTTTTCGTGGTTTAGAAACCTAACTAGGTATGTTTTTAGATCTTTTTTAACTAAGGGCCTGATGGTATCCCCTCCTCTAAACTTTACAGCTCTAAAAACTTTATAGCAATGTTGAGATCTAAAAATATATTGTAAGGTGAGTTAAAGTTTAGAGCTATCTTTAGAGACTTTGGCTCTAAAAAGTTTAAAGCTCTAAAATTTGGAGGAATGATCCAAATGGGTCAAGGATGAATTAAAACTACTTCAAAGATTTTGTCAAAAAAGGCATTTAGGTAAATTAACAGATTCTGGGAGTTGAAGGAGATAAGCTGTCCAGTTTTAGAGTTCGTGCAGAAAATCAGATCACAATGATAGTTCAGGATGTAAAAAGAATTTTTTGGCTGCAAAAAATTCCTAGAAATATTTGGTCTTACAAGTTTACATTTTGTACAACTTGTGGACTTGTTTAACTTTGTGGTGGCAGCAGCGTGCAACCAAGCCTACGTAAAGTCTCGTTCTATGGCTTCATAAGCTCAACCCATTCGAAATTGTGCTTATAGCTTGTGATGCTTCCATCCGTTCCCTAATTTTTTTTATCAAAAAACTGTACTTCAGTAGCCGCACTTGTGCTAATGTTTCTCTTTGACTTTGATTTGGCAAAGACACGAGTAATTCGTTTTGACACGACACACGAGTGGAGTGCTGAAATTGAAATATCATCAATCAAGGATTCAAGACGATACATGCAGACGGATGCATCGATTTACAGTTTGTGCTTGCAGAAGGCACCACATTCAGAAGAAATCTAAGACCTACAAAAGCACATAAAGCATTCAAATTCTAAAAACCATAAGCATATCACTGGGTCGAAGTAGCACCACTACAAGAATGCTAAACCGGTCGATGAGTTCGTGCAGTACAGTGCTATGCAACAGGGACCAAGAACGCTGGCATGGGAATCGTGCCGGGCTGCGGCGGCAAAGCCCGGTCCAGCGTACATAGCCCGCGGCTTCCACAGTATCTCCTCCTCCGCGTCCTCGATGTCGTTGCTGCCAGTCCTGCTGCTCTCGACGTCGTCGAGCAGCTCGGCCTGCGGCCGGCAGCGCTTCTTGTGCACATCCCAGCGATCGGCGCACATCGCGCGGCTGATCGAGCACTTGCTGCTGCTTGCGAGCGAAGACGTTCCTGAAGTTCTTGAAGACGATTACGACGAAGCAGGGCTCGCCGCCTTCTTGTGCGCGTCTCACCTCTCCACGTAGTCGGCCCGGCCGGGTTTGGGCGGCGGCGATGTCTCGCTAGCCGGCTTGGTCTTGCGTGCGTCCCACCTCTCGTCGGCGTCGGCGCGGCCGGGCTTGGCGAACGGCTTTGGGAGGATGCTGGCGGCGACGCACGGCGTCGGGAGTAGCCGCAGCATCTTCCACTCGGGCGGGGTCGGGAGCAGCGCCGGGAGAGCAGCGTGGGCCATCTTGAGGTGGACGCGCGGGCAACCGGGACCGCCATGGTGGATCAAAGACGACGTACGTAAGGAGACGCAGTCGTGAAGAGGCGCCTCAGGTGAGCCGAGGAGATGGAGCGGTGAGGCGATGGTGAGATGAGATCGGCGGTGGCAACAGCAGCTATATAGAGGCCTCAGCTGGGGCGCCGGACGAGACGGTGGTATCGTCAAGTGAGTCAATCGGAGTCGACAGCATTCGTATACCGTTGTGCCTGCCGCGTGGGCGCCACGCCATGTTTGTTCGACTCGGTTTCGGTGCTGGTTCGTTCCGACACAGTGCACACACCGCACAAGGAGTCAAGAGATGACGACCGGCAGCGGCCGGTTCGAGAATCAAACCAAGCAAGCCTCCGCGGGCACGCTGACTTGTGCTTGTGCACGTCTAGTTAGAATTTTTATGATTTAAGCTCTTGCTGCATCCCCTTTTTGTGACGTCATGAATTTATATTTTAGTTTTTCACTATTGAACTTACTAATTGTTGCAATTTCTATAAACATGTTTATGTTGAAACACTAATGATTATTGTGTATTTTATTCAAGTTCTAGAGGTCTTAGGCTACACTCTTAAAATACGATAATATGGAATCTTAATTTTCAGCTTATATTATGGCACAGAAGATGTTGAATCTGCTATATTGAAGAACTGCTTGCGTAGTAGTATTGTTTTATAAAAACGTAGATTTCTTAAAATTAATGAACACTGTAATGTGAGTCCAAATGTATAGATTGTTTGAAATGACGAGTTACAAATTTGTTTTCATCGTATTACTGCTTTTTTTAAAGTGAATTTGTTAGTCTCATTGATAAGTGGATTGTCAAAGAACTTTTTTCCACATTAATTAAATTATTAAAATAAATTTTTTAATCCTAATTATGTATGTTACATGGTTGATGGTGGCACATAGAGTTAAGCTTACTAATTTAACAGTGGTATAACTGTATAATTTAGAAATATATTCAACATAATCAATGTCGTTGAATTAATTTTCATAATATTTCATATTACTATTTAATGTAATTATATGCAAAACTGGGAGAACTTTAGTTTATTTATTTTTTATAATGCTGAGATGAATAATTTAGTTAAATATCAAATTTGTTAAATATTTGGTTTATAAATGTAAACTTAAGGGTTGCTTTGTATAAGATTCGCTATGTCAAATGTGGGTTGCTTTGTAGTACTATATTTTGTAATATACTCCCTCCGTCCCTAAATAAGTGTTGTCGTTGGTGTGCGTGTCACAAGTCTAACTCGATTTATAAAAAATATGTACAACATTTATATCGTTAAATAGATTTGTTAAAAAATTAGATTCAAAGATCTTTCTAATGATACTAACTATGTATCATAAATATTAATATTTTTTAATATATATTTAATCAAAATTATTTCTCGAGAAGTGCAAGTGACCCTTATTTTTTATATATCATGCGGGTAATTTTTTATAACATAATGAGTTCAATGTCTATTTTGCAAACAAATTATAAGTGGTAGTATATAAATTAGACCATTTATTGCTAGTAAGATTATTACTGTTTTTTAGGTGGTATAGGAGAACATGTTTATATATGAAATCAAATATGCACGAGTAATGCTACTTTGCCAGAACACAAGTGCTGAAGAACTTCCAACCTCATCTCACGTGCTTCTATTGTGCAAAAACACAATGCCCTATGCTCGAAATGGCGTGGTAACCACGCACTGGCTCCGATCGTTACTATACTAGCCTCTTCTCCTAAAGTCAACACACGGACATGCCTTCGTTCTGAATCTTGCGGTTTCTTCAAATTTGTTTGAAAACATTTCCTCTGCCGAATCTGATATGTTCTACCAGGAAACTGAGTTTCCTCATTGACAGAGGAAGCCCAGAGAAATGGCGTGGCGCCCACGCGTCTCGTCGCTGATGAGATGAGTTGAATTCGGACAGCGACCCCGATTCAACCTGACGACGAGTACTCAGGCATCCCTCCTGTCCAGAGGCCTATAAATTTGTCCTGAACGTTGCCACCGGAAATCATCTCACCGATCGTCGCCTCTCTGTTTCATCTCCTCGCCTGACTTGGCGGCGCTTTGCCTTCTGGTGTGCGCGTTTCCAGCATCTTCGATCCATGGCGGTCCCGGTCGCCCGCGTGCACCTCAAGGTGGCACACGCCGCTCTCCCGGCGCTGCTCCCAACCCCGCCCACGTGGAAGATGCTGTCGGTGCTCCCGACGACGCCCTGCGTCGCCGCCATCCTCCCAAAGCCGCTCGCCAAGCCCGGCCGCGCCGACGCCGCTGAGAGGTGGATGCACGCAAGACCAAGCCTGGACACGGATCGTCCCCGGCGCGCAAGAACACGACCTCGCCGCCGCCCAAGCCCGGCCGGGCCGACTCCGTGGAGAGGTGGGACGCGCACAAGAAGGCGGTGAGCCCAGCTTCGTCGTCGTCTTCAGGCATGTCTTCCATCGTAAGCAGCAATAAGTGGCCGATCAGCCGCGCTACGTCCGCCGAGCGCTGGTACAAGGACAAGAAGCGTTGCCCGCCGAAGGGCCAGACACTTGACGACGGCGAGAACAGCAGTACTGGTAGCAACGACATTGACGACACGGAGGACGAGGAGATACTGTGGAAGCCGCGGGCCATGTACGCTGGACCGGGCTTCGTCGCCGCCGCGCCAACAGCGTTCTTGGTTAGCGTTGCATAGCTGGACTGCACGAACTCATCTCGGCTGAGACTTGAGGTACCGAATCAAAGTGTGATCATGTAGGGGTGCTACTGCAACTAACGACGTTGCTGTTTTACTCTTTTAGATAATGGAGAAGTAACACGGCTTATGGTGTTTGTTATAGAATTTGAATGTTTTGTATGTTTCCATTGGTCTTAGATTTCATCTGAATTTGGTGCCTTTTGCAATCCAAAACTGTAAGCCGATGCATCCATCTGCAAGTATCGTCTTGATTGATTTTGTTTCAATTTCAACAATCCAAGTATGCAAAATGATGAATTACACGCATCTTATTTGCCTCTCGAAAGATCAAGAACAATGGCTCAAAGAATAGTTGGAGATGAATGGATTTGTTTTTTTAGAAAAAAGGAATCTTATTTAATCTAAAAGGTTGACGGCGAATATGATCATAAATCAGCAAGGGCTAGTACGTAAGCGGCCGCACATCTCGCCTTCAAGAACTCAAGACTCCTCGTGGGAAGAACCGTCGGGGAGGGGCAAGTCAAAGTTGTCTATGGTTGGTACGGCCACGCCTAGAATGCTGTCGAAACTCGTGGAGTGACGACACAGTGAACAATAGGGATTGGAAAAGCTAGGATAAAAGAAAAAAAGGGGTAATTTGAATTTCCCCCTCTTATTAATCAAAATGCAAAAACCCCAATATTTACATAAAAAACAATGTTTGATGTATGCTTGGATAGCTTGTTCTTGTTTACCTAGAAGATAACTTATATTAACAGGTTCATCCCTATAAATCAATTTTCAAAGACATGCACTTATGAGGCCTGCCTCAACAGATCAGTTCACTGCCTATAAAAAATAAACAAACCATGAGATCCTCCTAACTCTCCTCTCTCGCCAGCGTCCACGGCCGCCTCCTAACTCTCTTACCTGCACATCCTCTTTCCTACAATTGTTGTGGCCCTGATTTGTCTCCGACTAGCATGGCTCACATGCCTCCGTCGGGCATGCTCCGCGTGGCCCCATCCCCTTCCGATGGCTTGACTCTCATTGATGGTTATGGGTTGTTCTCTCCTCAAAGATGCACTCTCCTTGAACTCTCTCTCTCTCTCTCACTCCTCACTCAATGCCTCTCTTCGCAAATCCAGGCATGGTGTACCTATTGCCTCTCCCTCACAAATCTAGGCGCGTGTGCGATGTGACTTCTGAGCTCCTCCAAATACGATCATACCTCATATGCGGCTACAGCAAGAACATCTCGTGAAAATTAATATAAATTCTTTTTCTAAATCCTCTAATTCTGAAAAGTGAGATACTATATGGTTTATGTGAGTATGTTAGATGGAAATGGTTTGGCACAAAAATTAAAAATATCGGTAAATATAAACAATATGCTTGCGTATATTATGTCATTATATTATAACTATAGCATGGTTATTACTCATATGTCACATGAGCGTAAATTTACATTAAGCCCCTGTTTGAATCCTAAGAATTGAATTTATTGTAATAATTTTTTCTAGAATACAACTTCACGTGTATTTCATTAAGGGGGTGCCAAAAGAATGGCATACACCACGCCACAATGGGAAAAACTCAAAGTGCCCGATACATAACCACGGAGAGAGTGGCTAAGAACGAAGATGATAACATAACTGAAAGAAGGGCGAAAGGGAGAGGCCCTCCACCATGAACCTAAACGACCGAACCTGTAGACAAAAAATACATCAACGCAAAGCTGACAGCGAAAGAGGTGGAGCCGCAATGGGACACACCTAGCATAGTGATCTATAAAATCCATTTCCTATTTCCCATCTCTCGCTGGCCCGTTTGCTCCGTCAAAGGCGCGGCCCGTATTAGACGTGGGACAGAGTGTAACCTAAGTAATTTGCATCTGAATTATCATCGCCATTGTTAAGACTTAAGACCAACTTTTGTGCCACTACCATGTCAAGCATGGAGCGTGGACCGTGGAGGCAGTTGGTGATGTGGATGAACAAGCGAGGAGCGAGCCGAGTTAGCATCCCACACACAGGAACGAAGGTCCTCGATCCTCGACCTCCACGGGCAGCGACGTGTCTGAACTCTGAAAGCTGATGCCACTGTTGTCGCACTTGGCCGGAGCGCGGCGTCGAACGCGTCTCGAGCAAGCACGCGGAGGAGCAAGTCAGCGTGGCCGCAGAGGCTTAGGCTTGCTTCATTTTCGAACTGGCCGCTGCAGCCATCTCCGGCAGTTGTGAACTGCATCAGATCCAGCACTGAAACGGAATCGAACAAAGATGGCGTGGCGCCCAAGCCCACGGGGCACACGTCAGTCAAGGAATTCAGACGGCTCCGATCGGATTCACTTGATGACACCACCGTCACGGCGTCACCGACTCAGCGTCCGGCGTCCTTGGGGACTAGGCGCCTACTAGCCTATAAATATATATCGCCTGCTGCCACCGGCGATCTCATCTCACCATCGCCCCACCGCTTTCATCTCGATCCTCTGCTCAAGTTGAGGCGCTTCTTCTTGCGTGACCCTAGCCGTCTTCGATCCACCATGGCGGTCCCTGTTGCCCGCGTGCACCTCAAGGTGGCATACGCAGCTCTTCCAGCGCTGCTCCCAACCCCGCCCATGTGGAAGATGATCTGGGTGCTCCCGACGCCACCACCGTGCCTCGCCGCCATCCTCCCAAAGCCGCTCGCCAAGCCCGGACGCGCCGACTCCGACGAGAGGTGGGACGCGCACAAGACCAAGCCGGCTAGCGCAGAACCCTCAGCCTCAGCATCACCAGGCCCTCGTACCTCCGACGGCGTCGTCAAGAGAAGCGCCGGCCACGGATCCCCGCGCAAGAACACGACCTCGTCGCCGCCCAAGCCGGGCCGGGCCGACTCCGTGCAGTGGTGGGACGCGCACAAGAAGGCAGCGGCGATCTCAGCTTCGTCGTCTTCAGGCAAATGGAGGAGCAGCCGCGCGTCATCCGCCGAGCGCTGGGACGTGCACAAGAAGTACTGTCCGCCGCAGGCCAAGCTGCTCGACGATGGCGACATCGACGACACGGAGGAGGAGATACCGTGGAAACCGCGCGCCATGTACGCTGGACCGATATAGTTCGCGATCCTCACGCGACTGTATCAAAAGTGACGTCTACGAGTCCTCTAAACATCTCTTTTTAGAAGGGCTCTGGTGGATAATAAACTTATAAAATAGCTTAATTTAGTAGCACGGATCTCTAATGTTAAGTTAGTGGAAGGTTTAAATTACTTAAAATAGAACTTAACCAAATCCGGGTTATTCTCGATTCGCTCTATGTATCTCCACCTTATTGATACATAACCACCTTTTCTTCATAGGAAGATCTAAAAGATAAATTTTTTTAAAAAAATTAAAATCTTTCTTTGGTTCGTGTAAAGAGGTGTCGTCCTAACTAAAGACAACCTCGTTAGGAAAAACTAGAAAGGGAGCCATAAATGTATCTGCTGTAATAGGAATGAGACCATCCAACACTTATTCCTCGATTGTCCCTTTGCTAAAATGATTTGGAGGATTATTTTATTCGCTACTAATTTGAACCCGCCGAGATCTATCAGCCATATGTTTGGTGATTGGCTTATTAATCAGAAAAAGCGGATCAAAGGTTTGATCCGGGTTGGTGTGACTGCCATGTGCTGGGCTATCTGGCGATGCCGAAATGATGTTATTTTTAACAAAATAAAAACTAACTCTATTATGCAGGTTATTTTCAGGGAAACGTATTGGTTACGCTTTTGGGCCCTGCTACAGCGTGACGAGCAAGCCAAGGACGCCCTCTCGTCGATGAGCAAAAAATTAGAAATGATTGTTTTAGAAATCTCAAATAAAGGGCGGAAGTATTTATATTGTTTGCTCTAGTGTCCTGGTCTATGTTTAAGACCCTGGCTTTATCTTGTTTTAGAGATCTGAGACGTTGTAATAATTAGCTGTGTACAGCTTTAGATGTAGAGGCCGGATATTGTTTTAAATATATCCTTTATGTAAAAAAATTTACACGGGCTTCGTCGTCGCCGCGCCGGAATCCAGCATGCTTCCCATGCCAACGGCGTTCTTGGTCCCCATTGCATAGATGCACTGCACGCACGCATGGGCTCCGACTGCTTGTTTCTTCAGTTAGCAAAACTGCAAAAGCAAGTTCTGATCGCGTACGTAGCAGAGATGTAAACAGTTAACGATGTTAGAATTTGCAAGTTTTCTAGTACTATGATTTAATTATATTGTATTCTGGTAGTTGTATGTCTTAGATTTCATTTGTATTTGATGCCTTCACGAGGCGAAACTGTAAATAGATGCATATTCCGATTCAATTTTAACAACAGTACACGTCCTCTTAATAGTCAGCGTACAGAGATGATGTTGCTGCCTTGCTGGCCTTGAGGCGTCAGGGTGCAGCACCATGGGCTCGTGCCCATGCATGATTAAAAAACTTTTTTCTGAGAAGCAAGTTCAAAACTTAGGTAGTTTCTTAAAAAGAAAACATTTTTGAAAAAATTAGTTTCTAACCAAAAATGAATTTATCAATACCTTTTGCAAAAAATAGTTTCTAACTCAAACAAACAGACAGCCAACATGAAGAAATGCTATTTATTTGCCTATTTGGCTTTGCATGATGATCATGGTGCACGATAGGTGCCTCGTATAATAGTTGCATATGTCTTTACGTGTATAGACACACACACGTAGTTATCAATACCATACAGTAAATAATAATAAGCACACGTCACATGCTAGTTATCTATATGGAAAAAATCTACATAACCCTCTCAACTACTGAGGATAAGTGGACTACTCCACCCCAAACAATGAAACCAGATTTTCCATCCCCTAAACTTTTAAAGCAGGTCAAATAACTCTTCAAGTGGTTTTGCTACGGTGACGGTGGTTTTGTCTTTTTTATTTATTTTTACTAAATCTTTAAAAAAATCATAGAAAATCATAGAAAAAATTATAAAATAAAAATCCAAATTTGTTGGACTCCTCATGAGTATATCTACACTGTGAACATATTATATAGTATGTTGCAAATATGAATTATTTCAATTAATTACAAGAAAGCATAGACCTAAAGGTAAAAAACCTTTATACTAAAGCATACCACATTATATGTTCATTGTGCGAATCTACTCATATGGGGTCCTACAGAATTGGATTTTCTATTTTATGATTTTTCTTTGATTTATTATAATTTTTTAAAGACTCAATAGAAATAAATAAAAAAGTAAAAAAGACAAAACCACCGTCCAAAATCGTCAGCGTTGTTTGACCGGTTTTGACAGTTCAAGGGATAGAAAATCCGGTTTTATAGTTTAAGGGTGAAGTAGTTCATCGTGAATAGTTGATGGGGTTATGCAGATTTTTCCTTATCTATATCTATACCTAATAATAAAGAGGCACGATTTTAACAAAACTTATTTTTGTTAGAATCCGGATGAACCAATAGTTCAGCCTAAATGCTATTTGTGGGCGTGCAGTAGCATGCACACCCACCCGCATGGCTTCGCGCACCCGCACTCCCCACCCAGCACATCTGACTCCTTTGTCCTCCCCACCGACGTCCTCCCTCTCTCCCTCTCTCTCTATATCTCCGACGAGCTCCCTGGTGGTCGTCCCCGCATCCAACTCCGGTGAATCCCGTGACTATCTGACACAGGCGTCCACCGCCACCACCACGCCATGGTCGTGCCGCCACCCCTCACTGAGCTCGCCGGCCATGGCGGATCCGGCGGCGATGGCCACGGATTCGGCCCAGGTAGGCCTCCTCCTCCTCCAATTCTAGCGAGTTAGGGTTCTAGTGAGCTCACTCCCTTCTTCCCCTAGCGAGTTAGGGTATAGATTATTGGTCGGCTAGGGTGGAAGGGAAGACAGGATGTGAGGATGGTCGTCAGGTGGTTTAGGGAGCCCTGGCGGTGGGGCAGGGGCTGGTCCAGGTCTAGGGTGGGGGTGCTATGGCCGGACTTCGACGGAGCTCGCTAGAATTTGCCGTGGTTGCACCGGTAGAGGGGGAGGGGAAAAGGGTTGCCGCCGTGGGCTAGGGTTCACCAGAGCTCCGGCGAACCCTAGCGCCCGCGGCTTGGCGGTGGCCGGAGGCGAGGGCAAGGTCGTTGGAATCTGGGAAGAAGTCTTCCTTATTTTTTTTCTTTTTCAGTGGAGAAAGTGTGCATGCTGCAAGCTGAAATCCTGCACGTGCAGGCATTAGGAAAGTCCATAATTCAATTATAATCAAATAATGAGCTGAAATTTTGATCAAGTTGTACGTAAGTACCAGTGCAATTCTCGACAAGGGATGTAACTCAATATTCAAATCTACCTACATATTGATATTAACTAAACTTATTTTGTTTAGAACCTAGCTCAACCAATAATCCACTTATAATTAAATAGTGAGCTGAAATTTTGAACAAGTTGTACGAGTGTATTCCTCGACAAAAGATGTAACTCAACATTCGAACTCTACCAACATATAGATCTATCTATCTATCTATACCTATTTATTATAAAAGGGCGAAAAAATTGAGATGTAATTCCCACACCACGCTCTTTCTTTTTTTTACCTAAACATATTCTACCCACCCGCACCTCCTGCTCCGCCTGTCTGTATCCACGTCACCCATATCGTCCGATATCTCGCTCGATCATCTTCTTCTTCTCGAACATAAGGAACGGGAGGTTTGGAGTCCACGCCCACGAACATGCAGATCCAATCTTATAATTCCTACAAAATAACTTCCAACGACGGCGGCCACCGCGACTCCGCCGGGGCCATCCTTTTCCGTCGACGTGCGCGGGTTCGTCTACGGGATGGGAGACAAATACATCCGCTATGACTACACGTCTACGACACTGCCTTCGAGCAATCGTCGTTGAGGAGCTCCACATGAAGCTCCTGGCGATTGGCGTCACGCTGACCCGTAGCACGGCGCCGTGGTTCGGTAACATGAGCTTCCGCGCCGGTGTTCTCCTGAACCATGCATGTCATGTATATGACGGCTTCGTTGTGAGCTCGTACCTGTCGTTGCTGGCGATGTTCATGGACGACGAGATGGAGGACGTGGAGGAGCTCCGGCGGACAGGCCTGCTTCACGGCTCCCTTAGTGACACTGACATGCAGGCGCTGGTCTTCTTCAAGGACTCTGCCACCACCTGCGATTCGGCCATCTGCACGCGTATTCCTCATGGAGCAGATCGAAGCGTACATGAGCCACAGGCCTCTGGCGATCGCTGTACACAACTTCGTCTACGACAACTACTACCAGATCGCCACTGCCATCATATCCATTACCAGGAGATGGAGTTCGTAATAATCAATCATTTGTGCACGTACGTCAGGTCTTCGTCAAGGATCACGCTGGGTGGTTGCTAGCTCAATAATATGGAACCCGTTCATCTCTGGAAGGTGTCCTTCAACAGTGTGAAGAAAACGAGCAAACAAAGCCACAAGGCAGTGACCCAAGAGCCGAATCTGGGAGTCTTCATCATGGTAAAAAAAAAAAGGTTGCTTAACCTTCTCCCGGCCGGCTCCCTGTTTCCTTCTTCTTTGCTTCGTATCTCTGTTCACATGCATGGTTGTCTCCTGTTTCAAACTGTAGCTAATGATTAGACGTATAGGCCTCAAAGGCTCAAACAAATGATGCACTACACTACTGCACTTGCGTTGACAGCCAGCAATATGGTGATTATATGCATCTAAATTATCCAATTTAGTGTGACAAACCGGCCCAACCGGAAATGCAACAAGGTTCAAATCTGTCACACTAATATATCTGTACCATTAATCAATTTTATGAACAGTTTATTTCTACCAACTGCCATGCTACGATTGATGCTGCACTTATTGTATTTATTTATTTTTGCTCAAAGTACATCCAACTCGGTTACATGGGCAGCCTATTGCAAATATATATTATAAAAGAGCAAAAAGAATTGAAAATAGACTCTCACCCTGATGTTTCCTACCCACCTTAATTCTTATTCCTTAAAACTGCATTAAAATCGGATCCAATGCATCTAAATTATCCACTTTAATGTGACAAACGGGTCCAGGCGGAAAATTTTTATTGTTTACACGTATTTCTCTATTTATCTAATTTATGTCTTTGTGTAGTAAATGGGTTATGATGAACAGAATTACATAAATTCAAAATGATCCACTGTTGATGAAGACAACCACAAAATTTGTAAACCCTAGAGGGTCAAAGCACTTTTGTGGCTAAATAATATGTGAGGACAGGCCTGATTGTAAATAACTGAATTAATATTTAAGGTTGGTTTATTTCAAATTGCACAATTATAAGTGACCGAGATTGATGTCATTCATTTATGGTAGATTCCTTGGTAAGGAAGTTGGTGTAGATCTGCATTTGCGATCAGCTCCTGCACCAGCTACTCCTGCTGCTCTCCCCACTAGTAGAGAATGGACTTTCGAATCAAGGCTTTAGTCCCGGCCATTTTTTTGCCCGGGGCTAAAGAACCATTTAGTCCCGGTTGGTGTCCCCAACTGGGATTAAATATCCTGTCCAACGGCTCCAACCACAGCCTTTGCAAGTGCGGCGCAGACGGGGGACAGGCGGGGGACATTTAGTCCCGGTTGTTTGACTTTGTCCCGGTTGGAGACTCCGACCGGGACAAGCTCTTGCGCCTATCGCCTCGCTTGGGCTAACAACCTGGGACTAAAGTCGCCCTTATATATACCGAGCTCTTCTACTGTTCCCATGCTGGGGACATCCAAAAATCATTTGCTTCATCTGTGTTCTTGCTTGGGGGAGCAAACTCTTCACCGTCGGCTTCATCTTCTTCAAAAGGTTAGCAACTTCATGTGTATCTAGGTAATAAACTTAGTAATATGTTGTTTTTAGATAGAGAACAAGATGGTGAGTTTATATGTGTATGTGTATCTTGACACATTATATATGTGTGTGTGTGTGTGTGTGTTTCTCTAAAATATTTATGGTATATTTTATAATCTTTCAATGATAAATATCTTCTAATCTTTTAATGGTAAATAATGTAGATTATTCTATGGTTACGTAATAAGCTTAGGAATATGATGGTTTTAGATTGAGAACAAGCTAGATGGTGAATTAATTTTTTTTGTTATACATCATTTCATCACGCAATGAAGTCGGTGAAGTCGTGCGGAAACTAATTCACTTCTCGCCACCGATTTATGCCAATGGCTCCGGGATATTTCTTTGGTATTCATACTTCTCTAATATTCTATATATACCTTATATGCATTCGGTTATTTAGGTTCACTTTACTTACTTGAGTTGGTATTTTTGTGCCTATATTAATGGTTGAATTTTATCTATCAGGTTTCATGAACAACGGACCTCCCCTTCCGCCACCACAGGAACCCGGTTTCCACTAAGGCAATGAGCCATTCACTCCTGATGTGGCCGCAACGACTTTCCCTTGGCCAGCTATTGTATGAAATATTTTTCAACATCTTTTTTATGCTAACAAATAAGTATAATTAGTTTATTAATTTTATTGTTGCATTACATTTGTATGTCGAAGTACATTCCCCCAGCAGATTGGCTGCAGGAAGCACTTACCTGGTAGCATGTCTAGCACTTCCATGTGGACACGAGACCTATTACTAATACTCGACTCTGGCAGTGTGAAGTTAGTTTCACCGTCTCTTCGAGGAGCCAAGTCCCAAATTCTCCCCCGCACTTTATCCGCCGAGCGGGGGGGGGGGGGGGTGTGTGCATCTAGGAGGAGCGCCCTAGTTCACCCAGTCAAACACTATTTAGATTCACTTCGACAAATTGGCTACAATATGCCTGATTTCTCGTACTACAAGGAGCTATCTTTGCATTACACTGGTTACGTTGTTTCGGCAATAAGTGAATGGCACACGTAGAACAACACTCTTGATGTGGTAAAAATCAGCATATATATATATATTGACAATTGAGTTGTGCATATTATATGCTATTTATTAACGTAATAATATTATCTTTATTTTCACCACTTGCAGATTATGCTCCAGGATCTTACCCATGCTTCATGTGGCTTGATGGCCATTCTAAATACAGCTACTGATCATTTTGGGTATGACTGGGATTGGATTGGTGACAATGGCCAGGATACTATAGCAGGCAAACAGTTTTGCATAAGATTCACTCGCAAGGGCAGTGATGTTTCAGTAGGTGACGTCTACGATCGACCAAACTTTGTGTCTCACGTGGCACGAGAGAATGCAATCGTGCAAGCACTGCTGTACATCGATACGGAGAGGGGATACACGATCCACGACATCGACTCCAATATATGGCTAAATAGGTGGCTAGAAAGGCATGGCCCGATCCCGATCCCTGGCGGCACTGATGATTAGTGTTTCAGTAGTGCTTTTGAATTGTAAGGTTCATGTTTTAATTTGGTCATGTTTTAATTCGTATTGTGATTTTGTAGTTTAATTTAGTATGTTTTGTCCGTTTAATTATTATCATGCATGTCATTTGTGTAATATTTATTTTAGATGTTAATCATGGTATCACTAATATTTTAGATGTGAATTTAGAGATTATTTTTAAAATTGCATTTATAGAAATTGATTTGCATAAAAAACAAAATTGGTGATGGGTTCAAGTAGTGTTTGTCAGTGGTGTCGGTGGGAGGGGGGACTTTAGTCCCGGTTGGTGTTACCAACCGGGATTAAAGGTCCCTGTGTCGGCGGGAGGAGGGGGACTTTAGTCCCGGTTGGTGTTCCCAACTAGGATTAAAGGTTCCAGCAATGCTGCCACCTACCACCACCTTGCTCTCTCTATAAATAGAGCCCCTCTCCTTCAGCTCTCATCTCACACACAGCCACCGACACTACACTATATACACAATCTTCCATTTCTACAAAATCCACCGAACTTTTTTCAAATTTGTAGCCACAAAAATGGGGTCTCTATGGAAGAAAGCCCTACACATATGGATATCCTTGCCAACCGTAGTTCACCAAAATGGTGCACACCAGAGGTGCTAGAAGAATACTTCTAAAAATAGAGCAACGCCGAATGTTGGGGTCGCCCCGAGATTGACGGTGCCATCCGCGGGTGTGCACTGATGCTCTCATGGGGCAGTGTTGCTACTGCATGGTGACGGCGTCGAGCGGAATCTTGTGGGCTCTGGACTGTGCTTGCAAGTCCTAGAGGCATAGGTTCATCAGGGCTAAAGGTGCCATGCAGTTTTCCCTGCCACCCAACACCGAGAAGGAGACGCCTTCAGGCATGAGTTCTTGCAGCCTCGTCATCATAGAGGCGCGCTCATGCATGAGTTCTTCATGCCTCCTTTGTTATCTCGAATCGACATAGCTCAGTACCACCTCGGCGCTTATTTGACCCTACGATGCTAGAAGAATGCTACTGAGGTGGTTAAATTATAATGTGTTTGTACACTTTAATTGTAACATTGACCCATATAAAAAAAAGTCTTTGTTATCGTATATGTAATTTGATTGTAAGGTCTTTGTTATCGTATATGTAATTTTAATATAAGTTTTCTAAGTAAATATATTTATTTTTTTGAAGTTTATATAAATGGTACAAACATGCCAAAAAACAAGTGTGTTAAAGTATTATATTAAAAAATTGACAAATAAGGGTGGCAAAACATTAACAAAAAACTAGTATATTAAAAAATATGCCAAAAATATAGTATATTAAAAACATGACAAAAAAGGGTGACAAACCAAAGTCTGGGCACAGCAGAATTTTGCTGCGTGCCAAAATGACCTTTAGTCCCGGCTTGGACTTCCAACCAGGACTAAAGGTGGCCCGGGAAGCCAAAACACACTTTAATCCCGGGTTGGCTTCCAACCGGGATTAAAGGTGACCCATTTATCCCGGTTGGTGGCCCATCCCGAGATTAGAGGCCCGTCCTTTTAAAGGACAGTCTTCCTCCCTTGCCGCCTTCATCTCCTTCCTTCGCGCCGCCACACCCCATCCTGCGCCGCCGCTCCACGCCGCCGGACGACTCCGCCCCGGCCTGCCACCGCAACACTGACGCGGCTGCTGCGACACCTCCTCTGGCCCTAGCCCAATGCGCACCTCCTCCGACCCCGACGTGCACCTCCTCCGGCCCCGGCCCTACACGTCCGCCTCCTGCGCCACCTCCGCCGGCCCCGAACCGACGCGCGCCTCCTCATTCGGCCGGACACGCGCCTCCTCCTCCGGCACGCCTCCTCCTCGTCCCCACGTGCCTCCTCCGCCCCCGACACGCGCGGCCTCCTCCTCCGCCACCTCCACCCCCGAAGCGCGTGACCTCCTCCTCCGCCCCAATAGTTATGCTCACCCTTCTCTTATAATTAATAAGAAAAATCAATAGATTTTTTGGTTACATTATAGAGGAATAGATGATGAGATGGATATTATTGGTAATTAATAAGAGATGAGATGGATATTTTTTTGTATATATCTATGAGATGAGATGGATAACTAATGGATTTTTTGTATATATTTTTTGTATGAGATGAGATAGATAACTAAGAGATAGTGTTCAGTGGGTTCACTTAGTGGGAAATGATGTGGACATCTTTTGCATGTAGAGAGAAATCATCTAGTAGGGTTTATCTTTATAAGAGTTATAGATGAGGTTCTCTAATAATTCATTATCTATATGTTAGTCTAATATATTTGTTTCTCTAATAATATAAGTGTTTTGAATTAATTTAGTATATAAGTGTTTTAACTTATTTACCTACTATATATATTCATGCATACCAATTTTAAAATATAGTTAACACCAATTTTCCTTGGGGTTTAACTAGTCAAATTTTATAGTTAAATTTTTTGAATGTGCTTAGTTGTTAACAAAAAGAGTGATAGGTAGATATGGCTGGAAACCTGCCTTCGCCTGAACGTCAAGAAAATTTCCCCGAGGATGTATTCAATATGGGGTTCCAACCAACAATGCTAAGGCGCCTCTTCCCGTCTATAAGCATAGTAAGGAACTCACTCCCTAATTAATTAAGCTGTTCTCACATCTCTACATATCTAGTTTTGATATATGTAATTCATCATATTCTCTAGTTGAAAGAGACATTAGCACATTTTTGGGATGATTTTGTGGTAGATGAGGCAACCACTTTACTGAATGGAAAAGTGCAAGTCAAAATTGGCTTTGGCTTGCCCTACAGTAGGCAGGGTAGAGAACCAGGTGTGCTCAATTACATCTTTAAGAAGGGCCACCCTCAACATGACTTAATTACCACGCAAAAATCTGCTGTTCTAGAATGTTTAATTGAATTTGAAAGTAGAGGGTACAAAATTCCTACTTGGTCTTCCATGAGGTCCGAAGCTTTGGATGTGGAGCTCCACCATGACATTGCGGCCTATTGTTCATCTATTGTTGTCAACAACATGGATGATGTGGTCAGTCTCATAACTTATATAGATTCATTGTTGTAATATAAATGGCTTTGATTTTAACCACCATATATTTCTTAACACATGCAGATTCAGGAGCATGACTTGACCTTCGCAGCTTGTAGTTTTGAAGCTATTTTATCCCAGGACGTTAATCGCATGGGTGGTTTCACATGGTATTATGGTGGCATAACTTTGACTACAGAGGGAGTCCAAGAAAGAATTCACGTGATGAGGGGACAGTCTGGACCATTGTTGACCATCATTAGTAAGCCATGTGTACGAATTTATGAAGCAAAGGAGGGTGCACTAGGACATGCATTGCGCTACATCACTTACTATCTTGGATATGAATTGTATGATGTGCACTACATCGAGTACATGGAGAAGCGGGGTCAAATGATTGGATTTTATATTAGTGTTGGTTGTTCGGTGTAGGGAACTATGTTTGCATGAACTTTCGGGTCCTCTTAGACATGATTTGTGTAATAACATTGTTTAAATTTACAGTGTGAACTTTTGGTGGTGTGTAATGAACTTGTTATTATTGTAATATATAAGCTATCTAATTAGTTACAATCTTTGTTAGCTGTACAAATAGTTTCAATCTCTCAATGCAATCAAAATATAAAAAAATAATCGTACAATATTTATATATGAAAATATAAAAAGAAAAAAAAAGTAAGACATGCAATCCCGGTTGGTAATACTAACCGGGACTGGATGTGTGTGACGTGGCATCTTCTGGGATGCTGGGTTGCAGCCACATTTTGTCCCGATTGGTATCACCAACCGGGGTTATAAGGGGAGAATTAATCTTAGGTGTCTAACCAGGACTAAAGGGGGTGCCTTTAGTCTCGCATTGGCAATCCCGGTTGGGAAACCGGGAATAGAGGGGGTTTCCCAACCGGGAGGAGAAGCCCATCGTGCACCAATGCCCAATCCTAAGCCATCCTGCCTCATTTTTCTTTGGTTTATATCAATCTGTTTCATTAGTGAAGCAACGAGGCAGTGCCATTCTATCTGATTTAGCATTGTACAACCTTTTGCTAAAAGAAAAAAATATGACTAGACGCTGTTAGTGCACACTGCTTTTATGTTTGTATCCACGGTGGATTCAATAGATGTCCTGCATTTTTTAAAAAAATAATAGTTAAAATAAATTCTAAGCTCAATCTTCTTTTTTTTATGGAGGAAAACACTACTTTTATAAAGCAAACACAGCATCCACATAGTCTTTTATACGATTAGAAACAAGAAAACAATACTAAGATTATTTTTCAAGATTATAAATTGATAATTGAACATTAAATATGAACTTATTTCTGAGATTTTGTGTTGTATGCTTATTTGTAAAAAAAAACATTGTTATTTGTTTGTGATAAAGAATTTAGTTTTTTTATAGACACGTGTGTCACATGTGCACTGTATAATATTAGTGTGATTGCCCAGTAGGTCAAAGTATATTTGTCTTGTTATTTCTTACTATGTGATAGTAAAAGGACAATACAAGATTACATCTATAAGAAGATATAAAATTGTTTAATCTATGTTTAGGTAATACCAAGGTAACTCTATTTTGTTTGAACCCTATTTCAGCAATAATACATGTTTTTGGAAGAATAATAAGTTTGTTACAACTTTCTCAATATTATCTTATTTAAAAAAGCACAGCTCCAGTGCACGTATCTCCTATTTTTCCTGCATTTTTACAAGAGGCTTACATTCAATAATCATAAGCATGTGCGGTTATCAAATCCAAGTATTATTGTAGGAATAGATTTAATAGGATATTATCAATATTATTGCCAATACTAATTTAAATTTTGGATTTCATGCTCATAAAAAATAAATATAAACTTTAAATTTTATGGAAAGGATAATACATAAATAGATGGGCCATGTTTTCTTGTCCTAAGGAGGAAGACTGTTTTGTTTATTTGCTTAAGGGCGTGGCTGGTGTGAGAGTGTTGGACGGTCCTAGATTTTCAGTGTGTGCGTTCTTTGTACCAAGATGATGGTAATGGCCATCTAATCTAAACTATAAATCTTGACAATTGGTACTGAATCCTGATGAAAGTTACACGGGAAGCTGGAACTCTAGAAAAACACGGTGATCGATTGACTGCTGCTAACAAGCTGAAACATTGCCTCTACGTCTGCTCTGTTTTTCAACAATCAATCTTTGCCAAGGAGTGGATGTTCAATCGGCACTGTCACTGCAATTGTGAAATACACTTGTGAGGCACTCTTGTAGAAGCTCTAAGGCAAGCTTGGCAAAGCTACCAAGCCCCTTTAAATCTTACTAGCCACTGGATCGTACCCAATTCATCCAATTCGCAGCTACATGTAGGAAGCAAACAGGTCAACTCGTATAAATACTGAGCAGTAGTAACCACCAGAGGTGCGGCCTGGTACAACTCTGGCTTCATCCCATACAAACGCTCAGGCTCTACTGCAGACCATCAGACCAGCAAGTCCCAAATAGCCAGCCCCCAGTGCCAAATGAAATCCAAGCTAGGGCCAATACTGAAACATATACCTCAAGCTAAGGCCACTACATCACACTTGCATGCAAAGAAGCAGAAATAAACCTCCAGGACAGACAATAATCATGACAGAAAAACTCTAAAGATCGAACCAGCAACCGCTTAAAAGGATTGGTTCAATGACATCCTACCAGGTTCCAGACAGGCACTGCAACAAGCAACCCAACATAGTTGGGCTTGCCGGTGTTATTGCCACCGAGCATAACTGCAGGGATGTTTAACCAACTAACATTTTTTTGCGACATCCTACTACCAGGTTTAAGTCTTCCTGAGGCGACACAGGCACCGAGTACTGCGACAAGTTCATAAGACCGTTTATCGCCACGTACCCGACACAACTAAGGGTTCAGACCCAACCATCCACCAAAAAGTAAAACCATGGCACGCCCAGCTCAGCAGAAGAACATTGAGCTCCTCACTTTCTTATGCAGACGGGGCAGCTCCTGGACAGGAACGCTGCCCGCCGAAGTATGTCCACCATGGCTGGAGGACGTCTAACTTTACGAACTGGCCAACTTGAGCAGCTGCGAGATGTGCATAGCAGATGGGAGCAACTGCAGGCAGGCAAAACAAGGAAATCAGTTCCCATGGATAAACAAAGGTAATGGAGGTGGTACGAGTTTCACACAAAAAATAAAGACGCCTAGGTAAATTACCAACTGATACGGCTGTTGCGCTCCTTTGGTACCTGAAATAAGGTCCCAGAAAATCACTTATGAGCAGGCAAGTTTTTTTTCATTATAAAAAAAAAAAATCTTGGTACTTACACATAAGAGAGCGAATGCACCAGCTCCTGCAGGTCATCAGGATTGAAGCCAATCTCATCATGCAGAACGTGATAGTGAGTTGGCCTTGTAGTCCCCTGGAAAAAAAAATGCAATTAGCTCTAATCAGTTCACATAAAAAATAATTTCTACCTAGGCAAACTTAAAAAGGCAGAACCATGTTTCAGTGAAATTCTAGGATACACACTGAAACATGGCGACAACAGCACAAGCAGACACAAAACATCATCAAGTTTGGGCATCTATTACCATTGATGGTGTGAAGGCACAAGTTTAAATAAGAACACTGTTGCTTGTTTGTGGGGTTATAAATGTAGGACATTTCTCATTCCTGGGCAAACTAACAGACCCAAAATGACACCAATTGACTGTAGATCAAATACAAAGGCAGATAATGCTTACGGTCATTCCAGTATGCGAACCATGTAGAAGTCAAAGTTCCTTGGATGGCAGACTTTGTTGTCCACAACAGTTCCTATAGATAAAGCCAACCAGGATCCCATAGTCTCAGCCTTGAAAATGAATTCAATAGAATAGAATGGTAGGCTCCAACAGTTGTACCTTGCAGTGGTTACATTTGGCAAGAAGCTTCAAGGTGATGGGGCTTCCAAGTGCATATGGTGCAGGTCTTACTTGTGACTGATACAAATTTTCTTCCCAAGCCATTACTGCGGCATTGACAACAAACTCTGAAGAAGCTAGATTGCAAACTCTGCTCATCAGTAATTCATGCTGGTACTTGGCGATGAACTGAATAGGTAACTGCACCTTGATCTGGAACACCATGAGTGATTGCTTGACTTTCTCTGACGGGGTACTAGCAAAGTTCAGAAGTAATGCCCAAACCCAAAGAGTATCCTTGCTGCTTGCAAAATAATCTCCACATTTTTCTTGTAAGATAACAGCCACACAAGCATAAATTGCTCTGCTGTTGTACTGCACAACTGATGTGCACTCGTTTGATCCCGAGGAGACATATATTAACATGTGCTATAACCCATGGAGGCTCTGGGACTAAACTTCCTGCTGTCGGCCAAGGAATTTTTAACTTCATCTCGAGTTGGAGGTGGCCAAGGAGTGAAGGAGGTGGAACACTTTCTTGCTGCCATCCCCCTCCCATAAAACAAATAGCCACGCATTAGGGACAGAGTGCGCACCCTTTGGATCTGCCACACTGACATCCTTTTCTTCACGCTTGTTCATGAATAAAACGAGAGGACCACTGCTTGCTTCACTCTCTCCATGACTATACAGCGGGCCACATGATCGAGCATAGAAAAGCAAGACACACACATTGCTGCTTTTAACAGAGGCACGTTGATGCAGAAATCTCCCCTGAGAACGCTTCTCCATAAGCCTTCTTACTGCATGTAGGAATGTGATGCCAGGATCAAAGAGGATACTGCAGCTATTGTCCATATATGGCTTCTCAGTACCATCACACCAGAGAACCTTGATGCAATCCCACAGGACAACTCCATCACAGACAATTGAAAGTGGCAGAGTAAGAACAACCTGGAGTACAGTTCCATGGAGTAATCGGTGCAAGTTGAAATCACCATCTGGCACCACTTGGCCCTTGAGTAAGACTGGTTCAAGCACAAACTGAAGATAATAACACCATGCCATATTTTCTTTACTACAGCACAACTCAACATCAAAAGAAACATAGCAAACTGCTGTCCATTGTTCCTTGGATTCCACTTCAACTTGATGACTGAAAGATGGCCAAGGTGTTGGTCGTACATCTCCTTGCATCGTGCCTCTAGTGCGGCATCCATGGCGGAAACGGTCCCACAAATCGATGAACCCGATACCAGATGTAACCGACCTCAATCGAATCCAACTCACAAATCAATTACAGTGACACAGAATCGAGCCTCTAGAACACACTAGAAGGTGCTAGGTACATAAACTGGTAATTGAGGGGAGGAAGAGGAGAGGAAGGGGATAGATCGAGCAAACGCTCGTCTCGACTCGAGCAGAGCTCGCCGCCGCCGGTTCGGTTCAGGTTCTGGTCCTTCGACAACCCGTGCTCTTCTTGTACCTCGATATGTATAGTACTAGTATGTGCCGCTTCTTGGGTTGGCATAAACTTATAAGACAGCCCATGCCATGCTTGGCCCGGTCCCTTGATCAGCCCAACCAGAGTACCTCTAGTACTAGTATTATAGGAGTATGGTGACACATTACACTAGCAGAGGTTGGATGCCTGTGCTCAGCATGCCGTGCGCCCGTTCTCTTTCCGTCGTGTAGACAAACGACCGCCTGCTAGCGTTGCACAGCAGGCAGCACTTCCATCTGAACGTATTAGGATTACGCATTACCCAATCTCAATTTGGTTCCCCGCATTGTGCGGTCCATCAATTGTGAGCGAAGCAGCTAGATAGGGCCTATTCCATAGCGGTGGGGAGGGAGAGATTGACCAGCTCCGCCACTGGTCAGTGACACCCAACACCTCACGCATTTCCATTGATGCTGAGTTGCTGACGCCCACTGGCCACCGTGCAAAGGCCCTAGGGTTGGCCTGCTGCGATTCCTGTTGTACCGAGGCATTCCTTCTTCCAACCGAATGCTGGTATCATCACTGGCAAAAATCGTGGACCAAGCAAAGCTAGCCTTGCCAGGACGACCCTTACGTTTACCGAGCTGCTTTAAATAAATTAATGACAATTATCTGATATCATAAATATTAATACCTTGTAGATTTATTAGTCAAATTAGGTATTGTTTGACTCTGGCACTAATTTGTTTCTTAGCAGAACTAATTTATTTCTTTATAGACTAACTAATCTGTTATACTTGTCGCACAAAACTGTTTTTTTTTCTGACTTTTACTTTGGACCCAAGTGGGCTAGCCGGGAGAATGGAGCGGGAAAAATACGAAATGGCTGTATGGGCCAAAACCAAAGACAAAACCACCGTCGCTGTAGTAAACCACCGTTTATTGTAACAAAACCACTTTCAAAACCGCACCAAGGAGGTAAAGTGTATGGTTTGAAAAGTAAAAGGAGGTGATCTATCTGGTTTTGAAGTTGAGATAGCAAAATCAGACTTTGACGATAGTTAGGGAGGCAAAGTAGACTTTTTCAGAAGAAAAATAGAGGAGAAGATTGGGCTGCTACTAGACCGAAATAAGGGTAATAAGGATGTTTGTCAATTGGGTCCAATCCAAGTACCGAATAGGATAAGGTGTTTATTTTTTCTAAAAAAAGTGTAATCTTTTTATTTTTCCTCACAAAAAGGTGTAATCTTTTATCCATATATGATTCAAACTAGATTTAAGTGAAATCAAAATTCGGTTCCTATTCTGGTTCCATCATTGGTGCACAAATGTTTTTAAAATGCTTTTTAAATTCGAAAGCAAATGGATTCAAACTTTGAATGTATTTTTTATTCATTACTATAATCATTTTGATGAACGAGAAAATTGATGAACGAGCCAATGGACCATGAACAGTACCACACCATGCCTTTCCTCTTGGGTTCCTTCTTCCAACCGAATGCTGGTGTCGTCACTGGCAAAAATCGCGGACCAAGCAAAGCTAGCCTTGCCAGGACGACCCTTACGTTTGCCGAGCTGCATTTATAATTTTCAGTGGAATTAATTGTTGCATGTTGGCGCGGCAGAGCCGGGCCCGCGAGGGGTTAACCTGCCACGGTGGCACCTTTGCCGCACCGTGCTGGCCGCGTCAGCTCGATTTGGATGTGCCGCAAATGTGTTAGATTGAAAAAAGTTTTTTTATCGTTTCAATTCTATAAATAGTTTAAAAAAGTGCTAAAGGTACATAAAAATCGCGGTGGCAATGTGAGCACAGAACTTCTGTAGTGTGTAGTTTTCGTGGGGGACTTTCAATTAGTAATTCTCTATTTCTTCTTCATTTTATTAATGAGATTATATATATCTTTCATTTCAAACAGCATGGATACATCAAGATGCCGTGACCAGGTGTGTAATTGTACACATGAAATAATTTTTTTCAAACACAGCATCATCTCTATAGCGAGATTAGCCAACTCAACTCATCAACATGAATAAATTCTGCGGCACAGAACGAGCAGCCACCGCCCACCATCAACTGCCAACAGACGGAAATAGCAGCTAGCAGGACAGCAGCCATTGCCAAGAACCACCACCACCTCCTCCTCCTTGCTCTATTCCTCGTCGTCGTGGCTGCTGCCGCTACCACCACCACCGCAGGCACCATAGCCAACTCAACGACGCCGACGGCGTACGAGATGCTGGAGCGGTACGACTTCCCGCGCGGCATCCTCCCGGAGGGCGTGCAGCGGTACGAGCTCCGCCCCGACGACGGCTCCTTCGAGGTGTTCCTCTCGAGCTCGGGCCGCAGCGGCCGTGGCTGCGAGTTCCGCGTCGGCGACCGGTACCTGCTCCGGTACGACCGCCGCATCGCCGGGACGGCGCGGGAAGGCTCCATCCGCGCGCTGCAGGGCGTCAGCGTCAAGGTTCTCTTCGTGTGGCTGCCCATCACCCAGGTGGACCGCGCCGGCGACCAGCTCAGCTTCCTCGTCGGCCCCCTCGCCGCGTCGTTCCCGCTGGACAACTTCGCCGAGAACCCGCGCTGCAACTGTGGCTTCGACTGCACCTACGTCGCCGGGACGCCGCCGCCGCCGCCGCTGCCGTCGCGGCTTCCTGATGCCACGGCACCTCGTCTTCTTCCGGCTAGCTCTGCTTTGGCTTGCTCCGTAACTGTTGCTGCATTTGTTCATGACTTCATGTAATTTGTACACAAATCAATCGAAGAAATAGGCTTTTGGTTCTTGGGAGATTGTTGAGCAATTCCATTTGAATCAATTTGATGCCATGGCGTTGCTGGCTCAAGCTACTGAATACTGATTCTTGCATTCTTGCCTACAGCTGCTCTCTTGATGGGGTCTGCAGATTTTCTCCTGGCAATTTCTTGATAGATTTGTGGAGTCGATTCATGCTTAGGTTAGTTTAATTCAGATTTGTGCGATGTTGGTATCGCGTCTCACTTTTCTAAACTGCTCTACATTTTAAATCGGTCTGAAGCAGAATATTCGGTAGCTGCTGGTTCAGTGTAAGGAAAACGCCATCTTGGCAGGGATCTGGCAGATCATCAGGAGACAAAGGTTGCTTGAGTGGATTTTGCATGATTGGTGGGGGATTCCAAACACCATTACTCTTTGTCCCTGATTGATCCAGCAGGGTGGCAAATGCGGTGAACTGTCCCGTTCAGTGAGTACACATTATTGGATTTTATGATGGTCCTTTTTTTTTTTTGCGAGCAAAGTGAAGGCAGGAATGAATTTTGTTGCATATGATGATTCGTTGAGTTTGAGATTTTATGATGATCCAACAGCCCAACAACAAATAGAGTATATGAACAAGAAAAAAATAGAATATTAAATTTATGATGACCAAATAGAAATTACCAGATTAATAAAAAATATATAGGAGGATCTAACGGCTAAGAGTAAATAGAGTATTCTTATCAAATACCACCCCTAGAAATTACGAGTTTAATTGGAGAAAAAAATATAAACATCTTTGGATTTTTTTTTATGATCTAACGATTAACAATATAAGTACAGTATCTATGGCAAATTAATACTTTCTTCATCTCAAATTGTAAGTCGTTTGACTTTTTAGACATAAAGTTTGACCACCGTCTTATTCAAAAATTTGTGTAAAATACCATTTCTTTTATCATAGCTTGCTTTATTAATCAAGTCTCTTCAAAAATATCTTAAATTTGACTATATTTACATAAAATTTTTAAATAAGACGAGTGGTCAAACTTAGGATAAAAAAGTTCAAATGACTTACAATTTGGGATGGCGGAAGTACAATCCTAAAAATTATGAGATCAATGAGAAGAAAGAAAGAAATATGTGTTGTTCAATTTTATGATAGATTAACAAATGAATAAATATATAGCTAGTGTATTCATGTCAAATACAAAGTCCAAAATTTACAAGATTACTTAGAGAAAAAAAAAGAATATGTACCACTAGACTTTATGATCTTACTATTAAGAATAAATAGAGTATACATGTGAAAATACAAAGCCTAGAAATTACAAGATCAATGAGGAAAAAATATCACCGTTGCATTAAGTGAGAATAAATGGAGTATCCATGTCAAATATAACAAATAAATCAATTCAATTCTGATCCTATATGTAAAATATTACAATCTAATCCAGATATAAATGAAGACAAATACAGATGGACGCAAATAAAAGTTTTTGTAGATGTCAATTCGATTGCTTGTAATTAGATGAAGCCAAGGAGCAAATTCCAACAATATTGGCTTCGGTGGAAATTAAAAGGGAAAAAAAGGTATAAAGAATAGTTATTTTTTTTAGCTTTCATGTGCTCCTTGATAGTACCATCAAAGGTACCAAACATCAATGCACTCAAGGCAGGGAACAACGGCTACAAAGATTAGGATTTCAGCTTGAGCTTTAACTTAAGTTTGCATACGCTGAACAACGAATATTGGACATCAGATAAATTTATGCATCGAACAATGGGAACTAATCCATTTTAAACTTCTCTAAGTTCATTACTATTGGATGATGCCATCAAGTATATCGAACACTTGCAGTGATCAAATGACACCGACAAGAACAAAACTCTGACCATTATCAATTCAATGACCAAAATAAGTTGTCAACATCTCTTGATGATCATTCTGGTCTAATTATGTTGCTACACGTTAGCAGTCTCATAGAAAGTATAATGCAAAGCCATGTAGAATTTTTGATGATGTGGAAAGATAGAGGTTAAAGAAACAAGTCAATGTTTAACAAAACAACCACCTAATAAGCTAAAATTTAGGACTATGTGACAAGTCTGACACCATTACATGATAAATGGTTATCATGCAAATCACAATTTCCTTCTATTATTCTATTAAAATGCACAGGTTACTTAAGGAATATGAGTTATTCACTCGTGATTATGTGGAACAAAATTGTGGTGCCAAGCTCCGCAGATGGCTCCAACTCGTGAAAAGCATTGTGATGCATGAAATTATGATACTATAGGAAAATGAAGTTGTATATCCATAATAGAAGAAGCAAGATCATCTTAGATTCAAATCTATAAGAGAGCTAAGGAACTTAGGATAAAGACTTTGAAGAAAGTGGTTTTATCGCCAAAATAGTGCACCAAGGTTAGACCAATGGCTATTTATTTTGGCCTTGCTAAAATTGCAAAGTCAAAGGTAAAAATAAAAAAAAACGAAGGAAAAGACCATAAAGATGACAGTAGCACTTGCGTAAAGTTGAAGTTCATGCTAATAGACAGAGTAAAGACCCATCCAGGAATAAATAAAAAAATTATTTGAAAAAACGTCAAAAACTAAATACTACAATATAAGAAAACTAGCTCTCCACGCTATTTGCATGGGACCACTTGCTAGGTTTTATGGTATTAAAACATATATCTCTAGGGGACAAGATCATCCGTGGTGCTTATAATCTTTGAGCACACATGTGCCTATATATGGTGTTGAACCATACCTTCAAGGGTGAAATAACAAATAGTAGTCTGAATTATGAATCTTTTTTTTGCTTTCTATCAAGAAAACTCCTATCCACTGGAATTATGAATATGTTTTGCTTTCCAGCAAGATAACTCCTATCCACTGGAATTATGAAATATTTTTTTGCTTTCCAGCAAGAAGACTTCTACCCACCAATTATCATGGCTTGTGATGACTTCACCTTGCAAGGTGTGGTGCATAACTGTTCCAAACACCCTTGTTTCAGATCTTCATGGTGAATAAACATTATGTTCTAAAATTTAAATAAGCTTTATATTGAAGTAAAATAAGTTTTCAAATTATAGCAAGATCACGTAGTAGCTAGAGGTTTGAACAGCAAAACAGGCACCTTGCACTTCAAGAAACCACAGAAACGTTGCATGTGTGTCAGTGGCACACGATCGATGATGAACTCTTCACACACAAAGTACGCACTCACACACGACTGAAGATTGCAAGCAGTTCGACACTGATACAGTGGAACACTTTATACGTAACGTAACGGTAGGCAGTGACAAATTGCCGCGTCGCACGTGCGGGCATCGTCAGTACAAGGGGCAGGTGAGCCGGGGCGTAGGCACGGCGCATAGCCGTGCAGCGCTTGGCGCCGACAGCCCAAAGACAACACCGACGTCGATGTCCGACGGCTTCATGCCGTGGGGCAGCGCCCAATGGAAGCCGTGCGCGAGCTGCGCGACGGCGAGCTCCAGCGCGTGCAGGCCGAGCGCCATCCTGGGGCACGACCGCCGGCCGGAGCCGAACGGCAGGAACTCGAAGCAGCTACCGTTGAGGTCGAGCCCGGAGGCGTCTCCTCCCGGCGCGGCGAACCGTGACGGCCGGAACACGTCCGGGTCCTTCCACGTGCGGCGGTCGCGGCCGATGGCCCAGACGTTGACCATCACCTGGGATCCCCTAGGCACGGAGTAGCCGCCGACGACGCAGTCTTGGCGGCCGCGTGGAGGAGCAGCGGGATCGGCGGGTGGATGCGGAGCGTCTCTTTGACGACGCACGTCAGGAAGGGCAGGCTGCCGAGGTCAGACTCGGTCACGTTCCGGTCCATGCCCACGACGTCGCCGAGCTCCTGCTGCAGACGCCGGAGGTCGTCGGGGCTCCGCAGCAGCTCTTTCATCGCCCACTCGATGGACGAAGCCACCTTCTCCGTCCCACCAAACATGATGTCCTGCTTGCAACGAATGTACGATCCATGCTTAAATAATACATTGGCTCCGATCTTTTGACATGTGAAATCGTGAAGCTTATTTCAAGGAGAAGGGTCGGAGATGCATAGGCACGCTCTTACCAGGATGACTGCCTTGATGTTGCTGCGGGTGAGGCGGAGGGAGCCATGCCGTTCATCGACGGTGTCACCAGGGACACAGGCGAGCATTTCGTCGACCATGTCGGCTTCGGCATCCGTGTAACTCCTGCCCCTCTGTATGTGGTAGACGACGATCTTGTCGATGAACCTGTCAAGCCCGTGGCGCGTCTCGCGGAGGCGGCGGTTGGGGTCGATGATCCAGGCGAACCACGGCATGAAGTCGCCGATGTTGAACGCGCTAATGTTCTGGGAGAAGTCTTTGAGGACTCCAATGTACTCGCCCAGGCCGTCGAATCCGCGGGTGCCAAACGCGGCGCGGAAGATGACGTTCGTGCTCAGGCCGAGTGCCAGCTCACCCAGGTTGACCGTCTCGCCGCTGCGTCGCGCGACGTCGCGCACGAGCGCCGCGGTCTCGTCGCGCACGGCGAGCCACGTCTCGGCGCGGCGCCGGCTGAAGAGCTTCGTGACCGAGAGCTCGCGCCTGGCCCCAGAAGGGCCCGTAGTGCGCGAACGCCATGTCGGCGTGGCCGTAGCTGAGGTACGCGATCGTGGTGGTGCTCGGCCGGTTCGCGAAGGCGACGTCCTGCGCCTGCAGCACCTCGTGCGCGTACTCCGCCGTGGACACCACGAACACGTAGCGCTCTGCCAGCACCGCCAGGCCTCGGTGTGTCAGCTCACCCATCATCATCAGGTTGCCGATGAATGGGAGAGGCTTGGGGCCTGGCGGCAGCGGGAGCTTCCCCCGTTGCCGCAGCTGCAAGAGCACGACTGCTAGCGAAGCTAGGAACACCCAGCTCAGCAGGTCATTGGGCCACTCCATGGCGATCGTGGCGAGGCCAGCCATTGTTATGTCTTTGTGTGAGTTTTAGATATATAGCTAAGTTGCATTATAAAGAGTTGGTAGAAGGGGCATTATATTGGTGGCGGATGCAGAATAGAGAACCATTGATTTGATGTCACTAGTGTTAAGAAGAATGATTATTGGTCTTCTTTATTCTTAGATAAACAACACTCTCGCTCTGGATTTGAAAAACCAATTATTCCTGACAACATGAAAATAGTTTGGCTCCGCCTGTTCACGACATTGTTACAATGAACCTCTTGGATTTTGAGGAGAAACAGAAGGAGGAGCAGGCCCGGCCCGGTGCAGGAGGCTGTCATGAGCTTGCTGCACCATTGGGCAATGTTCATGTCGAGAGGTAGGCAAACAAATCGCTTTCATGTCTATTATTTTGTTTGTGCAGCAATCAACCACACTCTTGGTAATGTATGCCTCGATCTTAGCTACATCCCTCTAAGTGAGCTCGATTGAGTATGGATCCATTGATATTGGACATGAAAGACTCGTACTTCCACATTTGATGCGAATATATGGGACGCAATGCATGTATTTGATCCACCGTGTGCATCATGAGATGCATCATATCAAAATAGGACGGTGGGAAGCAACTCTCGATTTAGGTAAGTGTTTCTTCGATGAATATGCTTGCAAGTTCGGCAACTCAGCTTCATCGATCACCCTCTGAGAGTGTTGAATAAGTAATATATCCATGGGAAACAAAGTGTGTGGAGATGTTTTGCTCGTAAGCTTCGTAAATTCTATAAAAATTCTATAAATTCTTAGTACGACCCAATTTAACCAGATCCCAAGTGTACGTACTTGTCACCAATTTTACACTAATTACACAAAGAGCAAGTTAAATCAGATAGTCAATCGAGTCCACCCCAAGAGAGAACAAGAAATAGGAGATTCACAGTTTGCATCATCGAACCATTAAAGTGAATGGAGCCTTCATCGTTCTTATAGTCAATTTCATACACCAAAGAGTCTTGCAAAATAAAAGTTATTACAATAAAAATATGTTTATAGTGGAAGATTTGAAATAAACTATGGATGAGCAATAAAAGAAAGCCTTATTGAGCCCTTCAGGAGGGATCCACACACAACACAAGCAAGATTTAAGCTTCAGCACCCAATCTCTACCTCAATAGGAGTAGTGAAACCTTGAGTACACAGTACATATACTCCACAACAATTTTTTTACAACAAAAGACTGTGGGGGATGTAACATCTCAAATGTTATTGCACAATTGCATTGCTTAACATGTGCATAAGCATCATGATCCAAATTTAGTCATTACTTCATGAATGTGTTGAAGTGTTTAAATTCAAATTCAAATTTAAATTTTGAAAACCCTAGTTTCAAAAATATTGAGAATTTGAACATGGATCAAAAAGCAAAAGTGAAATTCAGTTGATTTTGAACAACTTTTATTTTGGAAGAATTTCAAGTTTCAATATGAAATTTGGAGCAATTGAAAAAGGAGAAAAATCCCCTTACTGCTACAGTAACACAACCTATCTCCTTTTCTTTCCCTCACTGGCACCGGTGTCCGCCGTGGCCGTCGCGGTCCTTCTCGCGCTTGGTCGCGTGAGCCGCCTGCGTGGTCAAAGTCGCGAAGGCTCTCGCCACCTCACCGCGCCGACCAAGTCGAAGCCGGCCACCCCGAGTTCTCTTTCTCCTCCTTCCCTCTCTTCCTTTGTTTCCCGGCCGCCACCATATCGCCCCAAAATTCGCCCTCACCGCGCGACCATTTTTCCAATTCACTTCGCCCGTAGCTTCGCCACAACCTGCTCTTCATCCCCGACCCAGCCGTGCCTTGTGCCGTCGCAAGGTGAGCCCCCTCCAGCTATGCTGCCGCCATGGCCGCCATGGCCGCGAGTTCGGTCTCGCGTGGCTAGCTCTCTCTTGCCTCCCTTCCCTTCTCCTTTTTAGTGCTTTGCAGTCGCCCAGCCAAGTAGAAGCTAGGACCGAAGACCGTGTTGACGGTAGCGCCTCGACCTCGCCGGAACGCGGCATGCCGCTGGGTGCTCAGTGCGCCGCCACCGCCTCATGTCACCGCTATAGCCCGGAACCCTAACTAGTATCATTAGCTAGCCTATTGTGTGCGGGAGGTTAAGAGGAGCACCGTGGTGCCGGTATCGTCACCGGAGACCTCGCCGTCGGCAAGTTCACCGCCAGCCGAGCGTCCGTCGATCGCGCTCTATTCGAGAGCCGTCCAGGAACATCGTGTTGTAAATAGGAATACGTCCAGGGGTCTGAGTGCAAATTACGTGACTCATTTGAATAGTGCTAAATATTAGTTTGGGCTTATTTGCAATATCTATAAAACACAAGGGCCTTTTTGCAAGTCTACCAGGCCGCCCCACGTTGTCCTGCTCGCGCGCGGTGCTGACGCCGCGCTGGGCCGGCCTGCCTTGCTTCTGGGCCGCTCGCGCGCACGGGGCTGTGCTGCCGTCGCCGGGCCGCCGCCTGCGCGCGCAGCTGCAGCTGCTGGGCCGCGCGCACGCGCCCGCCGCAGGCCAAGCCGGACCGAGCTGGCCAAATCGGCCTGTGTGCCGGTTTTTCTTTTTAAAAAAGTTTTTCAATTTAGTTTTGAATTCAAACTTTGAGAATTTATATCTTGAGCTAGAGAAGTCCCAAAATGGTGAAACTTATTTTGTTAGTTTTGTTTTATTGTGATCTACTTAATGAAGTCATAAAACTTTCAGTTTGATAAACTTTTATTTACAGCTTTATTTATTAAAAGAAAAGACTTTTTAACTTGTAAAATTAATAATTAGAGGTTTATTTATTCAAAAATTATGAAACCAAGTTTATTAGTTTTGTTTTAGTATTCTCTAGCTAATAGGAAAGTTAACTTTGATGTTTAATCATTTTTTTATGTATATCATATTCTTTTAACACATAAAATGATATGTTTAATTGTATTCCTTATATAAGACTTGTCATGCATAATGTCTTATATACTTCATTAAGGTAAGATCTTAGATGCAGGTGTTAGGTCCTTAACTATGGACGAATTGTTATATGTTGAGTTATGTAGTTTTGGTAAGTGTGAATACTTTCTATAAGAAAAGTAAAGTGCTTTTGTTTCAATGATTTGAATAGGACTGAAAAACTCGGTAAACGAGTGTCCAGTGATATGATCAGATCAACTTGTCATCATAAGCATCATATCATCATCACCATCATAACTTATGCACCCATGGTTCTCATCCTATGCATATGCATGCAATAGGTGCGCCGACAGGAGTGACCCTGTTGGAGTTCAAGGGAACGTGTCCGCAAGAGCCGGAGAATCCTCAAGAGCAGAAGGTTCAGATGGTCGAACCTGACGCCGGAGAGGAGGTCGTTCTTGAGTGCGAACTGCACGAACCCGCAACATTCGTGAAAGGCAAGCCTCGGAGCATTTTAACTTCCTAACCTTTTATAATATATTAATTATGCTATGTTTGTTGCATTAAGTCTAGGGTTTGAATTGGAACCTTTGTTGCATTTACATCCTTCCTTGTCCAGTTTATTACCCTTGAAATCCTAATGATATTACACCGTAGTATTGCTTAGCTATGCTTAAATGGTAGAAGTCGAGTGATTATTAATCACTTGCGAGAATTAGGATGATGGTTCACGGTTGGCTATATATGCTATCGTGCAAATAACCATATGGATGTAAATCGACGGTAAGGCGGAATATGGAAGTTACAAGATCGACGGACCTTGTTAAATGAAGTGTACCGTCATGCCGATTAATCACCTACAAGGAATGGAGCCTTTCTTTGTCATGTTGAACGGTGCCTAGCACTTAGCTGGCTGGATCTGAGGTTATCCGCCGTGAAGCCTAGTAGCTCAACTTAGGCCGGAAATTGAGGAGTATCAAGTGCTCACTACTGGGGTGGTATGTACATACTAGCCGTCATGTCTGTAAGTCCAGCGGCACGGTGGTACCCAGATAAGGACCATGTCCGTAAGTCCCGTATCAGGTGAGTTAAAATTCCTGACCTGGCTTGGTGACCCCCATGTGAGTGAGGCGCTGTTCGGATCCGCGATTCCTGAGTTGTACGAACGGTGTTCTACGGCTACCCTTAGCGGGGCTTGCCGGGAGAGTGTTAGGAATATTTCCCCAGCCGGGCTGTAATCGATTCGAATGGCCATCGTCTCCTGGATAGTGAGAAGCTTGACGGGAGTATCTCCATACTTGAAAATATTAAATTGCTTGGATGGTTAATGATGTTTCACAAGAAAGCTGATGATGAACCTGATATGGTTATGTAAATCTCTTCTCTTTTGCTTATTTAATACAGGTGCAAACATAGATGACAGGTTAATGAATATTAACTTGATGCTTATAATAATATGGTTACTCTCCTCACTTAAGGCTTTTTATGCAAAATGAATAAGCCAACTCCACCTATAATAGCCTTGCATAATCCTTGGAGTCTTTATTTCTGGTTTACGACGGGTAAGTCTTGTTGAGTACAATTGAGTACTCAGGGTTTTATTCCCTCTTATTGCAGATGATATCTTCTATAATGATTACTGCAAATACTGCTTTCTCCCTGCCGGGAATGAAGACTAGACCTTTGGGCATGGTCTCTATTAGTATCCTTATCTCATAATGCTTTTGTAGGATGTGAACTTGAACTGGCAATATAATCTTTAAACTAGGGATTTGGTTTTAAAACTATATTGCTTCCGCTACCTTACATTTTGGTTTGTAATAACTAAAGTGTACTCCGATGTATTTAATCTATGTAGATTATCTTTGAAATATTGTAACAGATGATATGGTTATGCTGAATTACTACGATCTTGGTTTGTTGCGAGTTGGTTTGAAATCCTTCGTGATTTTGTTGGACTACCGAGTTTATATAAGTGAAAGTATGTGAGTGTCAACGTGTTAGCGGGGACATCCGTACTTGATCTTGTATAAATTGGGCGGTTCCGCGACAGGGGAGATCAAGACCATTTTCATTAATTTAAAGGAGGAGTACCCGACTAGAAGGGAATAATCTGACCACTCTCAACAATATGTAGGGGGTTGGTTGGCTCTTTTTTTGATCATATAGAAAACCTTAGTAGTTGTGGATCATTATGTTCAAGTTTTATCTGTCCTATTTGGTTCATTACCATACCATTTTAGATAAGCATCCCCCATACTACTTTCTGATGTAGTGGTAGTGGTACAGATCAAAGTACTCCTTTTCTATTGGAAAAATGGCTATTAGTGGTAAAATCTGCTACTTCCTCCGTCCTAAATTATAAGTTGTTTGATTTTTTTATCGCTCGTCTTATTCAAAGAAATTCCAAAAACATAGTCAAATTTAAATTGTTCTTGAAAAAATTTTATTAATAAAACAAGGCAAGACAAAAAAATGATATTTTGCATAACTTTTTAATAAGATAAGTGCTAAACTTTGTATTAAAAAAGTCAAACGGCTTACAATTTAGGATAGAGGAAGTAGCGAGTAGTTGAAGCGTTTTAAAGCACAGCATACTGCACCAGCTCGATCGGACTATGGATCTCAGGCATGTTATAACAAGCGAGACCCGATGAAGTCTTTTCACTTTTCATCCTCATCCTTTCCTTCCTTCTAATATCTCCCACGAGGATCGCGCGTTATCATTTCTCTAATATATTTGTGCAGTGCTGCATGATACACAGAAGCATGATACACGAAATCCCCTTTTGGTTTATTAGCTGAAAGAACAAGGATCGAGTGGCACATAGGTTGCCACAAAGTTTGTGAACGACGCCACGTAATCTGTTCATACTTTTTGAGACAAGGCCATGCGAAGCTACAAGCTAGGCTACAGTTTGAAATAACAGGAAATCTCAATGATACATTAACTACCAAACTAAGCCGACACAATTGTGAACAGGGTCAGTACCAGCAGGATACAACAAATTGTTCATAGTACTAAAGTATATCATATTATATATTCATTGGGTAGATCTATTAATATGAAGTCTAAAAAAATTAGATTTACTATTTTATGATTCTTTATGATTTTTTAAAGATTGATCCAATATAAATAAAAAACTGTCGGGGTATCTGGATTATGGATACCCCAAACCCAGTGGATCAAGGAGCAAACCCCAATAAATCCGTAACCCAAGGCCCGCAAGACACAATTGCACAGAGCCCAACAGTCAGCCCACGATAGATCGGCCCACAAGCAAGTCTTTCCCTCATGAACGAGGCCCCCCTCGACGGGTCCCTCGAGTGACGAAAACCCACCCAAGCGAACGACCCCAGGTCGACCAGCTCGACCCCCTCGACCTACCCACTCCGTTACGGGAAAGACGGAGCATTAAATGCGCCAACCACTCCTGCCTAACGCCATGGCTACGGCCACGCACACAGAAACAAGTTACTGAGGTCAAATCCTCCTTTTACTACCCATCCCCTGATGTGCGATGATTTAACCGGCACTGTTACACCATACTAGACATTGTACCCCACTCAGGACCCCCTAAAAAACGCAGTATGACAACACCCGACACCAGATTTTCTGGTGCTCGATCCTATCCGCGGGTCCTCGACCCCCTCGGTTACCCCTCGACTTGACTTCCGGCGCCTCCTGTCAACACTCCAGCAACTCCGATGTGACCCCTACAAAACCTGCCATCCTCAACAGGAGCCCGGGTCTTTCACCGACCATCATCGATATCACCATGACGCTCCTGAAAGACGGAGGCCATGCCCAGAGCACGCCTCTACAGCGACCATGACAAGACCAACACCATCCCCTCGACGTCATCAACTACGCCAGCCCTACCAAGGACAGACCTCCTAGGGTTTTCTAGACCCACCGGGCCTCCCCTTGGTCTATAAAAGGGGACGCCAGGGTAGTTCTAGGGCATCCAAGCATCCAACCACTCAACATCCAAGCGCTAAGTCAACCAAGACCTTTGCAAGGCATATGGCTGGCAACTCTAGACTTAGGCCTCCCACTTCTTTCCCTCACTCGCTCGCTTGTAATCCTCCTTGTACAAGCACCTCGGTGCAAAGTAATACAAACTCTCTCTCCCCTCACTGGACGTAGGGCCTTCTCTTGCCCAAACCAGGATAAATCTTGTCTCTCACTTTGCATCACCATCCGGATCAGGGAGCATGCAACATTATTACTAGTTGGGTTCTAGTCCGCAGGACAGAACACCGACAAAAACAAAATCTTTATAGAAAAACTTTTATACTAAAGCATACCATATTATATATTCATTGTGTAGATCTACTCATGTGTAGTCCAACCAATTAGTTTTTCTATTTTATGATTTTTCTGTGATTTATTATATTTTTTAAAAAATTCAGCCAAAATAAATAAAAAAGAAAAACAAAACCATCGCTACCCGTAGCAAAAACCAACATCCAAAACAACCGAGGGACGTAGTCTACATGATTTCAGAAGCCGAGGGATGTGTTTTATCTGGTTTTAGAGCTAAGGTAACAAAAACAAACTTTCGCGAAAGTTAAAGACCTAAAGTAGACTTTTTTCTAAAAGAAGAAGCCAGAAAAATAAGCAAATGGGTCTCCACACGTTAGGCCGAGATAAAACTGTTTGAACTTTAGGCCCAGCCCAGGATAACTTATTACTGTCCAATACGATAATGACACGTTGGGCCGTTGGAGCAAGCGAACAAGGCTCAAAACTCTACGCCCATCCCATGCTATATGCTACCTCGATCGACACTCACCTAGTCGCCAAGGCCGCACGGGCACGGCCATGGTGCGCCGCGGCGGGGAGGAGCACGGCGGTGGAGGCGATCGTAGGGGAGAGAGACATGGCGCCGCGGAGGAGGAGGAGCGCGAGCTGCGAGGCACTCCGACCACACGCACAGGCGCTCTGTTGAGTCGAAGGTATGGTCGATTTGCTGATTTTGCTCCCCGCCTCACACAGTCCACCAGAGTTCACAGCCTGTTCCGTTCCGATGGCAGCAAGAACAGAGCAGCCGCATGTCTTAGTTGAATAGTTGATGCATTGCAATTCGCAACAGGAGGGTCTGTGATCCAACTAGACTATGAGGAGTAGCGAAGCACAAATAATTAATGGCTCATATGTGCAATCTTATAATACTGTAGATACCAAATCAATCCTTCTTTTAGCTTGATGGCGTTCCTCTGTCTTAGTCCTCTTTTTGTGTGTGTTCGATTTTATACAGACATGGTCTTTTTTTTCCCTTTTTGTATGTGTATCAAGCACAGTCCTTTTTCACTGACTCTCTCATAGTAGTTCGTTGGATTGGACCGAATCAACACGACATCAAGAAATTAGGAGGGACATCGAAAAGTGAGAGAAATAAGACAAAATGCTAGTGAGTTGACCAGAAATTAGGAGGGACATCGAAAAGTGAGAGAAATAAGACAAAATGCTAGTGAGTTGACCAGTCATCGGTAGCGCAGCATGAAATTGAATTGGAAAAAAAAGACTCGTATATTGGCTTCATCTATCAGAAATTGCCAGTGACAAGCAGCTACGACTTTTTCCACGTTCCTTACCTATTGCAGTGTGGACCGAATTTTACCACACCATTCTACTTCTCTATTTCATTTTCCACGTGACTTCCAGGCAAGTCTTCCGCTCCTGTCCACTTAATGGCCATTAGCCTATTGTATTCAAATATGGAACAAAGTAGCTAGAGATTTCTTATCGTTGACGAAGGCTTCTTGACAAAATTTTGCCCTTGTAGTTGCAGAGACCATCATTGACGACACAACAGCTCGGCCGCCGCTGATAGACTTGTCTACCACTTTCAAAGACTTGGACATCACTGTCTTCCCATTATGTTCTCATCTTATCACACAGTGTGATTTTGCCCTCAAGACATATATATTCACGGGATAGCTGTCCACCATTCACGTCCATGCAATTCAATTAAAGGTAGGTTCTTACTCCCATTAAGCTAAATTATTGCCTGTGATCCAAAGTTCATGTATCTTGTCTCTCATCTATACTGTTATATGTTGAATATCCTGAACAGCCAAGGGATACTGCAGATCCTTGAATCCTAATGGCGGAGATTGTCGGTTCAGCGGTTGTTCAGGAGTCTGTTGGCCAACTCATATCTGGTCTGGTTTAAAGATATGAGGATAAACACAAGATATCTGTTCTCAGAAACCTTGAGAGGCTAGAGATGGCACACATCAGGTTGGAGGCTGTTCTTCAGACATCTGATAAGTGGGATATCACTGATGCATCCTTGTTGCGTTGGCGTGGGAAGCATAAGTCTGCTGCTCAAGAGTGGCATGACACGCTGCACAGATGCAGGCAGAGAATCCTGGAAGACGAACATATTAACTTCTCCCTTCCTAAGCGTGTTGTGCGTGCAACCAGGTCATTCGTTTCTACTAACTTTAACCACAACAACAACGACTTGGACAGATCCATTGTACAAAGATTTGAGTGGTTTGTAGATGGTGCTAGCGAGTTTCTGAGATTACTAGAGCTTGGTGGAACGCCACGGTGTCACATGCCCTTTGGCACTCTTGTCAGGTACCTTCTTGCTGGCAAGATACTACTGCATAGAATCATTAGGGCAAACAAGTGCCCTTTGTTTCTATTGTTGGCACCATTTATTAGGCAAGAGCATGGAATAGAATGTAGGCTTTACTTCATGCAGAAAGAAAGTAATGTGCACGATGATGATTTTATCCTTGGTGTCACGCTACAGCTTTCGGAGAGTACATACATAGTTGGAGTTGTAATTCAGTGCTTACGACTGTTTGTCCGTCTCTACATGTCTATGGTTGAAAATATTAGGGAAGAACTTATGCAACTACCTACTCAAGACTTCTCCTGGGTACCATACGTTGATTCACACCAGAAAATAATATTTGGACATTGTTCACAGATTGGGCACTCGATGGTTTCGCCCAAACCCATTGTGTTGCAAGCAGCATGATAAGCACAAACTTTGTCACGGTCGCAAACTAGACATGTCGTCTGGATTACCATATGTTTCTTTGGAATCGGTTATTGAAGCAGGTCTGCGGTGCGACAAACAGAGGGCCTCACTGCCCAAATTTGGAAGTTCTCTAGGTGATCATCCATGTTTGAGAGCTCGATTCCTCTTTGCACCACATGCCTCTTCAAAAGACATGTTGCTTGTGGATAAGTTCCCTTCAATAGCGACAATCTACAGTGAGGAGCAACATTGTTTGCATAGTGTCTTTACCTTCGGTCTGCTTCGGGAGATGATGCTGCCAAAAGCAATAGAATACTTCTGCCAGAATGAGGAAGCCACAGTCTGCCAAATGCTTTGGAGGTCTAGGCATGGGATTGCATTCATTCAAGTTGACAAAGCAGGGATCTTCATGCCAAGCACACGACGAAGATTTCATGGAGCTAAAAGAAGGAAGCTGTTGCCGCAAGGACTGGATGAGGAGCTGGACTGTCTGACATATCGGATCTCTCACTTCCTTGATTTCTGGGCTACACATGCACCTATCCAGCTGCAGGACTTGATCAGGGACTTGTGCAAGGAAGTAAAGGGAAAACAGAAGAAGCACATCACTGCTGCCAGAAATTCTTGACCATACGTGTAACATCCCTAAAATTTCCAACACCAAAAATCACAACCAATAATTTTTTTTTAAAATAACCAATGGTTGATGAGTGTCATATAGGAAATCCACTAGTTATTGTACAAATAGCACCTAGAGTTAGGTGAAGCATTTGCAATTTAATAACAAAGTATGATTTGCTTCTTATTTGATTTTATGTGATGACTAATAAAATCAAATAACTTTATATCATATGTGTATATTTATTTATACAAACCATGGACTTGGTACCCAACCCACCATGAGACTCTAGTGGACCTAGCTTAGTCTTTATGACATGGTCATTAACCCTCCTACTAACTTGATCATGTCATGGATGTATAAGTGCTTGTCAAAGAAATAGAAAAGGAATTAGAAAAGAAGAAGAAGATGGAAAAAACAAAGCCAGCCCAACCAGCCCCGCAGCCCGCCTCGGCCTGCCAGCCCAGCAGCGCCGTGGCCCGCACCGCTGCCCTGGTGGCCTGCTAAGCCAGCAAGTCGACCAGCCCAGCAAGCCACCAGCGCCCGGCTTGCTCGCTTCCCCGCGCAGGCGGCCCAGCAAGGCGGCTCGCCGCAGCGCCGCGCGCCCGCGCCAGGCCGCCGTCTGCTCATCCGCGCGCGCCGCTTCGTGGCCCAGCAAGGCCAGCCGGACCAGCGCCACGCGCCCGCGCCTTTCACCGCTGTCACTGCCACGTGGGACCCACCTGTCAGCTTCCTCCCCCTTCCCATTTCTGTCCACCGACGCGTCTTGTCCACCGACGCGTCTTTTCTGCCGCGCCAAAAATGGCAACACCGACGCCCGCCATTGATCCTTGCCCGCGCGTGCGCCTCCGCATCAGTGCCGTCCGCCCGCGCCGCGCGACCCTGGGTGCCCTAACCATAATCGCGCGCGTGCCTCGGCCGCCCGATCGGCATCTGCCATCGGTGTCGTCTAAGCCGCCATAGCGGCCGCGCCACCTATAAAAGAGACCTTCCCCGATGCACTAGGGTTTCCCAGCCGCCCAGCCGCAACTTTGATGGCCGCCTCGCTGCTTGTTTGCCTGAGAAGGAGGAGAGAAGAGGGAGGAGGAGCAGAAGGCGGGGAGGAGTCCGCGCACCGCCGCCCGTGCTCGCCGGAGGAGCACCCGGCGGCCCTGCTCGACTGCAATGACTACACCACCGACGTGCCGCTCTCCTTCTTCTTCACCAAGTTGCCGCTTCGTCACCGCTGCTGCACCGCGAGCCGCCAAGAACCACCACGCGCAGGTGAGCTCCCCTGCTCGTTCCCATGGCCGTCAGCCAGCTCGACCCCTGCGTTCCTGTCCTCTATGCACCGATAGGCTTCATTAACCCCACCGTAGTGTAGAACACCTATGTGGCCACATTTGGGAGCTTGGTGACCACAGTGAGGAGGAGGAGCCGCATTTGGAGTTATTAGATTTTATTGATTCTTTGTGTTAACTCTATAGGAGTCGCTAACGCGACTATTACATTTCGTTTCAGAGGAGGAGCCGCTTGAGGAGGACGACCCTGACTACGAAGAGGAGCTCGGTGACGACTACGCAGGTGCCACATCCCACCCAACCTCGTGGATTCTATTACACATGGCATAATATCTAGATTGCAAGAGCTTTATTTATGAATATCACCTTTGATAGGTTGCATGATAGAATTGCCTGATGAAGCCTTTACCTTGTCACAACCTTACTCCTGCACACCCGCTGATAGGCTAGATGCATGCTTATTTACTCATGATGCTTTACTTCTACTACGCTTTATATCTGTGATGTGATGCGTGGTGGAGTATGGATATATGTGGATAAGGCACGTGGTGCCATTTTACTCGGGGAGAGTACTGCGTGTGTCTTGGGTGTGTGGTGAGGGTTTGAGTCGATCGGGCCAGATTCTACGACGAGCCTTGGGCGAGTCTTGCCGGGGGATGTGTTATGGGCATCCCCATGAGAGGTGCCTATGGCGGGTACATTATGAGGTATATGGTGATCCTGGGGGGTGAGACCCTTCGTGGAGCAAGGCCCCATGTAGGAGGTGTTGTTGTAGCATGGACTGTTGTAGTCCCTATGAGAAGATAATCCTGTCTGATCCCCCTAGGACCTGATATCTCTTGAGAACCGGAACCTTGGGACCTACGTGCTCACCACTCGCTCCTGTATGGGCGGGAGACGGATGACTGACTAGCTAGGACGGTGCCACTACTACTAGGTTGATAGTAGATAGTGTCGGGAGGTATGGGCATCGGGACCTACACCCTCCTTAAACAACATAGTGACCTCGGGGCCAGGTACTATGTCTCACAGTCTCAGTGTGCCGGTGGTATTCCGGGATGTCCCATTACTGAGTGGTAGGATGGCATCGCACCGGTTAGAAAGCAGCTGGAATCTGCCTAGGCGGGGCACCGCTGATGATGGTGATCTTGTGGTTACGGGAGTACACGCTCTGTAGAGTTTTTGAATCTATATATAATCCGCGGCCTCGGTATGGCCTTTCTCTCGACCTACGCTTCTCGAGAGCAGTGAGATGAGTCCTTCTCTTCTTCCCCTGGTGTTACTCTTCCGGCTGTGAGCTGCTGAGACAGGCTCCGAGAGGGAGTTGGACCTGTCGACTGAGTGCGAGAGGGTGAGAGATGTGTGATGATGGCATGAGAATGACGATGGATGAGAAAGGGTTAAAAACTTGATGTATTACTATTATATAATGATGGTTACCACTTACATAGGAAACCACAGCCAAATATTAGGCCTCTTGATTATATCCTTTGCATCCACCAAATACCACAAAGCAAAAGCAAAGCACAGGGTGGGACGAGTGGCCAGTACAAACCGTACTAAAAATTATTTGGCAGGTGAACCTGACTGCGACTTCGATAACGATGAGTAGACGTCTCGTTCCTACGCTCAGGCTTCTTTTGGAGATTGTTGTACTTCCGCCTACCGCAGCCATTCCTGATGCTGCTGCTACTTTGATGATTCCGCCAGTGTGGCGATGGGCTATTTATGTAAACCCTTCTAATTGTACTCTTTTGTTCGAAGTATGGATTTCTGTATCAACTATTGTTGGATAATATGATGGGTCGAGATTCGAACTATTATATTATTCGTCATTCTGTGTATTTTTCCGACGAGGAAAATTAAGGATGTTTCAATATGTGTACCATTGATCGATTAGTCATAACAAATATATGTATCTAGGAATAAATTGTTGTCATTTGTGGGTATTACATAATAACAGACCTGACCTTGAGATGATTCGTTGCTTTAAGCTAAAAAATGTTTAGGAAGAACATTGTTTTTATGTATTTTAATGTGGGTCATTTTATTTGTATATAGTATATGATAATTTGTATTTTGATGTTTATGTATTAATATATAATAAGTTGTCCTCCACTTGTATTTCCACCTCGAGCCATGGAAATCTATGAGCTAACATGCACTCCCTGACATCTTCAGTATTAGGTAGCTCATTTGCTTTGGCCCAGAGGAAGATGTAGGTCCCAACAATCACCAGTACCGATGAGGCTGCACATTCATAAGAAAGAACACCACAGTACAATCAATCGTTACATAATAATGTCATAAGCTTTTCGAAAAAATAATAATGTCATAAAATTGACCCAATGTGCTAATTAGCTCTTAGTTCATTTTAAGAACAAGAGGTCTCCATAGATGGCATTGTTAGATATCTTTGTTTTGTTAATGAAACAGTAGCACATAGCATGGAGAAGGCACAGGTACAAAAGAAATAAAAAGCGGACCTTCCAACAGTGATGTCGTCACTGATGACGATGGAGCCCAGCACAACTGTGAAGACCACAGACAATGAACTGAACATTGGAGGGTAGGATGGGCCTTTCTTAGATACAGCCCACGAGTTCAGGCTGTATTTTAGTGCTGTAGCAAGTGCCCCCTGCACCCCATATGTAGCAATGTTATCTCCCATGTACAATCGGTTGAATGGATAATGTCGAGTCACTAGTAGTTAAATAAAACAACTCTGTTAGGTTTCCAATCATCTCAAGACGATTGCTGCCTGTTGTTAGAAAATGTATAGAAAATTACTGAGTAAACGACGGTCAGAAGGTTTATATCCCATCCTATCTTCCAGGCCTCCTTGTCCCTCCTAAATATGACTCCAGCAAGTGCTGTCTGAAGCCCTCCAACCAAGCACGTGGTCATGGATGACCAATATTTGTACGGATATACCTTCATAACTTTTGACTGCAACCACAAATGGAAACAGAAAAAACGCATTATAATTAGAAAAAAGAAAAAATACAGTATGAGCTAAAATCACTTCAAAATTAAACATGACAACTATGACCGGCAGCAAAGCACGCTGCTACCTGAATTAGGTACCAGCAGGCAAGCGTGAAGCTGCTGCCTGCCAACAAGAGTGATCCACGTAGCTGATGATGGCTTGCAGCATCCACATGCTCTTGGTTGCGAAGGTGAAGAATAGGGTTCCATAGATGCAGAATCTTTCCCTTGTATAGGCTGAAGATCATTGTGCCCCCGACGGACACCACAACTCCTGCAATCTTAAGCGATCCCGACATGCTCATGATTCGCAATGCCTCCATCCTAATGCAAGAATTGAAAAATCCACGCACAAATTA
>CM041633.1:21018219-21041806 GCA_023333625.1 Bothriochloa decipiens
GAATTACAATGTTATAGGACATTGCCATGGAATCGGTTGTGAACATTGCTAATACCAATTAAATGTGTAAGAGTGATTCTAACAAAAGCTAACATAGCCAAACACAATTGGTATGGTAGTGAGAAGTGTTGCTTTTGCCAAGAGAAAAAAAATTAAGCACCACTTTTTGACTGTCAGTTTGCCTGTATGATATGGGGGCTGCATACATTTTGCATTAAGCATTCCTCAATCTCATAGTATTCCTCTTGTGTTCAGGAGTTGGCTTCGGTGGTTTGAGAACGACTTAAAACATTTAGTTTTGTTGGGGGTGTCAGCTACCTAGCTATTGGTCGCATTGGTTGTAACGAAATGATTTGGTGTTTGAAAACAAACATGCTTATTTTACTTTGTATATTGGTGGTATATGTGGTTATCCATTGGCTTCGCACTTGAGTTATCCTTGAAAAATTAGTGCAAATGGTCATGGTGTTTTTTCCTCGGACACATGGCAGTCAATCTAGTCATAGGATTAATAGTCATTAGAGTGTTAGGCTCTTCCTTTGCTTTTTTAGGCTGTGTACTTTATGCAGAGGTTAAAAAGGATTCACAATGTTTGTATATCAACTCGATGCAAAGATTGTTAATTAATAAAATCTTTCATATATTGCAAAACAATATATAAATAAAAGTAATAAGCAGGTTTCTTTGGGAAGGAAAAGAACCAAGGGGGATGTGCACTCCTAACGATAAGATAGACACATCCATGTATATTATGCACAACTAGCTAGAGAAGCATTTCATTGTTAAGCACTATCAAGATGTGCATGATATTTTTATATAGAAATGGAGAAGTCGTTGTACCTGAACACGAAGGAGAGAATGAAGGTTGCCAACGGAATTAGGTTGATGAATATAGCGGCGTATGACGCCGTTGTGTCATGAAGGCCATAGTAGAATAGGCTCATTGGTATGGCATATCTGCATGACATTTAGAGGTACGTAGCACGAGTCATGTTCAAATTGATGCCCCCTGAAGAATTGAAGCTTTCAGTAGCAACAAAATTTCTGAATCATGACCGTACACGTTCAGATTTCAATGTATGTATATGAAAAGAAAATGTGTACTGTCACGTTTCCTATACCTCAGATAACTGATTTCAGAACGTGAGCATGTGAGATTGGAATTGAAGAAGCACTCACAGCATAAAAGGTGAACAAACTTTTTTTTGAGAAGTTGGGGGGGGGGGGGGGGGGGTGGGGAGAGCATCCCCACCTTTTAAATTTCATAAAAGTAGCATACATGAGCAGTACATGTCATTTGAGAACAAACTTTTAAAACAGGGGATTGGGCTTTAGCAATGGCCTATTTTTGTAGTGTAATATTTTTTACCATCTCTTTTATGTTAGACAACAAATTGGATAACCCGTGTGATGACTCGATCGAGAAAGTCAACATCGATTTGTTAGGGGACACATATATCCAAAGCATTATTGCTTGCTTTATATTTATATATTTTAAAACATGTGGTAGACGAAACAGGGCAATATTTGTTCGGAACCCCTCAGAATAACTTGAGTAATGAACATATATTTATCCAATGAACGCATTAAGGAAGATCCATCCAGCGGCGTGCCAGTCCATCTCTTTCCACTTCCCCCTGCAGAATGAAGGGATAGATGAAAAGGTAATAAGGCTAGTCTTAATGGCTATTTCACTATACAGTTTTTAAAATACCACGTCAGCTAAAACGTGATGAAACAATAAATAAAACTCACCTTCACAACGCAGCGTTTCATTACACGGTTTCCAAAACTAAGTACAACATACAACATTTAATTGCGTCAAAATGCTAGGATCATATGCGCCATTTGCCTGTGTAGCCACATGCACGCAAACTCAAATACAAGCAGTGCAAGGAATAGATACGATTGTTCAGCACCGTGTTGGGCAGGCAGGCAGCGTCGGCCCTGCAACCCGCGGTGGGCGGACGGACTGCGCCAGGCGTGCGGGCTACCAGCGGCGAGCGGTCGGACGGCCGGCGTCGGCCAGCAACCCACGGTGGGCGGACCACCGGCGGCGAGCAGTCGGCGGCCCACGTCGCGCATGGGACTCGCTGCGAGCGGGCGGGCGGGGTCTGCATCTCACGCCTCCGACTCCGCGCGCGACTCCCGGCGGCCCTGGCTCCCCTCCCCTCCATGCGGTGGCCGGCGGTGTGCTCCACCCTCTCTCTCCGTGCTTCACCGCCGTCAAGCATGGGCTTGGGGTCCCCTACCGGCTTCTTCTCTCCCCGGCGTCTGCTCAAGGCGGTGACGGTGGCCTCCTCTCTGTGCGGCGCAGCCCTCCCCTTCATCCCCGTCTGCTAGAGGTGCACGACGACGGTGAGGCGCACAGGGTTCCCTCGACGATGGTGCGCGTGGCTGAGATTCCCCTTCCGGCTGCGGATCCATGGCGGGCGGCGGCGCCTACCGTCCTGTGCCCTTGCTTCACCTCAATACAGGGCAGGCGGCGGTCCGCGGACGGCCGGCCGGCGGCAGGGCGAGAAGGATGAGGGCGGTGGCGGATGGCAGATGGGGGCGAGCAGGATGGGGGCGGGATGCAGGATCCGGTTGAGCGAGGGAATTTGGCGACGACGGCGCGTCTTCAACCGCACGGGATCGGGATGGGATCGGGAGGATGAAACGAAAGGCCTCAATGCGAGTTTTAGCCAGTTTCCAAGACGTTGGAAACAACGCGACCTCGTTTCACCACGGTGAAACGATTCCTCTCTCTCTCCTCCCTATTTCATACAAAATTCCTTCCTGTCACTGTATTAAATATACATAAAACTCTCATAAAATGTCCATTAAGACTGGCCTAAGAATACGTAGAGTTGTTTGAAATTAGACCTCCGATCGATCTGCTCTCCAACAACAACAATATATCTCTGGCCGGCGGTCCAGTCCGGCCTTGTGTACGAGCAGGTTCACGGCTCAATCAGGCCGGCCGCCAGACGAGTACGGCGCCGCCATTGCAGGGACGTATAATATATAATGGGATTTCGTGTGCGGTGTGCTTCTGGGGGCGACGACGACGTGTTTGTTTCAACTTTGAACTGAACCGCACACTTTTTTTGGAGGTTTCCATAAGTTGCATTGCGTGGCGACTTCAGTTTGCCTCCGAAACCAAACCATTTCGAAAAAGGAAATCCGAAACCAATGGCAGTAGGCAGTAGCACATGCATGACAGACCATTTCGATCGTCACGCACTTGAGTGCTTGACGAAGCTATCATGTCAACTTCTGCAACATTGCCTTTATGTACATACATAAGATAATTTCTTAAAACGGTATGGGCCACGGTAGCATCTTCAATAGTATTTCTTCAATGCACTCTCTAAATATTGGGCTGAAGAGTTAGTCTAGTTCTAACAAAAAAAAAAAATGCTCTCACTATATATCTATCCGATCTCCAACAGCTATGGAAAACCAGCTGGCCTGCGCTCCATCTTTGGGAAGCAAGACACCCAGAACCAAATATGACAATATATAGAGATCTACCAGAAAAAGTTGTTGGAGTGGGTTCTCTTTAAAACCAAAAAAATATATTTTTATCAATATGTAAAGATATTAAAAGGACTCTTGAAGTTGCACTAAACCTTTTGTATTGGACATACCGGCACCAACTTAACTGGATGGCTACATCTAACTTTCATAAATATATAAAAACAGTGAATGGGACGAAGATAAATAAATATTAGAACTTAAATATAAAAAACATTAATCTATCATGGCTGCACGTGTACCTATATTAAAAAAAGGGACATATCCAGTGCCATAGACTCCCGCACTGCGGGGTCTGGGAAAGGAAAAATAGTCGGCAGCCATCCCTGCACAAATAGGCAGAGGCTGGGGCTTGACATTATAGAAACATTTCTTTGCGAATAAACAATTATTTGGTGCAATAATGGAGCAAATACTGATTTTCTAGCTCACGAACCGTCCTGATCAAAAAAAGTCAAGGGCCCTATATATGCAGATCTGGTAGGCTCGATCTTGTGTTCGGGTCGTGCCGATCGTCTTCCTTTTCCCGTGCAATTGTTGTCATATGCTGACCAAATAATAATTGAGAAGGCCCTTCTTGCACAATTCTTCATGAACGAATGAACGAACGAACGTCGTCCATGTCCACGCCAGGGCATGGCATTGACATGGATGATGTGCCAGGCACCCATGCTGCGCATTGCCGAAGCCAGCCAGCAGCCCAGCTCTTCACGCATTTCCATTGACCATTGATGCTGATGCCCACCGGCCACCATGCACAGGCCCTAGCTACTTGGCTTGCTGCATTAAATTAAATCCTGTAGTATTGAGGCATTCCTCCTTAAATTCCAATGGAATGCCGCTATCGCTAGTGAAAATCGTGAACTAATCTAGACACATGCCAGTGAAAATCGTGAACTAATCTAGACACATGCCACAGGCCGGGAGTGATGCCAGGACAAATACATTTGCCGAGTTGCATTTACAGTTCCACCGAAAATACAACATACTCCACAAGGTTTCTCAAACAAAAAAAATAAGATATCCTGGAGTGGAAGGTGTTGCGAGTAATGTAAATGAACGAGACAGAGATGTATGGTGAGAACTTGGTGTTTCATTCATCGATCATATATTATAATTAATAGGGAAAGTAAAGGGGAAGTTACGAAGGAAACTCCATCGCTACGGAACCGCGACTCCAAGAGGAGTCGGGTCACCCAAGTCACGATATCCACGGAGAAGCACTCGTAGGGAGTCCTTCGAGTAGAAGTCTTCCGTACCCGGGAATATCGTACTTACGAGGGGGAACTTCCTTCCGTGCTGTGTAAGAGGATTCGAAGGGAAATCTAATGTACGATGAGATCATCCCTTCGGGGAATATCTGTTTCATAAGATATTTGTAACAGAAGGTTGAGGTGCTTAGGTTCCGGGGTTTTCTTTCCTCACTTTTAGTTTGGACCAAAGTGGGTTAACCGGCAGAATGTTTGCCATCACTAGTGCGCACATATTTTGGAAATTGGCCCTAATGCATAGGTGATGTTTTTTAATGCATTAGACCCTCTCTTAAAGTGGGGCCACACTTGGTAGCGTGGACAACATAATTATTTCTTTGTAAAAATATAAGTAAACAATTATGACACAAGCATTGTTACAGAACCGTAAAATTCAGGTAGCTAGCTCTTCGCTTTAGCCTGGAGGAGGATATAGATGCCAGCAATTGCCATCGCCGAACAATTATGCCATCGCCGCCGGCATTCCCTCCACCGAGCTGATCACTGTCATCGCCATGTATGAACAATTGAACTGAAACGTGGTGCGCGACGTTTGGGTTCCCAGTCATGGTCATGTAATTGTTTTTAAAGAAACACAGATCCCTTTATTCATTGAGTTGGTCATACCAAATACAAACGCCCTCGGGGCGGATCAAGAAACCAGACATATCTGCCTGTTACAAAAGAGATCAAGGTCCTAGCAAGATTTGAATTCCTACTCTTATGAGCAAATTTAACATAAATAAATCATGAGTCCTCGCCTTAACTTCCTTCACAACTTGGCCATACAAACCCATGTCTTCTTCTCTGAGACTGCTAATAACATTAGCATTGTCTGATGCTAACCGAAAGGACTGTAGTGTTAGATCAGAGGCCAACGCTAATCCTTCCCTGCATGCAATCGCCCTAGCTATTTCAGCATCAACAATACTTTTCAATACCATACCTAACGCTCCCAAGAACTTTCCAGCCTGATCGCAGGCAACGGCTCCTATAGACGCAGTACCCATGTTCTTGGAGATTGCAGCGGCAACATTGGTTTTCATACAACCCGCCGGAGGCGCGAGCCACTTTGGTCTCCTCATCTGGACTTTTGTCTTCACCACCTTAGGTGGTTTAGACGCTAGTAAATCAGCCACATAGTTGTTTACAAAACTATGTGTCGATAAGGGGCTCTGAAAAATATTCTCATGTATAGCTTTTCTTCTTGCGTACCAAATAGCCCACGTTGTCGGCCGTCTATTTATGTGGGCTTTGGGGCCCAGCTCAACCACAGGAGCTTAGTATGGTCTCACTCGGCCTGAGCAGCCCAAAACCATGTGATCTGGCATGGGCTCTCGTTTTTTTTCTAAACCTTGTTTTAAGTGATCGATTTTTGAGCTACTTTTTTTTGTGAGGGTTTTGCCTTCACTAGCATTCGACAAAATAAAACCTCAGAAATTTGGAAAATTTCACCTTTTCAGTATAAAGATGATAATAATATTTCTCAAAGACCTCATACAATGAAATATTCAAAAATATTTTGACAGTCATGTTCAACAATTCCTGACAACATGATTAACATTTTGCATATTTAATTTTGGATTGTTTCGATTTTCAATTGTATTTTTTCAATTTTTCAGAAAATAAATAAAATTTGTTTATGTCATGTTCCTTTTCGCGTTAACTATGAGCAACCCCGAGGTTCATGGTACTACATTCGGATTGAGCACTTAATTTTGCTTAAAACCACAATTAAAATTCAAAAATAAATCAAAATCCTTCCTATACACAGTCAAGAGACGCCACAACCTGCCAGTTAGTGACCAATATCACCCAGCTGTATAAGAAAATCTGGTTATAGTGATTTACTTGATGTGGGGAAACTTATTTTACTTGTGAGGAGCTGAATTATATATATATATATATATATATATTTCTCAAATGAACTGAATTATATATTTTGGTTTGATTAGCATCAAGACACAATTTTTTAAAAGGAAAATCGGCAAGGTAATTTCATCATGGACCGTCATAATACACAATTTACCATTTTATATAAAAAAAGTGTATTTGGCAGCTTAGCGAAATGGAAAGATTTGCCCTCTTTTTTTTTCCCAACACATGTTCAAAATTTCAATCGATTCAGACGGTTTAGCCAAAAGATGAGACCAAAAATTTCTATTAAAATGCTTATGTACATCTATCAGATTCTACACTACAATTTTTTTCTGTTTTTTCTTTGGCCTCAAATCCTAGGGAGCCTAAGCAGCTCATGGCGTCTTGCTCTCTGAGCCCACTTCATGAGCACCATCCTCACAGCTATCAACTCCCTACGCAGCTCGTCGAGCTTCTCCTCGAACACCGCGACAGTCTCCTCCAGCTCGTCGCACCGTCTCCTCGCAGAGGAAGCGAGGGTCTCCGGGCAGCACCGGCCACTGGCCACGGCGCACCTCACTGCCCGTCCGGCGGCCATGGCGGCGTCGAGCTCGGCCATGCACGGCACGCCGTCCTTCCTCCGCCGGTCGTACTCCTCCCTCAGGTGCCTCTGCACCTCCTGGAGTGCGCACTCCCACTCCGCCACCACCGCCTTGCCGCCGGCGGCGTGGCTGGCGACGATGCTGGACACCGCGCGGCGCGGCCGGAACGCCAGCGCCGCGCCCAGCGCGCCCACGGTAAGCAGCGCCAGAGCGCGCGCGCCAGACAGAGCCTCGTCGTGGGCGCCGCACGGATGCTGCTTCGCGTGCAGCAGCGCCCTCTCGCCGAGCTTGCGGAGGTTGGAGCCGCACTTGGCGAGCTCGGCGCCGCACCGGCGCTCCACGGCCTCGCACTCCGCGAACGCCGCCGCGGCGCGGCGCCGCGCGACCGTCGTCTCGCCACCGTCCTCGAGCCAGTGGAGCGCGACGCGCGTGGCGGTGGTGTAGTTCCGGAGCATGTCCAGCCGGTCCCGGAACCCCGCGCACGCGTCCAGCAGCTCCGCGGTGTCCTCGACGCACTCGTCGACGGTCTTCCGGTCAATGCCGGTGGCTGTCGTCTCCGACGCGGACGCGACGAGGTGCCTCTGCGCGGCGGCGGCGAGGCCGAGCGCGCGGCCGAGCCACGCGGCACTGGTGCACGGCGTCGTCAGCGGGTCGGCGCGGAGCTCGTCGAGCTCGGCGGCCAGCCAGCGGTCGTACGCGGTCCGGACAGGCGGCCACGGCGCCACCAACGCCGGCGACGACGACGGCGCTAGCCGCGTGGAGAGGCGCGAGGAGAAGGAGCGGAGGAGAGCCGAAGGCTTCTTCATGGCTTGCTGCTGCGTCCTCCCCGTGCTGGGGTTGGCGCTGGTTGGTGAGATGGTCTCCGGGCCTTGCAGCAGAAATCGATCGGAGCTTGAGATGTCGATGTGTGTGTGGCTCACTAGGAGGGGCTGGTGATCTCTTTATATATCTGCCTGTGCCTCTCTATGCTCTGAGTCTTTTCGCCGCCTGTGAATTTTTAACTACCAAAATAGGCATTTATGTTAGAAGAGCCCGAGAGAACCGAAAGTTGTCGCTTTTAGGGCAAATTCTGATACGAATTTCTAAACTCGGTCATGCTAAGAAGTGTGGCCATACCATTTTTCCACCCCCTTGCGGGATGCGGCTCTGGGATCTGAGCTCGTCAGGATCGTGGTCGTGCCGGTGCTACACTGGTGCTCGTGCTCCCACGCCCTAGCTACAGTACTCGAGAACCCAGACGGAGGGAATAATCAGGGAGTGCATATGTGGAAGGCATGCATGGAAGGGCGTGCACCCAGTACGTCACCAGAGGCAGCCGGCTGTCGCAATGGGAGGCCACCACCGGCGCCAATCATGTAGCACGTCAACTGCACCGATGGATGGACGTGTCCCTCCCAGCTGTGCGGGGCGCCCGGTGTATTTTATCTGCGTGGTGTCAGGGCGTCACAGTTGTGATCGGTGGTGTTAAAGAAAGAATGGCCGCATGGTGCAACAGTGGCGTGCCACGAGCCTTGGGTGAGTAGGGAGGGCATGGCAGTTCGGCAGAAATGCCTGTTTTATGCGTAGACTATGAGAAACTACAGGGGAAAAGGCCTGCGTCGAATGTGGCCACAATCATATGGCCCGTTCCTGCTCCAAGTGTTCTGTTTCTTTGCCACCGTCACCGAGCTTTCTCGGCCTCCTACAGTCCTATACGTGCATCTGCTCAAAGTCTCCAATCATCGACACTAGCACGTCAGCACCTACCAAGGTATATAAGGATTCCACGGTACAGGCCAAGCCGCTTCACAGCTAGCGTCATCAAAGAACAGCATCTTTCACTGACACCGCCCGCGGCAGGTCATGTGATCTTCGATCTTGCTCTCATCTCAGGACTACTCAGACTCTATCCAGCAACGTACGGGCCCAATTTAAAGATGCTACCCGTTGCTTGAAGATAGCAAAGCTCTTGAACCTTACCGTACACCGTTTTACTCTCTCTATCCTGTAATACAACATATGAAAGGTTTCAAAGTTGTCCTAAATTATAAGTTTTTTCTGAATTGTTCAATCCAATCAATATGCGCATATGCCTTTTAAACCCAATTCATGCATGGCTTTTGAACACCAATAACTTGTACAAAACGACTCGTATAATTGGTAGCCGGAACCAATGATATGCATGCATACATTTATGGAGTAGGTCACTGTTAATTTTCATCCATGCTTGGTTAATCTCAGTGCAAGCCCTAACTCGTGAGAATAGTACTTCCCCTTAGGAAATTAAAGATATGAAGGAAACATGATTGAAGAGTTTGTTGTATCTATTTTGAGAAATTTTCGATACACAATGCCAAATTATTGGTTCAATAAGCCTAATAGATTGTTGTGACTAATTCCCCTGTGGAGTCGGCACACCTTAGAGTGAGGGATACCTAATAGTGAAACATTGCTATGGTCACTCGAGCAAACTCGCGGGTACGGCTGGCGGGATAAGGATTGGTAAGCAAGAAATAGGGAAGCAACTTTTGGCAAGGAACCTAAGCGGAGTGTGTTTGGGTTATATCTTGTACTTAAAATACTAGTTTATTTTTGCAACTAGCCCGCTACGGACAAATTGATTTTTTTAGATAAAGCATACAAACTATCCGGCTTCATCTATCCATGGGTAAAGAAACTGATGAAAAAATTACATCCCCAACAAGGAGGCTCGAATAGTCCTACGTGTCAAACAAACTTGCTCCGTGATGTCAACTCCTCTCGAATAAGATCACCAATGTCAAGACAATGCCACCAAAACACGTTTGTCAGACCTTAAAAAAGGTACCAAAAACGTTGGACACCGACCACCATCGAAGACTGGATGTTTTCCCAAGGCAACAGCATAAAGCACTTGGTGCAGATACAAGCCTGCCCACCAGTAGCCGAGCTGTTACGCCATCGAACACCACCTCCGACTTCAGCAGCATAGTAAACACACGGCAGGAAATCCTGGCCCTGACGACAAACAACTTCGACGATGAGCCAACTGTGCCACTGCCGCCAGCCTAGAGAAACCAGGCTAGGTTTTCACCCAGCCATTGAACGCCCACAGTCACAACAGCCTCAGCGACGCCGTCAACAAGGTGAGTGGCACCGTCAGTACCACCACCGCCAGCCCGGCGTAAGATGCCAAGCAGGGTTTTCACCCGAACTGCCGCCCAGTGAACCGGCCGCCGGGAGTTGGAGAAACGCCGTCCAGATCAGCCACCGCCGCAGAGGTGGCCGGTCTCCTTGCCCATCAAGGAGGGAGGCCAGGCGCCCTCCCCTCGCCATGGACGACAAGCGCCACCAAACGCCCCAACCCGGCCCACAAGGGCCCGGATCCAGGCCGGCAAGCCGCCGCCGTCGATTATGTCAGAGAGGAAGGAGGCGGTGGAGGGAGGAAGGAAGTGGAGGAGTGAGGAGGAGCCGCGGTCGCAGGCCTGGTCGTAGAGCGAAGCCCCGCAGCAGACGCTCGCGGCCCCATGGCCGAGATCCTTGCCGCCGCCATCCCTGGGTCCGCGCGGGCCTCCTGGCGACGCCATCTGGCAGCGGCGAGGGGGAGGGAGTGGTAGAGTGAGGCGATGGCGGCGGCTAGGGTTCACCGCGGCCCGAGTCGCCTATGCAGGTGGGCGATGCCTTTTGATGTATCTAGCTATGGACAAAGTGACGGGATGTGTAATTCAATATGCTTGACCTATTTTACTAAGTCATATTTTCTCACATTAGATTCATCTTAAGTTTGGTGGTATTTGTGTAATTAGTTTTTTCACGCAACAAATTTGTGCATCTTTGTATTAAGAGAGAATAGTTTGATATATACATTTTCAACAAGTCATGGTCTCCCTAACACGACATAACGCTTAGCCTATTACTCGATATAGTGGAGTGCCTATGGATTACTGGGTTTAATTAGGTTAAGCTGAGTCGGTTAAGTGGTTAACCTGTGCGGGTCCCTACAATCTATCCAAACTCCAGCACATATTTTTGCCCTTGCTTGTTTGTGGTTCATTTTTTTTTATGAAGTTAATTTTGTAAAGGCCATATAATTTCTGAAAATGGCTAGGAATAAGAAAGGGAAGCAAAGGAAAGATGACTTGGCGCAACTATTGGATGACGAGATTGCTTCCAGAACTTTGTAGATCTGAATCCGTTGGTGCAGTATCCAAACAAGGCATCATTAGCTCGATACACATTAATATATGAGTATGTATGTTTTAATCTTAGCCCCTGCTTTGAATCTCTTCATTTTAATCTACCTTTCCCACATGTTTCACCCTTTGTGTCCCCCTCTCAATAGCAACATATGGGGGGCACAGCTCACCCCATATATAATTGAGAACTCAGACAAAAAAGACCGTAATCAACGTTACAGAACGGAGCACACAACACCACCTTAATTACCTTACTAAACCTTATTCATAAGAGTATTCCTGTCACCCTTTCACAAAAATAATAGTATCCCGGTCTACGTTATTCAGCACTAAGCACTCATTAACCACTATCTCCCTCTTAATGAAAAAGGGGTAAAGTCCCGATCGTAAAAAAAAAAACTCATTAACCACTAACCAGAATATCACGGGACCAATAACGCAGTACTAAGGTACCTAGCTAAGGTAGGACTTTGTTTGCTCGAGAGCACAGCGATTTTGACACTCTTAAATCTCCTATCATGTGCTTGACTGATAAAGGGAGGAAGAAGCACACAGTGTGGAGGCAGGACAGAGACCACTTGATTCTTGTGTGCTCCTTGGTCTCCTGGTGCAGGACCAAGATGAACCCCATGCACCTCTGTTTAGGTCGATCCCATCCTGCCCCAGATTGGAGCAACAAGGATATCTATATATGCACTGAAAAAGTTGCGAATCCGTGATCAAATTGTTGATACGGGTCCGGCACTTCGAGTGGGCGACGAGATAAACACGTATGCCCCCAAATAATTGCAGCATTTAGAAATTGGCGTTTCTTCATTTATTGTTTGTTCGTCAGTCATCAGAAGAATCCAATACGAACAGCATGGCTGTGGGGGAGAATTGCAACAGATTGTCCTCACTGGTGTGGCAGCTGTGTGGCCATCTCTCATGATCTGGCCGCTGGTGTTGATCGATGTGCGGCTTCAAATTATGATACTATATATTCTTGTGTCAGTGACATACATCCAAGTGGATGACTGACTGCTCAATCAAGTTAGTTATACTAGTGGTTTCATGGAAAATAGATGTAGTGCATTATTGGGGTATTGAATTCTGCCAAGGCTTCACTACCTTGAAGTCAGCATGCAGCTCCATTATTAAAAAAAAAGCGAAGCAGAGAACTCTATTGAAGATGGATCAGGCTAATAGCTTTCCCATATACAGCTGTTCTGAGATAAGCTAACGTAGCAGCATTGGCAGTACCAAATAAAATTCCTGTTTGTTGAAACATTTACTAACCACTCATATAAGCATCATCTTCGACTCAGTCAAGACTAAAGATCATGATCGAGTCCCAAATTCAACACCAGAATCTTTCAGGAAATCTATTATGGTATGATCCTGTAGCTCGTGCCAAAGGCAGCGCCTGCCTGTAAGGCTGAATGACCCCTAACAACTTCCCTAATGAATCCCAAGAGCAGAAGAGCTATTAGTAGCTAGACTACATATGTAGCTAGGCGTAGAGTTAGATAACTCTTAACACCCAACATCCGACAACTGGATTAAGAACCAAAGTGGTGATTAAGTAAGCAACAAGCAGTACGTGCTGAGAGTATCCAAGCGCACTATCGCCTAATTAATGGGTGAATGTGATTAATAATTGGTAAGACTGATGGGTCTAGTCTAATGGCGATATTTCTGCGGCAGATGCTGCTGCTACGCACATGGTCGGAGACGAGAGCATGGTTGGAGCCTGGTCTGGCCGGCGGCTTTGCGGTGGTGTACGACCAACTGTCCTTGCCATATGGCACATTTGCTGCTGCTCAAAGTGAAGGGAAATGTTTCTCTTTTAGCCAAGTTGCTCTCATTATGCATTGAACTTACATTATAGATATTGATATATCCAGCTGACGATTTAACAAACCTCAACTTACATTATAAAGTTTAACATACTTAAAATCAATCCTGTGTTCAAAATATTTTCTGAAACTTGTGTTAAAAAATATTTGGATTCTTGAAATGTTTTTTTTAGGATCATGCAAAGCACGTCTTTCATAGATTCTTGAAATGTAAAACTTTAATGACATTCACTTGACAGGATGGTGCGGCCAATTGAAAATTTCAGAATTTGAATTGAGATACAAGGAAAAGAATAAATACAAGGCACATGGTGCAGGCACAAAGGAAGTGAAGCGAGAGTTCTTGGGCACAAATGAATGAAACTCCCAACTTGTCAGTGTACACATGTCCCACATGTCTGCTCAATTAAATGACACATGGGTCCCTTTTTTAAGTCTTCATCAGCATCAACCTTTCGCGCAGATGGGGCACCTTTAGGCAATTATTCTTAGCTCCCAATACCATTGCAACCAAAGATCAAGATCATGGTGATCCGGCACCTTAGAAGCTAACAGTGATTTAATAATATTTTTGCCTACTTTCTACGGACGGATGTCCATGTATAATGCATTGCCTTTTAGAAGCAGCTTTGCTCGTCATATATAGTTTAGTTAGAGACTTGTATAGCCACAATTTCGCTCATCATATAATTTCTAGAAGGAGGCTATTTGGATCCACATGCTAATAGGTGGTTGGATAGTGAATTGAAGGGGTGTGTGTGTATATATGAACTATTAGCACCTATTTGCATCTCTAAACCTGCAAATTATGAGCAATGGATCCAACAGCTAGCTGTGATTGATCAGAGTGTTAGCTCTATTTTCTTTATTTATCTCCTTCTTTGTTTCTTGAAGCTGGTCTTTTCAGCCCTGTATATGTAGATGTAGCCCTATTTAGCTTTGTTTCGCTTTCTGTATCGTTGATCTCTTGTACCTTTTTTTTTGTTGACCACCATTGGGACTGCCCTCATCAGTCCCCGTACATTCGCCATTTGCATCGTACGTGATCCGTTCAAGCAGCGAATGGCAAACTCGTCAAGCATGAACAGAGCGGGATTTTATTAATTTGCACGTTTTCTCTTATGTATGTATGTATTGCAAGTTCATAAGTATGGTGGTTAAGCTGACTGCTGAGCCTCGCCGCGAAAAGGATATTTCTTACATTGTATTTTGTCGAGGAAGATGTGAAATTGTGAATAGTCTTTATGTCTAATGTTGACACCTAAAATTATCCAGAGAGTGTAATGGACTCCTCCAATATGTTCTTATCGTTAAGATGGTCCGGGAAAATACATGAATCATCATATTAGCGGTCGGGTGAAGAAAATATAATTTTAAGTGCTGATGACTTTCCTTAAATGAATGAATGGGCTGCACCATTCCGTTCCTCTCATTTAGAGTTTGAATGAATTTTAAAAGATTTCACCCAGAATTTTCATCTGTTAGTTGCCTTAGTTGGAGCCTTGGCTAAGCCGACTTTCACTGTTAAAACAGCACCTCGGGCCAGAGGAAGGCAGCCTAGCTGACTTAGGGGTCATCTTAGCGGACTTTGACAGGCCCAGAACGGATTCTATTGTGTTTTGACATGATTTGGAAGGGGTTTTGACTCCTTGAGGGATAAGACCACCCTCATCTCATATATTTGAGGTCCACGGCTGATTTTTTTTAACAACAGGTCCACGGCTGATTGAGGTGCCCAACACAGACAATTGACACAAAAATCAATCTATCTCATCTCTTCTACTCTAATTTCCCTCTCTACTTCTTCTTGTTCTTTGTCGGCACTTCAATGGACAGTGGATCAATGATAGCGAAGCTCTAGTGGTCCGGCCAGCTAGGGCAGCCCATTGCTACTGCACAACCACACTAGGTCCCTCTTGGGCGTGTGGGGTTTCGGGTTTTAGGAGACTTCGTCGGCGTGTCCGCTCTCGGTGAGGCTCCTCCGGTGACATGTCTTGCCTATCGCACTCATCGCTGGAGGCACAAGGTCCAGGTGTGGATATTCCATAGGCGTTGGTTGATCTCTAATTTGTATTAGCCTTACATTGAGTGATCTAGCTCCTTATAAAGTGTGTGACCAATTTAAGTGTCAACATCCTACTAAACCTCATTAGATTTTAAAAAGTATGGCCAGTGCTATGGTCATCTCTAGAAGCCCTAGGTGGAAGGGCGATGCCTAGGGTCCATGCCACTAAGGGGGTCCATGGGTTCATATGCGCTAATATCTAATATGCATGCACCACTTGCATATGGTTTCGATGCGAAAGTAATTGAAGGTCTATAGACTAAGGTTGGTCTCTTACTCTCTTGCTAGATTAGAGTATGAAAATGGAAGAAATGCCCTAAATGGCGTGATTACCAGGCGATTCTTCTCCCAACAATGTTTCAACATCAAAGTGGAAGCGGAAGCGGCATGCGCTGCACTAGGGAAAATCCCCCCAATTCACTTAGGCCTCTCGCCCCCTCCTCTCGCTGGCCCTTGCCCTGCTCGCTCGAGAGGCATTGGCGCAGTTGCCAGACTTCTCCTACCCATACGCCATGGCCACCTCCAAGACATCCAAGCTCTGCCACAACAACCCAGCTATGATGTGGCCACCAAGCTCTGTAGTAACAGCCAAGCTCTCCTTCCCTCCAGATACGCTGGATTCCCCCTCCCCAACCTGTGGCCAACTCCACGCTTAAAGCTCTACATAGATTTCACTCTTCTAGTTCTACATCAGGTTCGTCGTCCTCCTTATGCATGACATCTAGGCTCATCCTTCCCATGTGTGGCTAGCTCCTCCTCAGGAGCCGTCAGCTCTGTGCTCTACGTTCTTCCACTTCCTCAATATGCAGGTGAGGTCCCAACCATTTGTTTGCCTCCTTGTGCGACAAACACCTGTTCCCTTTGCCCCCAATCCACCTACCCCAAATGGTACACTTCAACTCCTTTCCCTTAGCATTTGAAGAAAAGAGCTTTGAATCGAAGCGTTAACGATTTAAGTTGTCCTAACACATAGTTTAGTGGTCATTCTATTTCTATATCTAGTTGTTCGTTTTGATGTTTTGCCTAGGTGGACCATGAATCGTTGGTGGAAAAGGCAGCTGTTATAATGTTTGATGGTTGCATTGGATGTCTAAGGGCGCGTTTAGTTACCTGTTTCTCCGCAGCCCTGGCTCGTAGGGTGCAAGCAAGCAGCGATTGGTTGCCTGGGCGAGTGCCAGAGCCTGGCTGGCCGCATGCAAATGGCACCGCTGAGCTTGGCTGCCGGGAAACGAATCTCATCTTCGTTTTTGGAGAGCCTGGCTCCCGCGGGCATGAGCACGCATGCCTCGTGGCTTGTCAGAGAGACGGTGAATGCAGCTACAACTAGGAACCAAACAAATGCTCCCAATAAACTGGCTCAAGAACGCAAGCATCCAACCATTCGCTCCTTGCACCATCCCAGCCTGTCCGGCTAGGGCCTGTATGACTGATGCGAACCAGGCTATGGTGGGAAGAGAACCAAACGCGCCCTAAGCTATTAGGTGTGCCCTATTTCTAAGTTCCAGCAATCCAGTTGAATGATCTTATTTGAGTCATTTAATCTATTCTCACTGCTTGACTAGGGGTCTAGCAGGGGTCATGTGGCCCCCTCCTCCCCAAGGTTTTTATTATCGGAAATAAAATTTTATCAGAGGCCATCGATAAATAGGATATATCAGAAACATCTAGCCAAATTTAAGAAAATCAAAATATTTTTTAAAAAAGTCATAGAATTTGACTTAAAAGTATTCCTAATCTATTAAACATAACTTGTTCTGGGATAAAAACAAGAAGTAAAACTTTACAACTGCAGGACCATTGCATAGTTCAATTTGGGTTATTTGTGTGGAAGCATGAAAATGAAAAGGATTTGGCTGATATCGAATATCGCACCTGTGGAAATTTCAGTCAATTTCAGCCGATAAAAACACCACCCCCCCCCCCCCAATACAAAAGACACACACACACCACCCCAGCACAATAGAAAAATTATTAATACCTTTATAAATAACTTTTAATTTATGCTGTAACAAGACATCACTTTACATATTTTTGGATAATATTATGAGTTTTTAGTACTAACTACATATGTAAAAACCTTAAAAAATTATTGAGAGTATATATATTTTTTAGTTATAAAGGTGTCATCATGTTTGACTACCCACTTATTCAAAATGTCACTGTATATTCTTGTTGCTTGTTTCTCTATTGGTTTGTTCATTTAGATCTAGTAACAGCCTCGTATGGTACACGCCTAGCTAGTTTTTGGTCGCTCTCAAATGCAATTCGTGGGAGGTTTTGTCAGTTTAAATCACTTCTTTTAGACCGTGACAATCTATCTTGGACAAGATGCTTCGGAATGAGCAGGAGTACAAGCAAATCTAAGCACCTCGTGCCCTCCTGCTATCTGCACCCACTCCAAGAGCAAGGTTCTAACAGCTATCAATTCTCTACGCAGCTCGCCGACCTTCTCCTCGAACGCCGCCACCGTGCCGTCCAGCTCGTCGCACCTTCTCCTCGCCTCTGCCATGATGTTCTCCAGGCAGTGGATGCCACGCCCGCTTGCCACGGCGCACCTCGCCGCCCGGCCGGCAGCCGCTACGGCGTCGAGCTCGGCCATGCACGGGACGTTGTCCTTCCTCCGCCGGTCATACTCCTCCCTGACGTGCCTCTGCAAGTCCTGGAGCGCGCACTCCCACTGCGCCGCCGCGGCCTTGCCGGCGTGCCCGGCGAGGCCAGACACGCTGCGGCGCGGCCGGAACGCCAGCGCCGTGCCCAGCGCGCCGACGGCGAGCAGCGCCAGAGCGCGCGCGCCGGACACCGCCTCTTCGTCGGACCAGCTGCAGTGCGCGCCGGTTGAGGCCATGGCCTGCTGCTGCCTGGCGCTGGTGCGCAGCAGCGCCCTCTCGCCGAGCCTGCGGAGGTTGGAGCCGCACTTGGCGAGCTCGGCGCCGCACCGCCGCTCCACGGCCTCGCACTCCGCGAACGCCGCCGCGGCGCGGCGCGCGGCTGCCGCCGTCTGGCCGCCGCCTTCGAGCCAGTGCAGCGCGGTGCGCGTGGCGGCGACGTAGCCCCTGAGCGTGTCCAGGCGATCGCGGAGCCCGGCGCACGCGTCGAGCAACTCAGCGGTGTCGTAGACGCACTCGTCGATGGTCCTCCGGTCGATGCTGCTGGCGGCGCCGCCGCTCGCTGTGCCTGTGCCCGACGCGACGAGGCGCCTCTGCGCGGCGATGGCGAGGCTGAGCGCGCGGCCGAGCCATGAGGCGCTGGTGCAGGGCGCCAGCGGGTCGGCGCGCAGCTCGTCCAGCTCGGTGGCGAGCCAGCGGTCGTAGGCCGATCGGACCGGCGGCCACGGGGCCACCGCCGGCGAGGGCGCGAGCCGCGTGGATAGGCGCGAGGAGAAGGAGCGGAGGAGCGTGGACGGCTTCTTCATGTTCATGGTGCGAGAGATGATGATGTGTGCTGCTGTAGGCCTGTAGGAGGGCTACTCACCCCTTTTATATCGGAAAATTCTTGCACAATGGTACCTTGAACATGCTGTTTCTCCGCATTTTTTTTAGAAAATAGATAAATTTAACTTAGAATAAAAGATAAAGTGGTGTAACTTTAATTTAAAATAAAAGAGGAAAAATTTATTAAATAAATTCACTATCAAGATATATTTAATTTTTCATTCTATGAAACTAATTTCAGTCACTGAATTTGTATACGAATCTCTTCTATAAAGATGGTAATTTTACAAACTAACACCAAAACTTATTACTCTATTTACTTTCCTAGTTTTCTTGTTAGCATTTACGAGGTGAAGTCTAGTGTGCCCAGTTATTATTTTTCTAGAAAGAAAACATATTAATATTTTAGCATCTACATTGATCAATACATATAGCTGAAGTGTGTCCGCTTATTTAAAGGCAAGGAGGCCATGCATGGGCACCTTTGCGACAACAAAGTTGGGCCCCCTAACTAATTTGACATTAGATGTTTGTGTATTTTTGTAAAAGGAAAGTTTAAAATTAAACGAGTGACTTGGGATAAAAACTAAGACAACATGTATTTCGAAATGGATGGGTTGTATTAATATATCCTGCTGGATGACAATGATGATACGATCAATTTAAATTAATCACCAAAGACTTTCATGCTTCGGTAGCTCCGACAGTATGATATAATTATTCATACTCTTGGCGGCAGTGATAGTCTAATGTTTGTATCCCATTGTTTGTGCTATCTATTTGTCATATAAGGGGTCCCCAACAATCAAGCTGGCTCCAAGTTACTTGGATTGGCGCCAACCCATCAGCATGGGTCCCACGTATAATTTTTTTTTATTTTGTATCTTCTCTTATCCATATGAGGCCACCTCCAATAGTAAGAGTCAATTACCGATTCTTAGATGTTTATGCTCTAGAAATTGAAAGGGGTTGAAAGGGATTTATTCCCTACAAGTAAAAATCTCCCTCAACCACTTTCTATCTTCTCCAATCCACTTGAACCGAGGATTAACCGAAGAATCCATGGATAATTCGATACCGATTGAGGCACTCCACCGGGTAGATTGATGTTGGCTAATGCTCGACGCCAATCACTAGATATGGCAAGTGGTGGCGAGATCCGGGCGGTGGCGGCGCTACTCCACCCCCTTTCTCGTAGATCCGGTGGACGGAGGCCGCGGATCGTCGCCGCTGGATGGTGTCGGGCGACCTGATCCAGCAGTTTATGGTCTGGATCCAGCAACTGATGGTCCGATGAGTGAAGATGAGAGAAGACGGCAAGGAGAAAGAAGACCACGGACAATCACATGTGGGCCCCATGTGTCAATGGATAAACCCTTCTCACCCCAACAAAATAAGCGGGATGGACCTAACCCCCTAACCAAACTAGAAATAGGTCCAATCCATTACTGAAAACTAGGTTGGACTAAACACATGGTACGTCAATCGTTATAGTGTTTAGAGTTTAGGGTTTAGAGTTATAGGGCCGAGGGAGCAAGGCCAGAGACAGAAGACCATAACCAAGGCCAAGTACTAACTAATAAGTTACTGGAGGAACAAATATGAAAAAAAAATCAAATTTATTGTGAAATCTTGTGTACACATGAGGATTTTTCCAAGCACAGGATTTGCCTGCCCCCTCCCTCTGCACCCTGGTAGGGGACGCACTAATAAGCAACCGCAACATAACACTGCAACCATCACCATTATATAATGGTAATAGCATCGATCCACTGCTAACAACAAAGAGCTTCACAAAGGTTACCTAATGACAAATAACCTATACCTGCTTATTCCGCTTATTCCTTCACGAGGATATGTCATGCGTGGCTCAATCAGTTAGAACAGAGAAGATGCAGTCAACCGAATAAATACACCGTTAGCCCTACTGCTGCGCCTAACCCTAGTCGATTCCCAGCGAATAATCGTAGGCCGGGCATATGTGGAGGCGGCCTGCATCCGGTACAGCCTGTGTAGTGTCTCGCCTCGCCAAAAGGCATCATCCCTGCTGTACGTTGTGAACTTCGACTTGCAATGGGAGGCCACCACGAGTGCAGGGCTTGTTTGTGGCGCGATCTGACGCCAATCATGGCCCCGGCACACGTCGCACAGGCCATCCATTATCGGCATGGTTTTTCAGAGGTTTTAGTATGCCTGGACTCATGAGACGGTGGTGTTTTAAAAATGCATGCTGTGAGCCTGTGACTGTGAGGTCCTGATTGCTTGCATTTGGGGGCTTCTTGATCCAGCCACCCGGCGCCATTCATCAAGAGCCGGCTGTTTTTTAATCAGTTTCCAATGTCAGAGTGAGCACACAAGCTGGTGATACAGAGAACACCATTGTCGGTTTTAAATGAAGCGAAAAATCCTACATATGTGTGAACAGGATCCACTGTCGCTCAAAAGTGGCTCATGTTCTCTAGCTCTCTTTTTTTAATTAGATCCTGCTGCCTGTATATTTTCTAGTGTGGGGAAAAAACTTTAGGATGTACTAGCAGAGTATATATTTCACCTTTTGTGTGTAGGATCATAGTCAGGAAAGTTTTCTCAAAAATTTCTAAAAATTCAGGCACCTCAAATATAGCAACTCCTAATGTTGATTTTATAAATAATCAAGGATCATTATTATCATATATATTTTCTCTGGAAACCTAATTAGGCCTAAATAAATTTCTGGTAAAATATATGTGGGCGAAGAACATTGCATGACATAGGTCGGTGTGTACACAAACTGAGTCATCTAACTTTGTGCTAAAGCAAGACCTTATTTAAAAAATGACCAGTAGGGCTGAAATAATACTTGGCCATCATTTGAATAAATTACAATTTTCTAGAAACAAATGCAAATGGCCTTCTATGAAAGAGCAAGTAAAAAAGGAAGAGAGGAAAGAAATGAGGGATAATGCGTGTGGCACGATTATTGATGTTTGAATAAGGGGATCACACCAATTTCAAACACGTCAACTCAAACATATTGTCACTACCCCAACTAATCATCAGTGCGACACGATTATTGGTGAGGGATTTTCTTTATTTTTCTTTTTCTCATTAGCCACCTGCGTCGCACGCCGGTACGGAAATGAGCATGCTGAGGCTTTTGGATCCTTTTTTTGGCTAGGTTGTTTTTTCATTATAATTTCCTAGTGAGTTTCCTAAAAACTGATAGGAACTAATTTCCATGTGAGTTACACACAATAGACAGTAAAATTAATTTCCTATATCAGTTTTCCATACTCAAAACAATCTTTCAACTTTCGGTTTTATGAAAACTTAAAGTGCAATGCATACTCTCTTTCTATTGGTTTCTGGATAATGCCCCGAAAAGATCCATAGAGACAAGGGTATTTCAGTTTATTTCTAGTAGTGACAGGCATCAACTCATACAATTTTCTTCAATTGTGCTTATAAGCACACCATCAAAGAAACAAAAATATCTGCATGCTACCCTTATTCCCCATCTCTACTTGCATATGTTCATTGTTTAACCTAGTGCTCCAGTGATGACCCTTGTTCCCTGCACTGAAACAACAACATCATATAGGGGGACACCTCATGTCCTAGTCACCTCATAATTAAACTGATACAAACGCAACTCTAATCAACGTGGAGCATACTTAACACCGCACAATTAACCTAAAGGCATCTCTGCCTTACTTTATTCGACACTAACCACTAATAATTAATCACTAACCACAGTTCCACGCCAAAAATGGAGCTAACAACACCGTACCACCGCACTTAACTAGGTACGCATGGTTTTTATTTTTATTTTTTTGCTTGATGAGTACACAGCCTTTTCAACACCACCCTACTGTCATGTGCTTGACAATGGGAGAACCGCAGCGTGGCGGCAGGATAGCGACCGCGTTAGATTCTTGGGTGCTCCTTGGTCTCCTTGTGCAGGGCCAAGATCAACTCCAGACACATTTGTTTAGGCCCCATCCTGCCCCAGATTGCATCAACAAATATGTCATTAATGCAGTATATGTATGTGTGTGATTGCATTGTGATGGTTGTGCACTTGTGATGAATTTGTAGGTACATGATACTTCGAGTGGGCGACGAGGTGAACACGTATGTCCCTAAGAACTGCATCATTTAGAAATGGAGGTGTTAATTATATATGCAGCTCTTCTTGGGTCTCCAGAAGAATCCAACATGAACAGCAAAGTGGCAGCTGTAGGTTTCTCATCTGGCTGGAATTGATGTGGCTTCGAGTTCCAATATTGTTGCGTCAGTTACATGGATCCAAGTGGATGCCTGTTCAATCAAGTTAGTTATACTCGTTGCGCACAACATAAGTTGTGCATGGAAAATTCATTTGATGAAATTATTGCTGTATTGTATTCTGACATTGTTGTCAGCATGCAGTTTTTTTTAAAAAAAAAGGAAGTTCAATTATTTGGAGAAGAATTTGGATGCTCCAAGAAAATAATGGGATCTGTTTTAATAAATCAAGCTGGCGGATTCCTATAAAATCAGTGGCTAAATTTCTGTGCAAGTGTTTGTCTGCCCATACGGCCAAATGGACCCTTTTCGTTCGCTAATCAAACATCACATCAAACAAATAAAACAGTCAAACAAATAAAACAGTTGCATGTGTCGTTTTAGCTTGTCTTCAAACAATGTTTGCTATTCAAGCCAAATAAGGTTTTTTATTTTTTTAAAAAAAATCGGTTCACAACCCAACTAAAATAATTAATTTTAGCCAGTAAACATTCTAATAAAGAAGAGAACATTTTCATTTCCAAGAAACATCTGCTTTGATGAAAAAGTGGTAACTGATGTTGCACAGTTATCTCTACTGCCTGCATCGTCTGCACTCACGCAAC
>CM041633.1:21081806-21199702 GCA_023333625.1 Bothriochloa decipiens
TAAGACCCACGCTTCTCGGGAGTAGTGAGAGGAGTCCTTCTATTTCTTCCCCTGGTGTTACCCTTCTGGCTGTGAGCCGCTGAGACAGGCTCCGAGAGAGAGTTGGACCTGTCGACTAAATGCGAGAGGGTGAGATGTGTGTGATGGAGATGGAATGGGTTTGGATGTGTGGATGAGATGGATTAAAAATTTGATGAATTATATTATATAATATTGTTCACTGTTTGCATAGGAAACTACAGCCACATATTAGGTCGATTTGATTATATCCTTTGCATCCCACCAAATACTACATAGCGAAAGCAAAGCATAGGGTGGGAGATGTGGCCAGTACAAACCGTACTGAAAATTATTTGGCAGGTGAGCCCGACTACGACTATGATGACGAGGAGGAGTAGACGTCTCGTTCCTACGCTCAGGCTTCTTTTGGAGATGTTTTGTACTTCCGTCTTCCGCAGCCGTTTCAGAGGCTGTTGCTACTCTGATGATTCCGCCAGTGTGACGGCAAACTATTTATGTAATCCCTTCTAAATGTATTCTTTGTTCGAAGTATGGATTACTGTATCAACTAACGCTGGATGATATGATGGTTTGAGCTTCAAACTATTGAATTATTCGCCATTCTGTATATTTTTCCTTCGTGAAAAATTGAGGATGTTTCACTAATCATCAATATAAGTCTTTTTGAACATGCAAACTATACGCATCATTCCTACTGTTCTTCGTATCATCTCTTATCAATAGTCATATCATCATGCTAAAGTCCAACCCCTTAATTGTGAGATATCAAATTCAACCTATTTTTTCTTGTTAAAACATTTATTTCTCACATATGGGTTGTTGTTTATTGGAAGCCTAGGGTAAGACAAAATAGCATTCGGCGATTTTTTTTTTTGAGAAGAGCATTCAGCAATTCTAGTTGTTCTAAAGCACCAAGTCGTAACTTTGAAACCCACAAAGGCACTCGTTTCGTTCCCCGAACATACGCACTCTGGGCACAGTGTGAGAAGTACGAGATATGTTTGCAAATTGTTAAACAGTAGGACAACGCTTGGAAAAGTAAAACACAGCATCATGCGTGGTTGAAGAAAGGGACATTTATCTTTTTTGTAAATTTTTAAAATAAAAATGACAGACGACATGTGTGATATGAATGCCACCTTGTTTAGTTTTTTATCCAAGGCAAATCAAATCCATCACAATATAAAAAAATGTCGCGTCTTTAAGATTGTCCACGTCTGGTATCCAACACAAGAAACCCAATAATAATTGGAATTGTGTATATCACATGGGTCATGCTGGCGCTCGGACATCCTAAGCATAGAACGCCCGAGCCCAGCCCACCCTCCCCCCCCCCCCCGACACGTACGCCAAACTCCTCCCCCGTCCCCCAGTGCCGCCGAACTGCACACACACAACATGGCCGCGCCCCACACCTACCCCACCCCCCCTCCCCCCCCCCCCCCCGCCTGCGGCCCCGCATGGACTTGCTTTGCCCTCTAAATGACTGTCTGTCCATCGCTGAAAAAACACAAAAAAGGGGAAAATAAAAAAATAAACACATGAAAATGAAACAATTTATAACAAAAATTAAAACAACATGGAAATTAGATTTGAAACAAAGTAAAAAGCAAAAAGCAATTTGAAACAAAGAAACAAAGAAAAAATAAAAAGTGAAACAAAATGTCGAAATCATCCGAAACAACAAGAACACCGCAGTTGAAACACAAAACAAATACCGAAATAATAAATCCCAAAACAACCGTTGCAACAAACACACAACAACAGTTGCGCCATGCAGATTGAAGCATGTGAAACATAAGATCTCAAAAAAATAGCAACATCTATTGAAACCCTCCTGCAACATGCAGATGGACCAAATGAAACAAACGATGAGATGTGAACCCGAGGGCTCGCTGGAAACCTAGCCGCCGGCCCACCGCGTGATCACACAAAAAATCACTCGGACGCGCCTCCGACCCACAGTGAGCATGCATGCCTCCATGCACGCCTCGCGCGGCAACCTACACCCCACACGCTGTCCATGCCTCACCGGACCGTAACCTTCAACACGCAGCTGGCTTCATCCCCAACATCAGTAGCCCTCTTCTGAAACAAAAACGAAAAGAAAAAATGAAGCAAGGAAACTACTGAAACAAACAAATAAATGCAACTGAAAAAAATGATTGAAACAAAATAGGACACTGAACCAACTCAAGCAGGCCCGCAGAAACAAACTCAAGCAAACAGCTGAAACATATATTGAAATATGTGTTGTGGAAACAAATCAAAGCGGGGCGCAGAAACAACTTTGACAGTTCTTATGAAACAAAAAAAATAAAAAAACTGCTGAAACAACTGGACGAACCTATTGAAACCCATCGACTGACTATTGCTAGTAGCAGAAAACAAACCAGCCAGAACACGGTGAAACAATCGACCAGAACACAGTGAACCAACCAGCCAGAACACGGTGAAATAACCACCCAGAACACGGTGAAACAAAAAACCAACCGGAGTTGGTGAAGAAAGGCATGAGCTCGCCGGAAAACCCGAGAAACATCACATGAAAAGATGTTGAACCAACCAAAGGAACAAAGCTGAAACAACAACCTGGAGTTGGAGAACAAAAAGCATGAGCTCGCTATAACCCATAGCTCATCACGGGGATGGAAGAGACAGGGGAGATAGAAGAGCAAAGGAAGAGGATGCCTAACAGGCCGAATCTGCCAGGATCCATTGTCGCACACGCTAGATCCGCGCCCGGCACCGTCGGATCCGGCTCTGCCGCCACCGCCATGGCCGGATCCGGCCACTCCCACGCCGGAACCCTAACTCCTACCCCCGAAGATGGAGGGGGAGGAAGGCAAATAGGGGTAGGAGGGGCAGCAAGCCTCCCCGGCCCGGATCCATCCGGATCCATCGCCGCACCCGGCGGATCCGGGGCCGACGTCGCCGGAGCCGGCTCCCTCAGCCTCCGTCAAGGCCGGAGCCCGCCACCCCAGCTAGCCAGAAAAAAGGGAGAAATGCTCGGGGAGGAGAAGAGAGAGCGGAGGCCGCTGTAGGTGAGGAGTTGGGCGAACTCGCCGGAGCTCCTCCCGGTACGGGCGCGTCGCCGAATCCGACTCCCTCCGCCTCTGCCATGGCCGGAGCCCGCCACCTACGCCAGCCAAAAAAGGGAGAAAAGCTCGGGGGAGCAGAGAAGCGGAGGCCGCTGTCGGTGAGGAGCTAGGAGAGCTCGCTGGTGTGGAGCTTGCCGGAGCTCCTCCCGGTGTGGCGTCGGGGAGACAGGAAGAGAGTGCACAGGAGAGAGAGTAGGGAATGGGAGCGGGCAGAGCACGCGAAGCAAGCCCTCCCATTTTTGGATGCGGCGGTCTGGTGACGTGGCTGGGCACGTGGCTGGCGTGCGCGGGGGGCCGCGGCCCACGGGGTGCGTGCAACCCGTCCGACGCGTCGGATGTCCTCGATATAGTATTATCGATATCACATTGGTCCATCGTAGGAGACTTTTATGTTTTGGAATGTGATGTATATCACATAGCTAGAAAGAATTTATGAAAAATACTTCCGTGGTGGTTGCTGGGCCGCCGTGGTGGTTGCAGTTGCAGAGCCTTTACTTCCTGCCACAGGACTCTGCTGGCAAACACAAGCTGCGTGCACCGTGCAGTTCACCGTCCGCCTCCCGGGGAGGCCCGCCACACCGGCACGCGGCACATCTCTGTCTCGGCGACGGCACGGCGCGCGTGGCGCGGCCTTGATTAATGCCAATCCGCGCGGTCCCCGTCCGATCCCACCGCCAACCAGAACCAGGTCCGCCGCTACCTGCCGGCGCCGCGCGTCTCCCCGCTGACACCTCGGCCCCGCACGAGTCCTCCTGTTCCTCGTAAATATCACGACAGAGAAACGCCCGGCGCCCCAGGCGCGACCTGACAGGTCGTCAAGAACCCGGCGGGCTCCACACGTCAGGGACCGTGAGCTCTGTCGATCCGGCAATCCCATCCGGACACCAAGATCGTGCGCGTGGGCGCCCGTGCGTCGTCTCCGTCTCGCTTGTTTTAAGCACGGCGGCACAAAGAAACAGAGGGCGACGCTTGGACAGACAAACAGCTAGCCTTGTCGTGTGCGTACTCTCCTCGCCGCCACAGTCCCGCTTCGGTTCGGAGTGTCCAGCGCCACACGAACTCCTCCTCAGCGCGGCCGGCGGGCGGCGTCCAGCCATGGGCGAAGCTGCCGCGACGGATCCGGCGCCCCAGACGACGGCGGCGGCGAAGCAGGGGAGGGTGGCGCCGCCGATGTCGTGGCGGACGCGGCTGTCCGTGCTGGCCGCGGGGTACGTCACCGACGCCACGTGCCGCGCCGACGGCACCGTCAACCGCCGCCTGCTGGGCATGCTCGACAGGGGCGTCGCGGCGTGCGCGGCCCCGCGCAACGGCGTCGCGTCGCGGGACGTCGTCATCGACCCGGACATCCCCCTCCGCGCGCGCCTCTTCTACCCCTGCGCTCCAGCCGCCGGGGACGACGATGCCGGCGCCGACGCGGACCGCCGGGCGGCGGTCCCCGTCGTCGTGTTCTTCCACGGCGGCGGGTTCGTGTACCTCTCCGCGTCCTCCCCGGCCTACGACGCCGCATGCCGCCGCATCGCCAGGCACGCCGGCGCCGCCGTGCTGTCCGTCGACTACCGCCGCTCGCCCGAGCACCGGTTCCCCGCCGCCTACGACGACGGCTTCGCGGCGCTCCGCTTCCTCGACAGCAACACCCTTCCCGGCGCGTTCGCGGACGTCCCGCCGGTCGACGCCGCGCGGTGCTTCCTGGCCGGTGACAGCGCGGGCGGGAACATCGCGCACCACGTGGCCCGGCGCTACGCGCTGGACCCGTCGGCGTTCGCGACGCTCCGCCTCGCGGGGCTCATCGCCATCCAGCCCTTCTTCGGCGGCGAGGAGCGCACGCCCGCGGAGCTGCGGCTCGCCGGCGCGCCCATCGTCAACGTCCCGCGCACCGACTGGATGTGGCGCGCGTTCCTGCCCGACGGCGCCGGCCGCGACCACGAGGCGTCGTCGCCCGAGGCCGCCACCGCGGGCATCGACGCCGCCGATTCCTTCCCGCCCGCCACTGTCGTCATCGGCGGGTACGACCCGCTGCAGGACTGGCAGCGGCGGTACTGCGACGCGCTGCGGGGCAAGGGGAAGGAGGTGAGGGTGCTCGAGTACCCCGACGCCATCCACGCCTTCTACGTGTTCCCGGAGTTCCCGGAGTCCAGGGACCTCATGCTGCGGATCAAGGAGATCGTCGCCGGCACCGGCAGCAGCAAGTGACCGGCGACGGACGGCGTGGCATCTGTGGCTCGGGCGCGCGCAGCTGTCACTGAGATGCTTCTGCTAGCACTGTGGATTAGGTTGGTGCTGGATGTGTCTGGGATTGCGTCGAGTGACTGCGGTCAGTGACGTGGACTGGGACGGTGGTGTCTAGCGTGACGTGGCTCTTTCTCTTCATGCAACGCGTCAGAGTTGTACTAGTGTGAGATATATGGTGATTGGAATTTAGAAATGATCTTCGGCTTGTCATGGATGTCGCGGGCCTCTGAATAACCATTTTTGTTGCAGTGTGGGCTTAGTTGATCATCCTCGGGCTACAGGCTCATCAAGACATGAAGGCTCCCCCTAAAAAAAACATGAACGCTTTGTCATGCCATCGGCCTTATAGGCTTGGTAGGCTGACACATATGTAAAGGCTCTGCCTTGTCAAGATTGGGCTGGCAAGCATGAGATGTCTTGATAACTGTGGATCTATTACTGGTTATCCATAGTAACAGGTCCACTGTTCTATATAGAGTCATTACTCTTTGGTCTTGTTTAGATACTAAAATTGGTATCTAAAATTTACTATGCAGAATTTCTATTCCCCGTCACATCAAAATGTCGGCACATATATGAAGTACTAAATATAGATAAAATAAAAAACTAATTGTACAGTTTTGTTGTACTTTACGAGACGAACATTTTAAGCCTAATTAATCAATGTTTGGACAATTATTACCAAATAAAAATAAAATTACTACACTGTGACGGGACATTTACTATGCAAATTTTGTTCACCAAATTTGGTAACCAACCGAGGCCTTTGTGAAATCAACGCTGTGGATCTACACCCGTCACTGTTTGCAGATGCCACTGTGAAATCAACACTGTGGATCATCATTGCTCGCTAACGGGCCCAGTACTGTTTTGCACACCCGTCGTCAATGCCATCCAAAGAGGTTCCACCACTGTTCTGATCAACCGTTACTTGCAGACGGGTCTGACCGCGCGACCCGTTAAACTCGCTAGGTTCTTTAACCTCAATTCCCCTATTTTTTCCCATGCTACACGTGACACGTTTTATTTTGTTCCCCTGACCTGCGAGAAGCGTGGGGTCGCCATCTAGTTGGATTAAAAAGGCAGAGGCAACCTTTGTTGCTTAAACTTATTTTTAGAATTAATAAATGCGGATGGAAATCGAAGTGAAGTCCACTAACACAAAACTCGAGACAATGTTTCCATAGTATATTTATTTATGTAGGACATTCATATGTAGTTTTTTTTTTAGACTGGGGGCTCCCCATTTCCATTCATTCAAACAGAAATACAAGCATCATAGAGATATTTCAGATAAAAGCAAGCAAAAGAGAAAATAGTCCTAAGAACGATAACAGCATGCTAGCACAACACGGCGGCAGAGTACGCACATGCTACATCCTGACCTTCATACATAGTTGATGCTCCCACCATATCATTTATTAAAGCAGTTGATAGTACAGTCCATAAATGATCTTCATCATTCTTTAGTTTTATCACTTAAGGTGGTAGATGTGTTATTCAGATCTTCGTCACTCTTTATCTCCAATGCAGTGCTAATTGCAAGAACAAGGTCATCTTCAGAAAATCGTGAGTCTTCTTCCACTAATTTGTCCAATGTAGACTTAGAAACCACCATATCCTTAGTAGAATGAACGTTGTTGCCACTTGTGGAATCACCGTCAACAACTTGTGTTTCCCGAGGAAAAAAGGGAAATTAAACATTCCATGTTAGATGAGTTATGATAATGGGGAAAAGTTGAGTTTCCAAAGTTATCTTAATTATGAACCTGTAGTAGTTGGGATGTATTGTTGGATGTGGATTCCTGATCAGGATATGTCCCATGCCTTTGGACAGCACCATTAAGGAAAAAATAAGGCATGATAATACTAATGGCCTCTGTGATATCTGATTCGAGTATGGTGGAGCGGCCATGGGATGAGGCATACATCCAAGCATGGGTTGCCAATTGTTGGACAAATAGCTCACATAGCTTTGTTACGAATGGTGGAGTGTCGGATGATGTCATGACACCACCAAGACTGTCTCTGATGATTTCTTCAATATTGCCCATGGGTAAATTGTGATGGTTGAAATTCATTATATTCTCAATGTCCTCTTGCCTTCTTGTCCAAAACTCATCAATTTCTTGTTCTTGTGGTGTCATCAAAGGTTTTTTTGGTGATCCATGCAACTCATGTTCATCCTCACTTCTTTCTTCTGATCCATTTGACATTGCTAAGGATCTATATGTTCAAATTGATTCCACACAAATCTAGTGAATTAGGTACTATCTAATTTGTAATATAATGCTAGAAATTGACACAATCAATAACAACATGCATGACCTTTTGTAAAAAACTATACAAAATTATATGGACACGACCAAAGAGTTATTACTTCCCAAATAAATAAAATAATCCTCAAACAAATCATGCCATCATCCTCTATAATAATGAATTAACTTACGAAATAACAAGGTAGATTTATTACCTTACTCAAGCTTCTATGACTTCTACTTGAACATGTTGATGAACCAAATGATGATTGGTATGAGAGGAATAGTGTCCTTGGTGGTTTATATAGAGGATTTCAAGGCGGCTTTAAGGTAACGGACAAATGTACATGTTTTAGACGAATGAGAGAAAAGGTGGATGTACAAATGAGAGAAAAGGTGGACGGTACCTAGTGGATTTATTTTGAGTTTGTTAATGGTTGTCATCATTCTAACAACCTTTTTATGGAGGATTTCAAGGCGGCTTTAAGGTAACAGACAGATGTACACGTTTCAAACCGAATGAGAGAAAAGGTGGATGGCACCTAGTGGATTTATTTTCAGGTTTGTTAATGGCATGTCATCATTCTAACAATCTTTATATAGAGGATTTCAAGGTGACTTTAAGGTAACGGACAAATGTACACATTTCAAAATGAATGAGAAAAAAGGTGAATGTATGAATAAGAGAAAAGGTGGATGGTACCTTAGTGGATTTTTTTTGGGTTTGTTAATGGATAGCTTGTCATCATTCTAACAATCTTGGAGTGTCTTAAATTCCATAGTGCATTTATGTGTGTGGCACACACAATAACTTATAATTTTCTATAGCTTTTAGCTCATCCTTATCTTCCAGCTCATCCTTATTGTATCCTAAAGTATTTCATTTAGACACCCACAAACTTTTCATTTAGTAAAACAATATAATACTTGATGTCCTCCAACCTTTTCATGTCTAGATCTACTTCATTTTTTGTTGTTATGAAAAATATTGGTACGAGGTGTCTAATTAATCGATTACTTGTTGTTATAACAAACTTTGATATGAGGTGTAAAACGGACAAAAATGAATTCCTAATAGTATGATAACAACATCGTGTTTGTTTATCCCATTTTATAGATCATGATATGACGTGTCATCTAGTTGTAATCACTCAAATATTTGCATATCTTTAACTTTCATGGATGATTAGCTAAATATTATTTTGGAGTTTATGGACAACTATTGAGTGCATTCCTTGGTAGTATTGTCCTTAGCACACTAAAGGGATCCCAATTCACCCCATGGAGAACTACAAATAATCCATCCTACTGGTGTTTCTTATGCTTTTAGAATATTTTCAATTATAAACAAGCACAAGGAAAACCATTGTAGTGTGCGATCCCACTTTGGAGTATTCTAGAGTATCCTATTTTTCTTCAAGGAGGCACTATTCATTAAAGAGTCTTGGTAAATAACTATAAGTTATCTATAGTATCTCTAGTTTGGGTTTATATGGCGGCTAACGACCAAATTCTTTGCTAGGTACCTTTGGCTCAATAGGGTTGAAGGAGGATGGTCAAACATATAGTTATTGAGGCAAAGGCAATGTGCCTTTGGTAGTAGAAACCTAGAATGGTTCCTACGAATTGAAATAATGATGAACAAGATCGAGCTTGCTACCAAGAACTAGCCCATGATCTTTGCCTCAACCAATGGATATATATACATTGATCTTCAGCCACCTACTGTGTTGGATGTGGCCAGTGAAGATTCAAAGAATTTAGCCATACACAACCATATAAATTCACACCTACAATTATTTATCTTTCATCCAACCCATAGAGCTAGTTGTGCTGGAGCATGGTGAACTCAAGGCATGAAACCTGTGAAGTCCTAGTTTGGTTTTGGTAGTTTTGTATATTTAGCATTTGTACGCATAAGTCCTAGGTCTTCCAAAAAAAGGTTTCTAATAAAACTCTAGGTTTAATCTCCATTTTTCAAAAAAAAAAACTCACCTCTAAATCATATGAATACCATAAAAATCAACCATAGCTCTAGAAATTGTAAAGCCACCTCCATTATCTTTCTAGAGTTATGTTTTGCCTATTTAAATTATGTTCCTATGAATTTGTATTGATTTCATGTCTTAATTATACAATGATAGTAGTAAAGAAGTATATAGGAATCATGTACTCACTCTGTTCCCTGCTTGCTAGCTTCTATCTTTATTGCGTTGGAACTTCAGTGTGTTGCACTACCTCTTTATTTATCGTTACCCTCGCTAGACTTAGGTACAATTACTCACAGGCATTGCTTTCCCTAAGGATATTAATATGATACTCTCCTGGGTTAATTATGACAATGGTGTTTCTATGTGTTTGCATAATTAACTACTTGAAGATAAGAAATACCAATACTCAACATCAACATATCAAGCACCCTAGTAAGAAGAAACAAAAGAATTATGATAACCGTGAGGGATCCAACATCAACAACATTGAGACAACGAGAAAACCCTTGCAACAATCAACAACATAAGGCATAGGAGGTCAAGGCGGCCAAATCGAAGGTCATGGAGGTTGAGGGCAGAAAGACTAGTGGTGCGCAGTACATTATCATTTATGTGGCTTAGGCAATGGACACATTTATGGAGGTTCAAAGAGCAGTGAGCCTCCCCAAAAGAGAAGGAACTACACAAGTAGATCTCACGATAAAACTATTTGTTTTAACTAGAAGTATACCCCGTGCGTTGCAGCGAGATTTTTTAAAATAAAGTTGAGGTAAGCTAATAGAATAAAAACCAATAGAAATTTTGATAATAATATAGAAAAAATAAGTGATGAAACAAATAGTATATGTAGATGAATTTCTATTAATAGATTAAAGATTAAAAGTATCGCACATAATAGAGATGATATGGACATTTTTTGTAACTAATAAGGGATAACATGGATGGTTTTCATGAAAGGATTGCAAATTAGTGGGACACTTAGTAGGAAATGATGTGGACACCTTGCATGAAGGGATAAAATATCTAGTTGGGTTTAACTTTATAAGATTATATTATAGAAGAATAGGTGACAAAACAAATAACATAAGTAGATATGGGGAATAACTTTATAAGAGTATATTATATAAGAATAGGTGATGAAGCAAATAACATATGTAGACAACTTTCTTCTATTAATAGATTAAAGATTAAAAGTATTGCACATACTAGAGAAGATATGGACAATTTTTTTGTAGTTAATAAGCAATGGCTCATTGACTTGCATAAAAGGATTGCAAGTTAGTGGGACATTTAGTGAAAAATGGTGTGGACACCTTGCATAAAGAGATAAAACATCTAGTGTGGTTTAGCTTTATAAGACTATAGACTATAAATTAGAAGGCCAGTAACTATTTTGCCTAAGATTTTGAAACCTATATTTAAAAATAATTGGTTTCGTCATGATTAATTATGCCTGGTTGTTAAAACCTTTTGATGAGATCATGTCTTTTAGCATAAATACATTTCAAGCTATGTGTGACATTTAGTCTGTATGAAAGTTAACCAAAAAAGGTTACAACCTAAGTTTTTAAATTTTAAAAAGACCTATGACATTTGTTTTTCCAAATAATAATTTGAAATATCTTTGTAAAGTTTGAAACTGAAAAACAAACTAAACATTTTACCTTTTTAAAAAATTAAGTTAATCCAATCTCTCTTTTTCAATATCGATGTCAGCAAGCCACATCGTCCACAAGCCACATCATCCATAATCATTTATTTAGTTGTACATGCTAACATGTCCGCACCATCCGCTAACATTCATTTATAATAGTTTATCTGTTCATGTAAATAGATACAATAAGTATTGTAATTTCATTTTCAATTATCAACAACCCCGTATCAACACCTAGGATATTCTTCTAGTTAACAATATTTTTTATAAATTTTCTCAAACTTAAGATAGGTTGAATAGAAACAAAATTAAAACACTACAATTCAGGATCGAGGCCATTGGGAACTCCTTCTAAAAGTATGTACTCCCTCTGCCCCAAAATAAGTGTCGTTTTGGATTTCGTGCCACAAATTTGACTCGGTTTATAAAAAAGCGTGCAATATTTATATCTTTAAATAAATTTATTAAAGCTAGACGAAAAGATCTTTCTGATAATACTAAGTACTTAGCGTAGATATTTTATCAGGAATTATTTCTTAAAAAACGAGAACAACACTTATTTTGGGACGGAGGGAGTAATCACTGAACAAGTCTTTTTTGAATTGATTCCATATACCCCTCATCCTATAATATACACATTTCAGTTGTTCTAAGCAAAATTATTGTAAGATTAACTAGGCACATCTATTGTATATCTAATAAATTACATATACATTTATAATAAACTACATATATATACATTTATAATGCATTTAATATATATCTTTGATATTTCAACAAACTAAAATTTAATTGAACTTTACAACAATAAAAATTTGATTATACTTAAAACTACGGTGGGAATATTATAAGTAAGATAATAATAAGTTGGTGGGAAGTATTTTTTTCTGCCTACCTCTTCCAGAAGACAAGTTCACCAAAACTAGGAAGCCAATTATATGGCAATTACTTCAGCTGCGGAAAAGGTAGAGATCAGTAGCTCACACTCACAGTCATCACCCGTCTGAAACTTGAAAACCACGCTCGCGGCCCGGCTCGGCCCGTATAAATACAACAGATCCATTAGCAAAGCTGCAGCTTCGAGGCCTCACCCACTCTCGCGAGCCCCAAGCGAACCATCGCATCAACCATTCGTCGCCGGCTCGACGGGCAACGGTGCAATGGCCGAGGCTCCCACGACGCCGCCGCGGAAGCTGAAGCCGCCGATGTCGCGTCTCATGCGGCTGTCCCTCAAGTTCGTGGACAGGGTCACCGACGCCACCCGCCGGGCCGACGGGACGCTGAACCGGTGCGCGCTGTCGCTGCTGGACCCGCGGGTGCCGGCCATCTCCTCCCCATGCCGCGGCGTGACCTCCCGCGACGTCGTCCTCGACGGCGCCCTCCGCCTCCGCGCGCGTCTCTTCCACCCGGCGGCCACGACGAAGGCAGCGAAGTCGTCCACGTCCCCGCTCCCCGTGATCGTCTACTTCCACGGCGGCGGGTTCGCGTACCTCTCCGCGGCGTCCGCGGTCTACGACGCCGCATGCCGCCGCACGGCACGGTACGCCTCCGCGGCGGTGCTCTCCGTCGACTACCGCCGCGCCCCGGAGCACCGGTTCCCGGCGCCCTACGACGACGGCGTCGCGGCGCTGCGCTTCCTCGACGACCCCAAGAACCACCCCGTCCCGCTCGACGTCTCCCGCTGCTTCGTGGCCGGCGACAGCGCCGGCGGCAACATCGCGCACCACGTGGCCCGCCGATATGTCTGCGACGCGGCCTCGTTCAGGAACGTCCGCGTCGCCGGCCTGATTGCCATCCAGCCCTTCTTCGGCGGTGAGGAGCGGACGCCGTCGGAGCTCCGCCTGGATGGCGCGGCGCCCATCGTGTCCGTCGACCGCACCGACTGGATGTGGCGCGCGTTCCTGCCGCCCCGCGCCGACCGCACCCACGAGGCCGCCAACTTCGCGGCCCCGGACGCCGCCGCGGGCCTCGACTCACCGGCATTCCCGCCCGTGCTGCTCGCCATCGGCGGCTTCGACCCGCTGCAGGACTGGCAGCGCCGGTATGCCGAGATGCTCAAGAGCTTGGGCAAGGACGTGCGGGTGGTCGAGTACCCCAACGCCATCCACGCCTTCCACGTCTTGCCCGGCTTCGACGACGCGCGGGACTTCATGGTACGCATCGCCGAGTTCGTCGCCGAAAGCGCCGGTGGCGCCGGAAGTAGTAGCGGCTAGCGAGTCGTCGGAGACGAAGCCGGAGCTGGAGAAGATGTCAGCACTCTGCAGTGGTCAGGTCCTTGTCGCCGTCGTGTCATCGTCGTGGCATGTGCAGTGTAACGAAGTGTATGGTACAAGTGTCATGTCGAGCCTTGTCTGTGGGCTGTCAGCTGTGGCGTTTTGACGAATTTGGTGGTGTGCTTGTGTGGTGGAGTTAGTAGAAAATGTGTGATTGTTATTGTTACTTTGGTAATTAAGTTTGGTATGATAAGTCTCATGACTGATGTAGTTTTTAGTTAATGTATAATCAACAGTTGGTGATTTCGTGATGCATGGTGGAGTGTCTGATGGGGACTCAAGCCTACCGGCACTAGAAGTTTAATAATGAGGTTAACCACTTTACATACTTCGAGAAAACAAATACAGTAGTTTTGACTTTCCAATCAGCACTGAGGATGGAGGAGACACAAAATTTGGCAAAGTTATGAAGAAGGAAAACAACATCTTTGACATGTGTGTCCCTGGACTAAAACTGCAGCAAAAGCTCCACAAGAATATGGTGACAGTGAACCAACCAGCAGCCTAATGAACCATACATACTCTGCATTCGAATTTTAATACACCTCAAGGAAATACTCTAATAACACATATATATCCATAGATTAAACCAATTAAAGAATTTATCCTCAAATTATGTTTTTTAATAAATTTTGCTAAATATGAACTTGGCCACCACATATAGTCCCTTATAATTCAATATAAATTTTAGAAGCCATAATGCACATTAGGATATACGGTAAGCTTAATAATAAAGTTACAATATAATATGGAACCCAAATACACTTGAGAAGTTGTGGATGGAGGTTGATCTAGGTGGGCAAAAATGATTAAAAAACTGCAGCAAGGTCCAAAACAATGGTGATATAGCGAACCGGTTAGCAGACTAATGAACCAACAAACATAACCCATACTCAACTATGACATGGGACCCAAATAGACTCATCGGGTTATGATGGAGGTGGATCTAGTATATAAGAAAAAGAGTTAAATGCATTGGTGGCCCTCAAACTTGTATAGCTGTATCAAATAGGTACAATATAAATTTGTAAAATGCATATCTGGGTCCCTAAACTTGTTAACCGGTGCACCACAGGTCTATAGTTGTCACATAGCAGGACAATATACAACCAGCCCCCTGGAAAGATATTCCCCTAAGCAACTCAGTCCGGCAGCAAGAAGACAACTCAGGCTCACCGTCCCTAACCCTTTGCGCTGTGGAGCACCTGCTACGGTGGCTGCCGGGCGCCACCCTGTTCTCATGCTTCCTCCTCTTCGTGCCGCAGCTGCTCCCCGTCATGCGCCACTGCACCAAAGGCACGGCGGTGTGAGCGAATGCTGAGTCCTGTCACTCATGAGCGGGGCGCAGGGGCAGGAGATACGGGCCCTGTTGAAACCGGGCGATGCAGCATGTTAGTTTGTTAAATATTTTGTGACAAACACAAATATATATGTGTATGCATGTATATACAGCATGTTAGTTTGTTAAATATTGTAAATATGTAGCGATAAGACCAATAGAACAACTAGCAGCAACCTACGAACTCAGAAAGATAGAATCCCATCGATTCCGGCCTAGAATCCCATCCATTCCGGCCCTGTCTCCTACTCCCGTCTGTCAGCTCGCATCGATCAGAAGGGTGGCAGGCCAGCAGCTGCACCGGCGGACGGTAGCATAGTGTCACAGCAGGTCGGCTCTCCCTCTCGGCCCTTCAGCCCTTGTCCCTCGGCCCTCCAGCGGTCGGGCCTGACAACCAACGCGGTAGCCGGTAGCGCCTCGTGCCTGCCACTCCAGCTGCGGCGCTCCGTGGTATTTGCAGGCTCCACGCCCGCTCCAGCGTTGCAGCCATCACACACAGGTCGGGCGTGGCCACGTCCGCCTCCCCGCCGCTTTGCCCACGTCGTCGGCCATGGGAGCCACCGGGAAGATCGCGCGCGGCGGAAGGCCATGTCCGCGAGCGGCACCTCCTGGCACCTCTTCTCGAGGCGGCGAGGTGGTTCTCGCGGGGTACTGCAGCGGCCGCGATGCCCTCGCAGCCTGCGGCGACGTACTACGCTGGTTGCAGCACGTGCCGCGCGGCGATACCGATCTACGGCTACAGCCCACGCCACCGGCCACAGCGCCGACACAGCACTTGCTTGTCTTCTACTTGGAGGGCTCATTTGCTTAGGGGAATATCTTTTTAGGGGCTAGCTGTATATTGTCTTGCCACGTGGCAAGTATAGACCCACGGTGCACCGGTTAACAAGTTTGGTGGTTTAGATATGCGTTTTTCATGTTCATAGACCTATTTGACACAGACATACAAGTTCAAGGGTCGCTGGTGCATTTTGTCTGTCAAAATTATATCAAGCTCCAAAACAACGGTGATAGGAATCAATCAACAACTTAATGAACCGAACATATATCATGAGTTACAATAATATTGGACACAAATATACTTGTAAGGTTGTGGACGGTGGTGGATCTACAACAAAAATGTCCATTTCTATAACATTTCACCTTCATCGCGCATATAGAAACATACTACTTCCATTTGAGAAAGGATATAATTTTAGTTATTGTCTTAATCAAACTATCTAAAATTTGATCAATAGAAAAATGTGCATTGTTTCCTAGATGAAGATAGCGGATAAGAGTTGTACGCGGCTTATGGTTATGCATATGTATATTGATGTGGACATCACCGGCTTATACATGACCATGCTAACCACTTCTAAACCGAAGGCGCAACCATTCTATATTAGGCTTATCATTGATGCATTTGATGAATTGGTGTTGCACCATAAAGTGTATATTTTCGTTTTCAGAATTACTTACATGAATCAAGGGAATGTTTGATTGCATATGGAAAGCATAGAAGATGAACAAATTTTATTGGGAACCAAACCCAAGTATTCCTAAAGTCCTCCACAAGGAGGCACCATATCACTTTTGGCCCAAGGAAAGAAAGCTCCAAGTCCAACATGTTTTGCATGTTGGATTTGAACTACAAAATAGTCTTAGCAACGGTCTCCAATTGGGGCATACTAGCACTTATTGAAAAGCTTATCAAGTCTACTTTCCAACGGATTTGGTCTCATGCCTATATCTTATTATATGTATCTACAACTCATTTAATGCTCAAACATAGGGGTCTTTGTTTTCATGTAAGTTTAGGTGCTGCTACTTCCTTGTAGACGGGTGTGTCGGCATAGATCATTCATTTACTCTGTTTGGAACCTCACCTTATTGTGATTCAGATTTGAACCTTTATATCTTATTTGACATGGTATTCAATTCTAGTCTACTTGGTCTTGATTGTTCTTTGATTGCTACCCTAGTCGTTTGGTGGTACGCTCCACAAGATCGTCAACAACCGCTGGAATTGGTGTGTCCATTTCTAAGGTGCAACATCCTTGGATGGTTGTAGTTGGGCCATCAAATTTATTTCCATATACTAAATCAAAGTTATCTATCGCCTCAAAAAGGTCAGGATACCCATACCCTTATCAAGTGGTATTTTAGAGCAAGGTTTGATCAATGAGAAAAAAATTAGTTTGCTATTGTTTTTCTAGAGTCTAGAAAAAGCCAAAAAATAGTAGATTTATTTTCCTATAATCTCATAGACCCTTTGAGTCTTTTACTAGTATTGTTTAGTTTGGGCTTGTCGAGTTTGGTTTACACCAGTTGGGTCGAGTTGCTGGTCTTAGGACTAGTATTTTAGAATTTTGAGTTCTTATGAAAACACGCTAATTGGAGCTATGGTGAACAAGAAATGTATACCAAAAGATCTAATTTATGAGAGAAAATGAAAAATATAAGCTTTATTTATTTTAGTTATGTCATGTACTCCCTCCGTTCCAATTTGTAAGTCGTTTTGACTTTTCTACATTCATTCATTTTGCTATGTAGTAGACATAGTGTATGTCTAGATGCATAGCAAAATGAATGAATCTATAAAAGCCAAAACGACTTACAAATTGGAAGCTTCCAAGCGATGCCTAGTTGGCTTGGAGCAAAGCTCCAACAATAACAAACACAATCCACCACTTGTGAATGCGAACCACGTGCTCTAGAAGTTGAGGAATAGGTCAAGCAGCTCTCTAATGGAGTTTTGGAGGCTCAATCTCTCAAAGGTTTGCAAATAAATCAGGGCTTGGGAGGTTGGGAGCCTTCCAACGGAGAGATGAGAGTTGCTCTGGTTGCTGTTTTATGGAAATGGTTGAGATGACCGTTAGGAGTGGGAAGGGAGATGTATAATATCTTCCCAACACCAAACTATCGGGTCAAGTCATGGTAGTGCCACGTGACACGTGGTAGTGCTACTTGCATGCACGATAGTGCCGCTCAGCCTAGACAACCAAATAGTGAGAATTTTTTGGTAGGTATTTGAGCATATGGTTGCACACTGAAGCTTGTCCATCACCACTTTTTGTAATTGGGGCCTCCACCAACACGTGTACTATCCTATTCATGTACTTGTCATCTTAATAAGTCTCATTGGTCCTCTAATAATATGGTTATTATCACCAAAACTCACATTTTGGGCTTGATTGCACTTTGGTTCATATATGCTTGTGCTTATGAAAAGAATGTAAGATGCTTATGCGTGATGCATATGGAAGGGACATTGTTAACACCACTCATGCACATTTTTGAAAAGGGTTAACATTTGAGCAAAAGGGTTGTGGCATTGACTTAAAGATTAGGTTGGGTCTCATTTTTTTAAAAAAGTTGAACTCAAAACCTTTACGACCACTTTATAAAGTTTTTAACTGCAGCTCAACCATTGCCAAACCTACTGCTTATCCTGTGACCAACACCTGGGATGTTACAAAAATAGTGTCTCATACATGATATGTATTGAGGGAAACAAAGACTTGCACAAAAGATGAACAATAATACATAAAACGATGACATGATAATAGTACATAAAAAATCAAATCGATCATCTTGATCCTTCGAGCATCCGCTACTCTCTGATGGTGAAGAAAAGGAACACCTATAAACATGGCTTTGAAGACCCCTTGACACATGCTTGCAAACATTCACCAACCAAACATAATGTTTAAAATATCTGGCCTTACCGTTGAAAAGTCTTAAAGATACTGAAATCATCGTATCTAAAGATAGTCGGTTGCTTTCCAAGATAAACACATCAACTTCCAAGATCTGAAGAAAAATAAACAACATATTTGACAAACCATGTGTGCTCTCATTAACCCTTCGTTGACCCAAAATAGAACGTTATTAAGGTCGGAGAGACCTTATTGCAATGTATCATCATAGCTTCTACCTCGTCAATAACACCCGAAACTAAACCATACAAGAATCAAAGAACAAACCAGGGATGCGTCCCTGTCCCTCTAACCACCGGCAAAATCGCCGGATGGGAGAGAGGAGGGGGCCCTATGCGTTGGTGGTGGTAGATGAGGCCGGCAAGAGGACACCTCCAAGGAGCAGTTTTCGCGTGGGTGCGCGAGGTATTGGATAGTCAGGGGTAGGTAGTTGAAGTTGTGTAAAAGCACCTCTAGTGTACTCCCTCCATCTCAAAATAAGTGTCATTCTTACTTCTCGAGAAACAAATGCGGGCAATTATATATTAAAATATATAAATATTTATACTAAGTAATTAGTATTATTGGAAAGATCTCTTCGTCTAGTATTTTACCAAATTTGTTTAAAAATATAAATATTACGCATATTTTTTACAAATCGAGTTAAACTTGTGGTACAAAACCCAAAACGACACTTATTCTGGGACAGAGGGAGTATGCTGAAAAGCGAACCGTGGATTGTTGGCACCGAACCATACATGCCGAACCAAACTTGTGCCGTCCTTTCCCGAACCATTCGGTTCGCTAGTAACACTGGAGGTTCCTTAATTAATTGGGCCACGTCCACTCTATTTGTGATTGACAAACTTGACGATGCGTATCATGAGGTCGTGCGCATCGTAAAAAAAAGGGTAATATGACATTTTTTGAGAGCAGTCTAGATTGTGTTAGAAATTAGTCCATAGTTTCCGGGCCTTCAGTGACGGCCCCCTGTGGCCTTCTTGGCTTCTTCTACCTTGTACTTGGTGGCCCTAGGCTAGGGCACGCGGACGCCGGGTGCCAAGGCTTGCGCGGCGGCATAGGCGGACCCAGGCCCATAGAACAGCCCGGGCAAAGCAACTACTATCTCCATACTACATTGGTACATTGCTGTCAGCCCACGACATTCATTCTCAACTAATGGGCAGTCCATTGGGCCTCAACGGATTTTCGACAGAGGAGCCCAAGCAAGGGCCCAGGCTAGCCGGGCCTTCAGCCCGCCTATGTGCGGCGGACCACCTCAACGTGAACCAGCCCCAAAGGAGAGAGCCTGGCGGGAGCTCCTTCAAGTTCATCTAGTGTTTCTTTTCACTTCTGTGTGTTGTCATCGTCAGTTTTGTTCTGTTCAACCGAAAAATCCGTAACAATCCCTCTTATGTTGTCCTTCATGTTCATCTAGTGTCTCTTTTCACTTCTTTGTTGTCATTGTCAGTTTCTTATGTTGTGACAAACCAATCGGTTAGACACAACCGAAGTTTTCAAAACCTGAAGAAACCGAACCAAAGTACCGGTGAAAACCGATTGCGCAGTCTCTAGCTACGTGCAGTGCAGGACAATGTTGGCTAGGGCCTCGGCTTTGGCATTCCCTTCATCGTCATCCTTGCCTCGCCCTCCGTGTTCTTCTTGCTCGAGAACAGGTCATACCGTTTCCATGACTACAACATCGACTGGGTAAAATTCACTCGTAGTGTTTAGAGTTGTTGAAGATGTTATCTAGGTCCCAAAATGTATTTTTTGGTTGTCTATAAAGTTGCAACGGGTCTCAAAAGTCCAAACAGGCATTTACCCGGCCCTCTATCGTACATGGTATTTGGATTTAACCGGCCCTCTATCGTACATGGTATTTGGATTTAACGCTTAAGTAGATCTGACGGATGTGACCAACTTGTCGGTGACAATAATATTTGGCTCCCTACAGTTTGTGTCAATTTTTCTATCATTTGTTTTAAAAAAAGTATACAACTTCAAATAAAAGATTGACTTTTAGAAAAGTGATAGGTTAAGATGATTTTTATAGCAAAATTGTAGAACTAAATTTACATCAAAAAAATTGTAGAACTAAATAAGATCTACAACTTTCTAGGTTTTAGGTTTCTGTTTAAAGTCATTAACGTGCTCATAGAAACAATATAAAGTTTTACAACATATTAATCGTGTAATAGAGCTTGTTGCCTTAACAAGTTCACATATTTTTTATGTTGTTAAATCAATATAATTTTTATATCAAAATTTTAGCACTCATTGAAATCTATGAATTTCTAGTTTTGAGTTTTGTCATTCAAGGTTGTTAAAATGGTAAAAAAGATAAAAAATCAGTAGCATATTAATTACGTACCTAGGTATGTCGCCTTAAAATTCATGTCATATGGTTTATGCTTGTTAAGTTTAAATAAATCTATAACTAAGTTACATATGATCCAGTGAGTATAAATTTTTTTACCACAGTTCAAACATATTGGTCAACCATAAAATTTTACCACATTTGGACCATAAAAACCGTAGCTATAAATTATTTGAATTAATTATATAAAAGCATACATCTAAAGCTATATAAAAAACTTTATACTAAAGTATATGATATTATATGTTCACTATATAAATCTACTTATTTACAGTCCAATAAAATTAGATTTTTATTTTATAATTTTTACGTGATTTACTATTATTTTTTCACAGCCTTAGCTGAAATAAATAAAAAAGATACAACCGTCCTCAAAACCGCTCATAGCAAGAGATCATGGATGTAATATGCATGGTTTTAGTTGTTGTGGGATATGTTTTTCCGGTTTTGGGGTTCAGAGATGAAATACATACTTTTGTGAAAGTTGAGGACCTGAAGTGTACCTTTTCCTTTCTAAAAATGCAAGTTATGACGATCATCAATAATTCTCACTCTTTTCTTCTATATATATGCTTGGATCATGGCATAGTAATTCCTCGGCAGAGAAATTGTCAATCCACGGAAATTCTTTTAGACCACTACTGAAAAAAAGTAGAATTTCTGTCTCCTTTTGCTGACGAGATTGATCCATCAATTATCCAAGAAATAAGGCAGTAAACAGAAGAGGACCATGAGGTGGCACAGTGAAAAGAAGGGATTCACACCTTTTATTTCCTTGGACCTACCTCTCACGTACAATCTTGTTTTTTAATTATTAGAAATTATAAGAGTTCGTCCTCTGATACATAACAATTAACATGAGACTTGATCATGGTTTATTTTTCTCATCATCATCATCATCATCAAGAAGTTGGAAAGTCGACGGCAATATATATATCATCCTTGCACATGCATATAAACCTTAATTAGCAGTGGCTTAATATTTCTCCAAGAAATTTCCTCTTCTCATGACAATAAACAAAACTGATCAAATCCACACACACACACACACACCCCTCAAATTTTCCTAATTACATGTTTGGACCCAACCAACGAGAATACAAGCTGGCTGATAATTACAAAAACCTACTGAACCGAAGACGACGATTAATTAATAAGAAGAATAGTCTACGCCCGGCGGCCCGCCGAGGAGTGCCTCCATCTGGGACTGGTGCTCATGCTCCGCCTGCTCGATCTGATACTCTCGCTCCATCATCAAGAGCAGCGGGAAGCCCAGCACCAGGAACGTCGTCCCCGCCAGCCACGCCGCCTTCCCCACGCTCCGCGCCAGCTTCTTCGCCATCGCCGCTACCTCCGCCACGGATGACATGTCCATGTTGGCCGCCGACTTCGCTTTTTCGTCGCTGCTGGCCGATTAATAGTACTCGCGTAACCTATTGGGAGTTTACGCAGCCGCGATTCCGCTTTACAGCACGATCGAGCTTCTCGTCTTGTTTCCCTTTCCGGATCGATTACTGACTTACTGAGTCCGTCTAGGGGACGTCGTCGCACAGGCAAACCAATTTTAGCATACGGTGTATTTGTATTCGGTTTAGGACTTCTTTTCCTTTTGGGAAATCATATACTGTATATCACATACTCGTATCTAAATCGTATCGTATAATCATATACTCGGTTTGGGCTTCCATCTAGCATTGACTGGATCTTAGATACCCGCGGCGCCTGTAGATGACCAAATGGGCCACATGGCCAGCACGTCCCAGGCCCAATCAAGTCATGGCCTGACCCGGCAAGGCCTTGTTAGCCGATCGTGCCGTGCCATGTCATGCTCTAGACACAGCCTTCACAACTACAAAATCTTTTTTCGGTCGCTTTTGGTTTTCTACGGCGGCTAAAGGGGTCCGACGTGGTGTTTAGGCCATGGTATAAGTCATGAAAAAAGCGCGGCAGGCCCCTTTGCCCGTCATGGTAAATTATTTGGGAAAAACAAAAAAACGCCCACATGGGCTTCGATCTGGGCCGCACTGCACCTGGATCGCACCGCCGCTGCCGTCAATCCACCACCGTTGATTCGTGACACCGGATCCACAAGCCTTGGCCACCCCTCACTAGATCCACGAGTGAACACTCCAGATTTGGGTGGCCCAACATAAGGCGACGACGCACGTGGACCAAATTTGCATTCGGGTGAGAGTGAGGGGGATGAAGAGTGGAAGAGAGGGAGATGGGGAGCGAGGGATGGGAAGAATGAGGGAGATGGTGATGTGGAGAGGGATTTGTACCTCCGTCAGTGCTGAAGCTTGGGCCACTGCGCATGCCTCACCATGTTGGAGCTTGGGCCACCGTGCATGCCTCACTAGTGGCCCTATGCAGCGCCAATGCGCCACCCCGTGGCCTCACTTTGGATCCATGCAATGGGGGCCTACCCTGCCGAAGAGGGAGGAGGAAGGGAGAGGCACCTGAGGCGGCCACTGCACCACCGACAAGGGAGCAAGGGAGGCGGCGGCGAAGGGAAATGGCCTCGCCAATGAGAGAGGGGGCGGCGGTCGCGTGGGGAGAGGGAGATGTGGAGTCGGGGAGTTAGCAGTCATGTGAGAGAGGGAGGCAGCTAGGGAAGTGGAGGCGCTAGGAGATTAAAGGTAGTGTTTAGTGAAGTGCCACGTATATACGAGCACATTTGAAAAGATGAGATGGGCCTTTACTGGGCTAGAAGCTTGTCCTTATTTTTGGAGGCAGAACTTTAAAGTCCCTAGTCACGGAGAATTGATTTACCATGGGCATTATAAGACGATCATCTTGGAAAATTGGGTATTTTTTTGAGGCGGTTGTTTTAATACGCCCGCCACATTAAATCAATTTTCAGAGGTGGGCAAAAGTGTCTGCCTAGGTAAATAAAGTGGTTACCTCGAAAAATCAAACTATTAACCATGGTGGGCAAAAAAATGACATCTGCCTCTGTTAATTTTTTGGGCATGTTTTGTAAAATCATTTGTGTAGTAGTGCATTGCAGGTGTTTTGGTTGGGCCGCCCAAAGATCTAAATACTCATTTGAAATTAGATAAATATGAAAGGAATAGGACAAAAACCCTAACTTGGCACAAATGTCTTACGGGTGGAGTGGTTAGGGGATGACCATGCAAGCGGGGATGACCATGCAAGCCAGGAGGGCAGAGGTAATTATTTGCTACTAGCTAAAGAAAGCCACCTAATAAATTTTTGTTAGCTAACTCTGGCTACATTTGGAATTATCATTCAGGCTTATCAGCCATGGTACAATATTTGTTGTTTTATTAACTGCACAAACCATAGTTGAACAATGATTAAACTTAATAAATATGTATTGAAATACAAGTGAAGTCCACTCACACAAAACTCAAGACTTTGTTTCCCATAATTTATTTCTTTGTGTAGGACATTTATATAGTTGATGCTCCGACCATATCGATGATCAGGTCATAGTTTATTTAGTTGCTTTAGCGCTACCATTCGATCGAGGTGGTTGATATGTTGTTGAGATCTTCATCATTCTTTATCTCCAATGTAGTGCTAATTGCAAGAACAAGGTCATCTTTAGGGAAATTGTGAGTCTTCTTCCGCTGATTTGCCCAATGTAGACTCAGAAACCATGATATCCTTAGTAGAATGAACATTGCTACCACTTGTGCAATCACAATTCTCAGGGAATTTTAGCACAACAATATTTTGATGATCATCATCAACAACTTGTCAATGGCCCACTTGAGGAGTGAATGTGGTTGGTGTGGCAGTTCTTGTGCTTTCATAGCTTGCAGTAAGAAATTGTGTTTCCTAGAAAAAGGGAAATTGAACATTCCATGTTAAGTGAGTTATGATAAGGAAAAACATACTTTCCAAAGTTATATTACGAACCTGCAGCAGTTCGAACATATTGTTGGATGTGGATTTCTGATCCGGATTTGCCCCATGCCTTTGGACAACACCATTGAGGAAAAAAAAATAAGGCTTGATAGCATTAATGGCTTCCGTAATATCTGATTGAAGTATGGTGAAGCGGCCATGGGATGAGGCACACATCCAAGCGCAGTTTGCCAATTCTTGGATAAAAAGCTCACATATCTTTGTTAAGAATGGTGGAGTGTCAGATGACGTCATGACACTACCAAGATTGGCTCTGATTATTTCTTCAATATTGCCCATGGGTAAATTGTGACAATTGAAGTTCATTATATTCTCAATGTCCTCTTGTCTTCTCCTCCAAAACTCATCAATTGCTTGTTCTTTTGGTGTCATCAAAGTTGTTGATGGTGATCCATGCAACTCCTGTGAATGCTCACCGCTTTCTTCTGATCCATTTGGCATTGCTAAGTAGGATCTATATGTTCCAATTGATTCCATGCATATCTAGTGAACTAGGTACTATCTAATTCATAATTAAATGATACAGATTGATAAAATCAATAACATGTAGGAGCTTTTGTAGAAACTACACAAAATTAGATGGACACAACCACAATGAGTTATTACTTTCTAAATAAATAACACAATCTTTAAACAAATAATGCCATCACCTTCTCCGTTAGTGAATTAACTTACAGAATAACAAGGTAGAATTATTACCTTACTCAAGCTTCTATGAGCTTCTACTTGAAATTGTTGATCAATCAAATGATGATTGGTATGAGAGGAGCAATGGCCTTGGTGGTTTATATAGAGGATTTGAAGGTGACTATAATGTACATGTTTCAGAACAAATGAGAGAAACGGTTGATGGTCCCCAGTGGATTTCTTTCGGGTTTGTTAATGGCATGTCGTCATTCTAACAAACCTTGGAGTGTCTTAAACACACCATAGTGCATTTATGTGTGTGCCACACACAATAACTTATAATTCACAAAATCTATTTGGATATATCATCTAGCTCATCCTTATCTAGCCATCGCTACTTTGCATGCTTTTCACCAGCCAGAGGATTTTTTGGACACCATAGTTATTTAACCGTTGGTTCATGTGAAACTAAGCAACATCAGAAGAAACCATACATTGTTATGCGTTTGGGATCCTATCGTATCCTAAAGTATTTCATTTAGGCACCCTCAAACTTCTCATTTAGTAAAATAATATAATTTTGATGTCCTCCAACTTTTTGATGTCTAGATCTGCTTCATTTTGTTGTTACTGTGAAAATTATTGGTACGTGGTGTAAGGACTAATAAATTGATTGCTTTTGCTATAACAAACATTGATTTGAGGTGTAAAAACAATTATTAATCTATATATAGATAATTATTTGCTACTAGCTAGAGAAAGACACCTAATAACTTTTTGTTACCTAACTCTGGCTATGTTTGGATCCTCCAGTTGATGTTTTGATGCATCAAGTGGAATATGTATGACTATTGGATTAAAAAGAAAAGGCATGGTATAATATTTTTCTCTTACAACAAAACAATATGAGCCAGCTTATTAGCCGCAAAAACCATTAAACAGAACACAATGTGGATGGAAATACAAGTGAAGTAGAGCACGATGTGGATGGAAATTCATGTGAACTAGTCCACTCACACAAAACTCAAAGACTATTTTTCTATATGTAGAGCATGCATACATAGTTGATAGGCACGACCCTTGAAGGGTTTAGTTGGGTCGGGCTAGCCAAAAAGTCTAACACTCATTTGAAAATCAGTCAAGCATAAAATGAATATGAGAAAATTCTCAAATGGACACGAACGTCAAATAGGTGGAGTGGTTAGGGGACGACCATGCGAACCAGGGGGTCAGGGGTTTGAGTGCTGGTGGCTGTGGAGCGTACGAAAAAAACCCAGAGTTGTGACTTGTGCCTTGCGACAGTGTGGCTGCCTAGTGGAACTCTAAGTAACAAAATTTTTTTTTCTTTTTTTAACCTGTTTTTGGGGGCTTTTTTACTGACATTGATGTGACCGGCCTGTGTCCTGCTACCGCGTGGTTGCCTAGTGGGGTCCCTCCTAATAATAAGATTTGTTTCCTATTTTTCAACCTATTTTTCGGGGGTCTTTTTATGGACAGTGACGTGAACTCCCCCATCAGCTAGCATGGTTGTGTCGGTTCAAAAACTGATATTGAACGGAGGTTTTAAATCGACACTGTTTGTCAAATCTGGGGTGGTCATAAGACACCAACTATCGGCTACCTCAAGACATGTCTCAGCTACATCATTTCAACATGAGGACATAACCCAACGGATCATTGGCATAAAACAAAGGATATTTACATGCAGTCATGTCAGCAAGTTAGAACAAGAGGTGCCCTCATTCCTTTCTAAATCGTACTTCAATTTTTTTTGACCGAAGAATCTTCAATTTAGATAAGGACATTATACTATAATAGTTCTGCATTTTGATATGACAAGATGGTTTATACACAAGAAGGCATTAACCACGCAAGCTAATATGGGTTACATGGAGATCTGACAACAATATGTGAGATGGAACTAGCCACCATCCAAGTCAAGATGGATTACATATTGAGTACAACGGCTTATAAATGGAGGCCAATATGGACGCTGTAAAGTGGAGAAAAGATTGCACAGAGATGGAGAATCGAATACAAATCTGGAGAGAGATTTGTACCATTTGCTCTTATAATTTCCTTTGTGGATTTACAGAAGCCATCACATCATTGGCTCCCAATTGGTGCTCCTGCTCTATTGAATCTATGGTGTATTGGTTCCTTCTTTATAGTGTGGTTGGACAAATCCTCCTTTCAGGTCCCACTAGTTGGCTTTAAATTTGATTTCTTAGGTGGCACTAGTTATCACTGCTTACATAAGTTACCACTGTTATTTTTCATCTGATGATCTTGTTCATGATCCTATGCCAACCGATACTTATCAGGGTTCACGCTTTCTGTCTTTCTGGTTCCCTTAGTTCATGTGACTCATAATGTTTCTACAAATTACAAGTGTCAAGCCCTCCTCTGACTGCTCTTCAATGTCTCCTAACATTTGCGAAAACATTTCCTCTGGGAGTGCTATCATTGTGTGCTTGATCCTGAAACCCACAAATGCACTGCTAAGTATTATTCGTATATCACTACTTCATATATCAGGAAAGTATTGATTCAATAAATTAAAGTGCGTGAAAAGTGTACCTAAGTTCCAGATCCATGATATTAATGTTTTCTCCAATTTTCATAGTCTGGTTGCAAGATATTACAATGGAACCTCCAATAGGACAGAACTTCACTGAAGCAAATAGGAAGTCGAAAAGGAGATTCTGCAGTAGCTGCATTAAGTACGGATTATTGAGCCTTTGCGGGCCAAATTTCTCTGCAAGGTCAGTAGATACTGTGATCCCTTTTCCTTGACAAGCTGGCCATACTTTACTTACTGCAGCCTCCAACATGTCCTGTAACACAAGTTCACCCATCTCAAAATCCATATGACCTGACCTGTGGACCAAGAAATATAATGGGATATTATTAAGCCAATGGCCCTTACAACATTGATGTAAATCAGACAGAAAACTACTAATTGTTATAAGAACTTAATAAAAATAAATCAAGAAAAAATGGTAAGTCCTGGATAATAAAACATTTAACCTTTTTATCATACTTCTGTGTCGCATCTGCTTCTCCAATTCTAGCTCCTTATATATGTGGGCAGCAAACACTTGTGCTATGAATTCACAGGCATGCCGTAGAGAAAAGGGAATATATATAGGGCTCATATGCTGGCATCATATGCTGGCAAACAATGAGACCCCATAGTTTCTTTCCCGGGTGCCGCCATTGTGCTGGCTGTTCAGGCTTGGATTCAGAATATTCTTCATTTTCATTTATCACAACAGCCATTACTAGAGAGGCAACCGATTTCATGTTCTTCATATACTGAAGGTGACAACTGTGTGGCACCCTAAAAGTTGAACCACACAAGCTAACATTAAAAGGGACTTCCTCGTCTTCGATAAGCTTCACTGGCCTTAGAGAGCAGTCACATATCATTTGAACTTGGTGCTTCATGAAAAGGTTCCTGGCGGCTTGAGGGATATCAGTGGCTGGATAGTGTAGGCCAATATATGGTTCAAGACTAGGCTTTCTAACCTCAGCAATGATCTCACCATGATGATCTTCATGGAACTTGTATGCCATGACTCTATCATATCCCACTAAGTCAAAGATTTCTTGTACCAAAGTATTGCACAAGACCTCCATACTTCCACTTGGCACTGACTGGATCTTTGATACCGCCGGTGCTGCAAGCACGTAAGACTGCGGCAAAGCCCATGCAGCAGCAGTAGAAAATTCAGTAGGCCTCACTGGCTCAAAATCTACCATTAGACAACCAGTCCCAGTCACCTGATGGGCAATGGCATAAAACAGCTTGCCAGATGATCTGCACTCAACTAGGACTGGATTCAGAGACGAAAGATTAGGAGACCTTAGTACCATGTATAGTGATGTGGCACTATATTCCACAAAAAGCGACAACACACTGGTCCCAATGGACAACATTTGGGATTTATAGATACTTGGTACTGCATGGCTGACTGTGCTAAGCATCTCAGGTGCATTCTCACTGAATGCAATGACATTGAGGCTCTTTGCATCAAGCACCAACAAGCAACCAAATGGCTGCAAGTATGCTATGTCCTTGTCTGAACTCCCCTGCTGTAGATTTGTAGTCCCTTCTAACAACATCGGGTAGCCAAAGGAGTCACGAGAATCTTCATGTGTTGTCTCACGTTGAGCATGGCACTACAGGAATACACACTCTAATTTCAGTAAACACAAGTGTTTAGGAAGGCATATTTGTCTAGTATATATCCTAAGATTTTTCTAAGGGATACAAAACATATTGTTCAATTACAACCATTTACTCCTCGATACATGGGTGGAACTGTCTAAATCCAATGGGCGCTCAATCCACAGTTAGAACAGGTTCCATGGTTAGTGATAACTCAACTTTCAACGTTTTCTTTTTTGCAGTTGAAGTACAAGCTACAAGGAACATTTTTTATTAATTCATAATTATTGATCAGATTGACAATTGATGGTTAGTAACTAACAAGGTGATTAGCGTTAATGAAATTAACATTGCTTAGAGTTTTCAACTAGTCGCTAAAGTCAAACAGTCTGCATAGGTTTTGTTTGGCTAATTAAGTCAACTAGACCAAGTATAACAATAATCATTTCTTACATGAGCCATCCACAATTGTTTCCAATCAAAGACTTGATAAGTTAGCCTCCAATCCGAGGGCATTGGAGGGGATTGAAACGGATTATTAATAGGGATTTTTGTTGGGAATATGCCCTAGAGGTAATCATGGAGATGATGATATTCCGATTGTATCTATAACATGTATTAAGTGTTCATTGAATATTTATTATAGACAACTTGTATTGATTGATAATTATGTGAATTATTTGTGAAACTCATTACTTGAATGTTTATTCTAAAGCTGTCTTTGATCGGCGTTCTTGTGAGAACACACTTGAATATTAGACCAGCACATATATTAGTTGATGACTGTGTTTCACAAGTCATAAACATGGAGATGTCGAACTAATAATGTGGGCACATGTGAGACACGTAGGCTGAACTGACCCAACTTGAGAAATTCTCTATTCACATCATGTACGTTATGTCCTTAGACCCGAGATTATGGTATATACTCAAGATGTGAAACGGCCTACTTAGGGACAGTCAAACGCTGCTCCGTAACTGGGTAGTTATTTCGGGTGGTCGGAAAGCATGCTATGAGACATGGACAGTCAAGATGGAATTTGCTCCTCTCCGCTTAAGAGAGATATCACTGGATCACTCAAGTGATTGGATCAACAAATACATGGTCGTGCTTGGGTTAAGTGTTAATCCACAAGTTGAATCATATATCATGTGGCAAAGGGAATAACTTGTACGTGGTCGTAGTGGTTCGTCAGATATGATCTTTGTGTATATATAGGAGTTGTCACACCTTACTAGAGGCCGCTGTCAATTATTAGGCGAGTAGGAGTACTCGGCCCATGTCTATGTGTGCGTGAACCCATAGGGTCGCATGATTAAAGGCTGAAAGCCTAATTCGGTTGGACCCGAATTAGATAAGGCTTAGGGTTTCCTGATGGGCCTCCAGGTCGGGGTCGCATAGGGACGTCTATATAAGCAAGGGGTAGGGACGAGGCAAAAGAGGATCTGCTTGATCTATTCAGCCGTCGTCGCCCACCCCACGCTCACGCCTTTGCTCCTCGCGGACCTAGCAGTCCAGTTGCGCATTGCTTCTTCTCGCACATGTGTGATACCTCGGAGATGCTGCATCTGCGGCACAAGGATGGACCTCGCTGATCACGGTGGTCGGCAACTGGTCAGCGACTAGTTGGACTGGTCGGGAACGTGCTCGGACGATCGGCGAGCGAAGGGTGTACTTGATGGACGACCACACAACTGCACGGCACTGCTGCGACGCGTTCGACTACTTCGAGTCTTCTACCGTACCTACGCGTCTAGTGATAATCCCGTGACCTATATCTGATAGTAAATCCTAATTTATAAGGTAGAAAAGTTTTATTTTTTGACCACCGTAGCACCCTCATGACCCTTCAATTTTGACTCGTAGGAATTAAATCTCCCTCGATCCCCTCCAATCCCCTTGGATTAGATGCTGCAGTTGCCCATATGGGGTCCCATCGTGGCCTTGTCTGTCACTGCCTACATCAGCCTTTATGTTTCCATACTAATCCCAGTCCCACACAGTAGGTTTTCTCTTCCTTCTTTCTCCTATTAATTACGAGCTAGCAGAACATAAAGTTCAGTGTACACAGATGAAAGCGAACTAAGAGAGAAATTAAAGATCCTTGATGCAGAACCAAGTACTAGTAGATAGGGTATCTGTTTACGCCAAAATATATTCAGGTTTGTGGGTTGGCAACTAATCGAAAGTAATACTGTAAAGAAAACAAGCTGAATGGAAGGAAAGGAACTAATGCAAGTCCTGGCTGCAGAGGACGTACCAGGGCAGTCAGTAGGCAGCAAGAACCTGATCTGTTTCTTGCCCCCTGCGGTCCTGCCAATCAAATATGCATATGCTTCTGCATGTGGTGGCGATCAATCTCCACCAGGTGCAAATTTATAGGCGCTTGCGGGCATGGATCGGAGCTTCCGCTCGTCACGCCGCCGAACGACCCCAGCCGTGAGCCCGCCGGTCTCTCTCGCGATCTCCAAGCGCGTTCCGTCTGCTCCTGAAATCGCCGGTGATGTTTGCCGTCCCCGGCTTGCAGCCTCGTCAGCGTGGGGAGGCGTCCACATCTCCCGTCGATCCAGATGGGCAATCTGCGTCACGGGGATGAAAGGACAATCATACGCATTTGCATTTGTGGAAATCATAGCCTCTCTCGACACGGTTCGGTGCTCGCCACAAAAAGGCATTCGGTTTAGTTTTCCTGCGAGAATTCTCATGAACCACTGTAGCGGTCCGTGGTGGTATGCTAGATTGCTACCTTTATGGCTTTCTTCGTTGGAGACTGATAGATATATACAATCGGCAGCTACCCAAAAATAAAACGTTGTATCATCAGCAGGTAAAGAACCATTCCTAACAACCCAACAAGACCATGCCCAAGAGGCCTATTGGCAGCAAAACAGCAAAACAGCCAGTGGACTCTGCATTTTTCATATTTGGGAATCAAATACAAGCGAAAATGATCAAATTTGAGCCGATTTGGAATAGATTGAAGCAACCCGGGGAGAAGCCCGGTTCATAGTGGCCCCGCGCCATGCCTGCTGTTTGGTCACCGCACTATGCAAACCGGCATGCATTGTTCGGTTATGGGGAACTAGTTGATCCCCTTTTGTCACTCATTCCAGGCTAGGATTAATTCCAGGGGTTACGAGGTCCGGTTCTGTTCGGGGGCACAGAGGCAAGGAAGAGAAACAATTTTGGTTCCAGGTCTGTTTTGATTCCATGCCAGACTAAAACAAACACACATTCTAGTTCCAATATGGACTGAAAACGGGCCACGTCAATCGACCCAAAATAGGCCCTGAAACGGGCCAATTTGGCCAAAAAAAAACAGGCCTTAATCTAGTTTTGTCTATATATGAATATGTTTCAACTCGAATTTGATTGAAACTCCTCTAACCTCATGGAAAACTTTTGTATATCCTATTTTAGAAAGGTTTTCTACTAGTATGACACCACCACCCTCTCTCTCTAATACACAATTGATCAACAAATTAACCTACTATCCTTTGCCCCTTACTTTGAGCTTTCTGATACTAAGACAACCTTGTTGTGATCTTCACCAATGGCTTTAGGTGTTGTGTTAACTAAAACTCAAGTTAGCCATCTAATATTTCCGATGCTACCCTCTAACTAAGTAGTGGGGAAAGAGGCCCCTTAGATCAGAAGATTCAAAGGGTTAACCCAACAACAAAGTGTTGACCACCAGACTTTTGAAGTGCATCCAAAACCTCTCTTGTCATGGACAAGAGAGCTCCCGAACACATACAATTTGTCTGGTGGTGTCCCTAGGGGGCATCACACTAAGCGTCTATGGGGAGTCTTTGTGAACCTTCCCACAATAGAGGTTTGGCTTTCACTGGACAAATTAGTGATAGGTAATGAAGAAGCACCAAATAAAGGGTCTGCTCAACGGCTAGTTGACCATTTAAATCGATCATTGGATGTGTTACATCTGTCAGCTCCTTTATTAGGTGGGCATTTCTAGTGCCAACCGAAATTTATGGTGCCTACATTTTTGTTGTAGTCTATAGCCTAACGACTCTTTGGCTCTCGGGGACTACAAATACTTGTGCAATTGGTCATTTGTGCACCCATAGAGCTTAAGCAATGCCTCCAACTCACTTGCATAGAAGATTTAGGGGCTGCTACTTGGGGAATGAAAAGACATCATCATATGATGGTGGAACTAAGATTAGAATTACCAAGGTTATGGATCTGAAGCTTCACGACCTTGGGGAATCCTCTCTAATCGCACTCTTCTTCCTCTTTTTCTTTTTCTCTCTGGTTTTTTCCCTTTCTCTCACGCAAGGAACAAAGAGGCTAAACTCTGTGCTGCTGGATGGCCCCCATGAAGCTTCCCATCCCCTTCTCTTGTAAGCCAAGAGGTAAAACACTAGATGCATGCAAAATTGGTCCATTTCCTATACAACACCTTTAGTTTTGAGGTCGAAGCTGCCAAACCCTTCGAAGTAGTGTAGCCTTTATGTCACCTCCATGATGTCGATGCATGTCATGCATGTCCTCGATGGCTCAATCGGCTAATCACCAAGTGATCATGAGCCTGCCTTGACTTGGACCAGTCGTCGTCTTCACATAAGTCAACACCATCTTCATCATCATCCTCGCATGCACTCTTGTGTGTTGTCATGCCCATGCGCTAGCTGTCCACGGTCCATCCTCCAGCCTTCGGTGCCTAGGTCCAAGAATTCTCATATGTCCTTTACCACCCCCGTCCCTGTAACGGATTCCCCGTGTGTCCTTCTCCACTGTCTCGACTACCATGATGACACCCTCAGTACCTATACATCATGAATTAAGAGACACGTTGCATGGACCAACTCACGCTACCAAACTTTGAACGTCTCCTTGCTCATTAGGTCTCAATTTTGTGTTCCAAACAAAAAGAAAAAAAAGGTGAGGCTTGCTCATTGCAACTATTGCAGAGCCTAATGTATTGCATATATATGCCCCCTTTTAGATCAGTAAACAATTTTCCTAATTTCTCCACCACATGATGACAATTAACAATCATGCCACAAGTACACAATCGATTTTTTTCTGATCGTTGTAATTTTTTCACTGGCGGTTTATAATATATAGACACTAGTAGAAATGAAATTGTGGGCCCATGGCTATGAACCGCTCAGTGTAAATTGATTTTTACTAGCTGGTTTCTTTAAGTCTACCACCTGTAGAATTACTTCTGGCGGTAGATTTAGAAAATGGCCAGTAGAAACATAAAACGTTAGTACAAAATATAAAAAAACTGCCAGTAAAAATACTTTAGATACTAGTGTGCATCAGCACACGCCATGACTAAGAAAAGGATCAAAACAAGTTCCTGGTTCCCCATATCGTTTATTCCCTCAACAATATGCATAAACAAACGCAATCACGCATATCCACCAGCGGTGCAAATGGCAGAGGGCGTAAAGCTTGTTTTGTTCTTCCACGGCTTTGATGCTGTAGTCTCATCATGGCCGGGGTCATTCCCAAGCATATCCTTCCTAAAGAGTAGTAGAGCATCGATCCCTGGGCACGGACCGAGATGCAATCAGGCTTCAGGATTTTTTGCGTTGGGACTGGATGGATGTGTAGTGAAGGAGCTCCATCAGGACCCGAAATGAAATGAACGGTGCGGTGCCTGTCTAAAATTATGCCTGCGATTCGGCAGCCCAAGAAAGCAGGTCAGGCAGGATACGATTCCACGGACGGTAGATGATGGTCGACACGTACACGGCAGGGCTGAAAGAGACTGCAACGTTATATTTATGGTAGGAGAATGACGGGTGAATCAAGGATCATTCGTGTATCTTTGCGCTACACTTGACGTGATTACAAGATGCCTTCTTGCAAATAAATAGCATCATATACAAGATTATAAATTGAATATCTGGTTATGCTTCTAAAACAATTTCTTTAAGCACACACACGTATTGTAAGTGGAGTTTATGGAGTTGAGAACTGATATTAGATATTAATTAAGCTAGGACTTAAATCGTTCCATTTAAGATAGGTTGTGGCATGACATGCATAAAACATGATACAAACACGAAATATTTAGACTGTGGCGACAAAGCACGAACTCAATACAGTATAATTTCTATTTACCATACTACCATTCTATAATTCTTAAATGGATTATGAAAATTATTGAAACTTTCATAAAATGGAACATGTGAATTTTTTTATGTCTAAGTGAACAAACAAAACTAGGAAAGATATTTTAAGAGCCATGTTTGGGCTGTGTGCTCATGATTGTACTAAAGCAAAGACTTATTGTGCCAGTACCAGCGTGGTCCCCTCATGTGTCTAGAGATCCTGCATGACCGATTCAGGGCCTTAATTTGATGAGGTCACTTCTATTTTTCTGGAGTTATTTTAGAATTCAACGGTGCTATCTTTTTAGTGTAGGGGCGTATCCAAGATTGACCAAAGATCCATTACACTAGGCAAAAGTGCTAATTGTGCCTGGCTATAGGAGAAATGATAATTTGTCGATTGTAATTAAGAGCTAAGACTGGTCCTAGTGGCCCTAGTGCTAGGTCCACCACTATTTCAATGATAAATGATGTGCCAGGCTATAGTGACACGTCCTTTATAACTTTGTTAATCTTCGTATATGTGTATTGTGATTCAGTAAAGAAAAAAAAGGCACCTAGAGTTGATATAACGGAGAGCACGTGTTTTGCCTCTATAGACTAATAATCTAAGACAGGAGTATGTCAGTATGTGGGGTTCTTGAAGTTTTCGGTCTGGTTTTTAAAGTTTTGGAACGTTTTCATCTTGTGTCCAGCTGCCATTATATTGTGGCGTGGCCACACCGGTTATTGGCATTGTCGTGAGAAGTTTTGGACCTTTGATGTGCAGTAGTAGATCAGGGCCTAGATAGTCGGTTTTTTAGTTGAGAACATATACGTGAATGCTTCAAAAGTTTGAAAACACTACGTGCAATTTACTCCATTTGTTATTACACACATAACAGTGCGTATGGTTTCACTCGTGTGTTGTCAGGTAGTCAGGTGGTTTCTCTCAGGAGATAGGTTTCTTAGCATTACATTATGAAAAGTGCGGTTATCCTGTATCAAAGTCGAACGTCGGTATCAGCCTATCTACTTTCATTCATTCATCTTGTGCCACGAGACCTTGATATCAATATCAACTTCACTGTTTTTCCCCTTTCCCTTCGAATCAACAATTGAGGGAACAGCCCAGTCTTAGAAGAATTGAAGTTCCTACAACTCATGCGCCCAACAAGAGAAAAAGGGATGCATCTAGTCAGAACAAACCATCTGATGCTAGACCTATAGGTTTAGGTTCCATGTGTGTGTATCCTCCGTCCTGCGAATTGGTATGTGAACCTGAAGAGATCTGAATCCTCACTAATTATTGGTAAAATATTGGTTAAACAGGGAAATTGCGAAAAAGAAGTTTTGAGAAATGTTTCCCTGGTATCAAAATTCAGGTATAATTCAAACGGAAATAAAATTAACAGATAGTGGCGGCACAACTCATTAAGAATTTATGAAAAATGTTAACCACACCACGTCTTTAATTTAGGGTTTTCTCTTTCTTCATATGTAGACATAGCTTGAGGAGGGACTGACTGATGGAGCGCCACTTAGACTGGGAAATGGCTGTGTGGCTCGAGGACGAGCCTAGCCAATGGCGGCACAAAAGTGGGACCGAGCCACTATTGAGATGGAGTGTAGATCTGGTATGATGTCGGCATAGTGGAGGTGGGGCACAACAGTGGCGTGGCTCGAGGGGCCAACCGGTTGCAATGCGAAGGGAGGTCCGATTCACTGTTAGGGTCAAGAAGATCGAGCGTCGGCATCAGGGGTGGTGAGGCTTGGGACGAGGAGGACACCAAGCCTCGACACTAGCAGCACCCTATGGAGGAAGTTGGACAAGAGGGGGCGTGTGGTCCCCGGTGTGGTGGAGGTTGAAGATGAGGATTTGTATCGTGGAGAATTGGGAGAGCATGTAAATGGAGAGAGAAGGGAAAGAAAGAAAGAAAGAGAGAGAAAGGGTTTTATAGACATTTTACTCATTTCATCAACTTTGAGAAGCTACTTTTTACGAGCGCAGCTTCCAAACAGGTCCTAAATCAGTCCACGTTCATCTCAATTTCCGATCCTCTTTAGTCTGAAGGTAATGACTTAGCTTGTTTGGATCCCACTTTCTAAACTTTAGCTACTAAACCTATTGACCATACTTTAGTGAGTGTTGTTTGGTTCGCTTGACTAAAAGTTACTAAACAACGTTAAAGCAGTTCAAAAAGACTAATTTGCCCCTTGCATGTTGCGCTGCGGCCCGTGGTTGCTCCCGTTCGTGCATGCTGCCCCTGGCTAAATAAACCAAACACACCACCTGGTTTATCATATATAAGAATTAAACCATATAGGTTTATTTAATTTAACAGTATTTTGGTAGGGGTACTTAATCAATCATTAAATTCAACGACTACACAAAATATGCTATTATTTCTTTCTTTTTCATGAGAGAGGTGGCAAACCACGTGTCAGTGATCCAACACATGATGTCTCCGGCTACTCTGGAACGCAGCAAACAACTGTCCTTGCCTCTAAAACTTTTGGTATGATTTCTCTAGCTCCTTTGCCAAAAATTATTGTCGGAGCTAGAGCCATGCTCAACGTTGTGTCGGTTCCTAAATGGTCCTCGTAGCGTTAGAAGTCAAAGTGACACGGACACAGACATAGCAGAGCGTTCAACGGGCCCCGAGGGACCAGGAGACGACACATACGGCGTTGGGCCGCCGACGAAACACGAGTCGTGGCTTAGCAGCTTCTGCTAATGGTAATACGTATGAGTACTATAAGTATGTGTAGGAAAAAAAAAAGAATGGGGGATAAAGGGGCATATTAGAGGCATATGTGAGGTGCCGTGGAAACGTGTGCCAATGCCATGCACGCAGCTTGCAGCACTTGCACTGCGTTGCCCTCGCGGCGCCGCCGTCCACAAGCCACTTGTGCCGCAACTGATCCATCGCCTCACCGTCGCCGGTCACCGCACCACATCCGCAGGCACTGCCGCTGAAAATCCCTTTCGCTTCATTCCTCTCCTCCCATCGCCAGGATATATAGCTAGACTAGACTAGATAAATGCCCAAGAATCCTACAGCCACCAATAATAGTATTCTTACTCTGATCTGAAAAACAAAATGAATGAAGCACCGCCAAAAGAGAAAGGAAATATTCAATCTTTTTATCTAATATATACATGGATTTTTATTCCTTTTTTATAACTGGTTTTTTAATTCCTTTAAAAAGCGGATGGAAAACAACATGCTCTGCTCGGAGCTATAATAGCACAGCGTCCTGGTTTCCCTCCTGTGCGCGGCTCTTCCTCGACGCTACCAAAGAGGAGCTAGCTGCACGTATATAACCAGACGTCCAGACCACCAATCGTTCGGTACTGTACCTGAGCTGAGGCTGCCGCCGGCCGCGGCGGCGAGGAGGAGGAGCAGAGCAGGGGAGGCGCGGCGACCATGGCGGCGGCGGGGAACGAGTGGATCAACGGGTACCTGGAGGCGATCCTGGACGCGGGCTCCAGGCTGCGCGGGCAGCGCCAGGGTCAGGGTCAGGGCCATGTCGGCGGCGCGGCGCCGCTGACGACGCCCGCGCTGCCGAGGCTGCTGGCGGAGGCCGGCGGCCAGGGTGCCGCCGCGGCGTACAGCCCCACGCGCTACTTCGTGGAGGAGGTGGTGAGCCGCTTCGACGACCGGGACCTGCACAAGACGTGGACCAAGGTGCGTACTCGGTGGTCGGTGGCGGCGAGCTGAGCGACGATCGGTTCATGACGACCGCTGCTCCTCTCTGCAGGTGGTGGCGACGCGCAACAGCCAGGAGCGGAGCAACCGGCTGGAGAACCTGTGCTGGAGGATCTGGCACGTCGCCAGGAAGAAGAAGCAGGTACCACGCATGCTTTTCACTTCCATCATTCAGGCTCAAACCAACCAATCAGCTAGTACTACTGCTGTGTCGTTTCACTAGCGTGCGCCTACTCTGCTTGCTCTGCTTTTGTAGGACTCTTGGTTCAAGCTCTTCGTTCTGCGTTTCTCCTCGTCAGAAAGAGGAAAAAACAGACATAGATGATCATCGTTCTGCAGTTAACCTGGCCCATAGGGCACCTGGTGCCTCCGATTGTCAACTGTTTCTTTTTTCTGATTGACACAAACACACGTCTCGTTATCAGGAGATGAGTCCGAAGCCATGCCCTGCACTGCTCATATACCCTTTCCTCATTCAAAAGCAACTCTGATTACTACTGGTAGACTAGCGGCCAGAGAAGTGGATTTGCGTAAACAAGAATCACTTTGCTACGTGGTAGGTTCGGTCATTCATCATCTAGCTAGGAAACGGACGGTCCACGTTGCGCCGTGTGTGCGGTCCGTCCATCCTGGAGCCGTGTCCGAATCTGAGGATTCCTTGCGATTCTCGAATCGAAAAATGCGCTGCAAACATGGCGGTAGTAACAGTATTTCACTTTTTGTGTGAATTATATAACCACGCACGAGCAGGTGGGGTGGGAGTACTCGCGGCAGCTGGCGCTGCGGCGGCTGGAGCAGGAGCAGGGCAGCCGGGAGGCCGCCGAGGAGCTCGCCGTCTCCGAGGGCGAGACCGCCACCAAGGACCACCAGCAAGCTCTGCCGTCGGTGGCCAGGGTCGGCTCCGAGGCCCGCATCGTGTCGGACGACGACAGGAACCTCTACATCGTGCTCATCAGGTACATTAATACTATCCATGTGATCCGTTACTATCCGAGTCCGAGGGATCACTCACTTGCTGGTTGACACGATACCACACGACACGATTTTTGTTCACTTCGTCTAAGATAAGAATAAGAATTGGGTCGTTGCGTTGCAGCATCCACGGGCTCGTCCGTGGCGAGAACATGGAGCTCGGCCGTGACGCTGACACCGGGGGCCAGGTCAGCCTCAAACATTCCCCTACAGCTCGTAAAATGAATTTTCGAATGGCTATACATACCTCTGTGCGCCTGGTCCCGTCCAGAATCTTGTCCCAGTATCGATCGGGGAATTGTCAAGTCCCGTCCAGATGTTGACACGTCTGGCCGGTGCAGCTGGACATGCTGCTAGTGTTACCGAGCTGATCTGATTGATGTGCATCCTTTGTACTTCAACCATCCACAGGTGAAGTACGTGGTGGAGCTGGCCCGTGCACTGGCGGCCACCGCCGGGGTGCACCGCGTGGACCTGCTGACGCGCCAGATCTCCTGCCCGGACGTCGACTGGACCTACGGCGAGCCCGTCGAGATGATCACCCATGCCTCCGACGACGGTGACGGCGACAGCAACGGTGGCGGGGGCGGGGCCTACATCGTGCGCCTCCCCTGCGGGCCCCGCGACAAGTACCTCCCCAAGGAGTCGCTGTGGCCGCACATCCCGGAGTTCGTGGACCGCGCGCTGGCGCACGTCACCCACGTCGTGCGCGCGCTCGGCGACCAGCTCGCCGGCGGAGCCCCGCAACCGGTGTGGCCGTACGTGGTGCACGGGCACTACGCGGACGCGGCGGAGGTGGCGGCGCACCTGGCGAGCGCGCTGAACGTGCCCATGGTGATGACGGGCCACTCGCTGGGCCGGAACAAGCTGGAGCAGCTGCTCAAGCTGGGCGGCGCCCGCGCGCTGCCGCTCGCCGAGATCCAGAGCACGTACCGGATCGCGCGGAGGGTGGAGGCCGAGGAGACGGGGCTGGACGCCGCCGAGGTGGTGGTCACCAGCACCAAGCAGGAGATCGAGGAGCAGTGGGGGCTTTACGACGGATTCGACCTCATGGTGGAGCGCAAGCTCCGGGTGCGCCGGCGCAGGGGCGTCAGCTGCCTCGGACGGTACATGCCGAGGATGGTCGTCATCCCGCCCGGAATGGACTTCAGCTATGTCAACGACACGCAGGATGACACCGACGGCGGCGACCTGCAGCAGATGATCGTCGGCGGACCCGGTGGTAATAAGGCCAAGAAGCCGTTGCCGCCGATTTGGTCGGAGGTTCTGAGGTTCTTTGCTAATCCCCACAAGCCCATGATCCTGGCGCTGTCGAGACCGGACCCCAAGAAGAACGTCACCACGCTGCTCAAGGCCTACGGCGAGAGCCGCCACCTCCGCGAGCTTGCCAACCTTGTAAGAATATAAGAACAGAGCAGCTTGTCAATTGGTAAGAATATAAGTACAGAATAGCTGACCCAAAGCGATCGATGCTGCAGACGCTGATACTGGGGAACAGGGATGACATCGAGGAGATGTCCGGCGGCGCCGCCACTGTTCTGACGGCGGTGCTCAAGCTCATCGACCGCTACGACCTCTACGGCTGCGTGGCCTACCCGAAGCACCACAAGCAGACCGACGTGCCGAACATATACCGCCTTGCCGCCAAGACCAAGGGAGTGTTCATCAATCCTGCACTCGTGGAGCCATTCGGCCTCACCATCATCGAGGTCAGAATCTCGTGATAAGCTTCAGTTTCAGAAAATTTGGTTTGTTTTTTTTCGACGAAATTCATTCACATCTGTATCTGTGACATCTGAGATGTGCAGGCGGCTGCGTATGGCCTGCCGGTGGTGGCCACCAAGAACGGCGGGCCGGTGGACATCATCAAGGCGCTGCACAACGGGCTGCTGGTGGACCCGCACGACGCGGCGGCGATCACGGAGGCGCTGCTGAGCCTGCTGGCCGACAAGACGCGGTGGGCCGAGTGCCGGCGGAACGGCCTCCGCAACATCCACCGCTTCTCCTGGCCGCACCACTGCCGCCTCTACCTCTCCCACGTCGCCGCCAACTGCGACCACCCGGCGCCGCACCAGCTGCTGCGCGTGCCCGCCAGCCCGCGCGCCGCCGCCGCGGAGCGGGGCACTGACGACTCGCTCTCGGACTCGCTCCGCGGCCTGTCCATCTCCATCGACGCCTCGCACGACCTCAAGGCCGGGGCCGGGGACTCCGCCGCTGCCGCCATCATGGACGCGCTGCGCCGCCGGCGCCGCTCTGCCAACGCTGACGACAGGCTGCCGAGCTCCGCGAGGGCGGCGATCGGGCACGCGCCGGGCCGGAGGCAGAGCCTCGTCGTCGTCTCCGTGGACTGCTACGACGGCGACGGCGCACCGGACGCGGAGCGGATGAAGAAGGCCGTGGACCTGGCGCTGTCGGCTGCGGCCGCGGCCGGCGGTCGGCTTGGGTGCGTCCTGTCGATCGGGATGACCATCGCGGAGGCCGCGGCCGTGCTGGGCGCGTGCGGCGCCGACCCGGCCGCCTTCGACGCGCTCATCTGCAGCAGCGGCGCGGAGCTCTGCTACCCGTGGAAGGAGCTCGCCGCGGACGAGGAGTACGCGGGGCACGTGGCGTTCCGGTGGCCCGGTGACCACGTGCGCGCGGCCGTGCCCAGGCTTGGCAAGGCCGAGGGCGCGCACGAGGCCGACGTCCTCGCCGTCGACGAGGCCGCGTGCTCCGTCCACTGCCACGCCTACGCCGCCAAGGGCGGCGCGTCCAAGGTGAAGAAAGTGGACTCGATCCGGCAGTCGCTGCGCATGCGCGGGTTCCGGTGCAACCTCGTGTACACGCGGGCCTGCACGCGCCTCAACGTCATCCCGCTCTCCGCGTCGCGGCCGCGTGCGCTCAGGTACCTGTCCATACAGTGGGGCATCGACCTGGACAAGGTGGCCGTGCTGGTGGGCGACAAGGGCGACACGGACCGCGAGCGGCTGCTGCCGGGCCTGCACAGGACGCTGGTCCTGCCGGAGCTGGTGAGCCACGGCAGCGAGGAGCTGCGCCGCGCCGAGGACGGGTTTCTGGCGGAGGACGTCGTCGCCATGGAATCCCCGAACATCGTCACCCTCGCCGAGTACCAGGGCGCGGCCGACATTCTCAAGGCTCTCTGAGAGTCCGAGATACCATTATCATAGTACATGCTCTGCTCCGACCTTCGAGCCACGGTTGCGGGTTGCAGCTGTTGGTTCCACACTCTGCTAGCCTGCTGGGCTTATTTTGGACGGTCAGTTAAAATTTCACAGAAAGTGACTGCAAACTTTGCATACTGAATTCCCTTCCCCTCTTCTTTTCTTGTTTTTGTGCCGGTTTATAATCGGTAGCGACAGCGGCAACAATAGCGATAGAAATGAGGGCTGCATCTTTCGTCGTCTCCTTCCTTGTCGCTATTAATTTTAGAATGGTCAAAAAGAATAGACACAATAAAACAAGTCTACCCAGCTGTGAAACAAAATTTCTCTGCTACTCAGGGGTAAGCATAGTGCGTGATGATTAGTACAGATGTTGGGCCAGCAAACATGTCAGTATTTTTTTAGGGTTTTGTTATTTATCTGTCAACATATTTTTTTGTTGTTGAAATCTGTTGAATTTTGGACCATTGGATTTTTTTTGTTGTTATTTATCTGTCAACAGATTTTCTAATGCCCACACTCTTATATTGGTAAAAGAAAAATTGACAGATTTAAATAGTACAAATCTGTCGACAGATTTACAATGGTGAGAGGACCTCGACGAACTGTGCCGCTCCTGCATCGTCTCCGGCGACATCCGTGCCCGACCCCTCCTCACCAGCACTCAGCTCCCCAACCGAGCATATGGAGACCACCCCCATCCAGCCATCCTCCGCCACCGCGCCACAGCCTCCAGCAACGCCGAAGACATTAGTGACGACCCTCCCCCGACGACCTCTTGCTTTTGATCCTCGGCCGCATCCCTTGCAAGGACGACCGGTCCAGCATATCCATCGTCTGCAAGGCACGGCGCAGCATGGTCGTCCGTCTCGGTGCCAGCCACCCCACTCCCACATGCGCGCGCGCTCCCGTGGCTCCTCCTCCCCTTGCGCTTCCGCAACGAGCCCGCTCTAGTATGCAACAAGGTTTTCGTATTCTATGGTTTCTTTAGCTGTCTATCAGAATTCAGGAACTTGGATACAGAACATTATCATAGAATCTGAAATCTCTTAATTGTTCTTGCAGTATTCAAGCAAAAGTTTAATGTGAGGCCTCTGTTCTTATCTCAACTAGGTGAGAGACAATAGGTCGTAAACCTGAATTGAGGTTCCACAAATGACTGGCTAATGGCTCGCTGGCACTTCGATGTGCTGAAAAAATGCATTTCAAAAACTCTGCATTTTCCTAGAGTTGCAATGTTTAATTTTTAACTCTGCAGAATACAGTTTTATATCAATTCGGTGTGTCAAGTGCTAGAGATATGTGCCCTTCACTTGCAATGCATCATATTCATGTGAATGTGATCTGCACATTCCTTTCTGTGTTGGTTCAGCCATGGACTTCACCCTGGAGTAGCACGTTCTTTTCTCCAATTTCAGATTTTAAAAATGTATTCTATCCACTCTTGTTAACTGAACGCAGAGCGGAAATATTTTCGTTTTTATGGCATGTCGGTGTGTGAATGCTCGTCGGGAATTGAATGTAGTGTAACCTCTTGCAATCTAGTTTGAAACGTTGTCGTTGTTAGTGCTCTTTTTGTTTTGAACGTAAGTTTGATAGTGCTCTGATCTTTCCATTTTTTTAATACATCTTGGAATTGCAGGAAACGGGATGTATGATTTGTCAACCTTATTCACCTGGAGTGTTGTGAAGCCAAAAGGATTACAAGTTGCATTGCATGCTCTGGTTCCAGTCAGCAGTCGCCTATATCACGTTGTTTCGAAGAATGAACACATCACTGAAATTTGTTTTAAGTTAGCAAGTGTCAAGGGTTAAATTTGGACATTTCTTTGGGGCTGGGGACATCTGGACTATGGAGGACATTTGTGACACAATCAGTGTCTCCAAATTTCACGTTGTACCTCCCATACTTCAACACATTGATATCACTTGTATTACTTGTATTTTGTTTTTTATCCTCATAATTTTAAATCGAAGCGTCTGTTTACCTCTGGTTTATGACACCGTTTAGTCTAGCTGAATTAAAGAGTACAAAGAAAGAAAAAGGAACACCTATGTTTCTCTTTGGCTGCTCTCTCGCATGTTGCCTAATTGAAACCATTTCTCTTCGGCACAACGGGTTGGAGAGACTCGGCGGCAGTGACATGGTTCGAATCCACCCGGCCGGTGAACAATTCCACTGGGCCTGGCCTCCCAGGCCCGGCCCACATCACAAACCGACCCAAACGAGGGCGAGGCTTGCCAGCTGCTGGCAGTTGGTAACCATGACCGCCACCGCCGCCTTAGACAACTGCCTCCTCCTCCTCCGGCTTACTGTTTCGGACCAAAATAGAAAGAGAAGTGCTCAGAATCGGATCCCGCATTCCTGCACCACACTCCCAATGCCTTGTTCCCCACGCCTTCTTCCTCCACCTAGTGCCACGCAGCAGCCGAGCGGGGTGAACCCACTGCCGCCGCGCCATGCTCAACCTTCCCCGCTCCTAGGCCTCCTCTGTCGGCCGCCACCATATGGCTGTTGCGCCCGCGCCGACCGCGCCGACAGACTTCCTGGTGGACGGGTTCCCTGATGAGCTCACCAGTTCAATATACTCTGCCTTGTCCCCTACAAGGACGACCGCTCCAGCATGAAGCTCGTCTACAAGGCGTGGCTCCACATGATCCGCCGCCTATGCGGCCAGGCGTCGCCCTCGCCTCCATTGCCATGACTACTTCTTCCTACGCCAAACTCCAATGGCTCAGACCGCGTGGCCTGTGTACGCAGCAGCGGCCGGATCCACGAGCACCACCCCTTCGCCGCCTTCATCCCGCATGGGGCACTGTTTGTGGGCTCCCACAACACCTCCTAGATCCTGCTCTCATTCCGCGACATGCACCGTGCTATCATCATTGCCGGATGGTGTCACCTGCATGGCGGTCTGCATTGTCAGAACATCGGTGTCTCCACAGTACCGCTTCATCGCCATCTAGCAGAAGGGGTGGCTACATGCTGTGGAGATCCAGCCACCCGAGGGCTCCTTCTTCGCCCAAGATCTGATCTTTGATGAGGGAGGCTTCTGCCTGCTACACACCGATGGCGACCAGTAGATGAGCATATGTGTGGCGGATCCCTTTGAGGCTGATGAAGTTTGGGAGCACCAGCTCTTCCATCCAGGAGGGCGCGTCTACAAGGAGTTCATGTGGGCACGATATCTAGTGTCGTCCTGGGGAGAGTTGCTGCTCGTTGTCAGGTTCACACTGCAGCCCGATGAGCAGACCACTGACTTCACGTTGTATCGGGATACCCAGCGGCCGCATCATGTCCCCGAGCCCGACCCTGACTACCCTATCGCCAACTTCCCATGGGCATGGAGAGAGTTGGCTCCCTCGATGACCGAATCTTCTTCCTCGCCCTGGGCAGCTCCAAAGCGTACGAGTCGGATGAGTACCTAGGCGTGATGCCCGGGTGTGCGTGGGGCGGTGCCCCCTCCCTCCTTGGTGCGCTCTCATCATCACCAGATGGCGTCACCTGCGTCATTGTGTGCGTCGTCAGAGCAGCTGTGCCACCGCACTATCACTTCATCATGACCACAACACCCTACCACCCCCAACATCTTCCAAATCTGCCTTGCAACACCTTCTTGTCCGCCTTCGTCCATGGCTTTGAATAGCCCTCTATATCTTTGCAATAGCTTTTCTATAGTTTTTCTGAGGGACAACCGCTAGACTATTGCTAATTGTTCTACTATTTCTTATAATGACATTTTTAGTTTTGTTAGACACCGCTATTTAGTTTAACCATGATATTTTTTGGCACAATGGTCTTAATTGAGGCAGATAATCGTTCCTTAGTTTATATATAGGATTATAATATATGTGTCACCCTTTAGGTTCTTTTCTTAATTAATAATGTAATAAACCTTTAAATTATTATTGAACTGTTGAGTATTGAGTGTTGATAACAACGATATGTTGACCAATCAAATGAATGTTACATGATATGTTGAACTAATGGTTCAAATAGGAGAGAGGGAGGGGGAGGGAGGAGAGGTATTGACAATATAGAGGAACACCAATGTTTTAAACAAGTGAGAATAAGTGGAAGGTCATGTCCTTTGCCCTCATGTCCCTGGGCACTTATAGCCAATGGTACTTACAAGTGGCCCTTCGGTGGAGTTGGATTTCACAAGACACTACTCTAGCTTCTAGTTGGGCCTCTTCTATGGAGGATATTTGACCCATATACCTCATGGACTCTCCCAATAGTAGCCCCTCAGCTAATAGTTATGAAAGTTACAACATGACCTCATAGACGCTAATACTAGACAAGGCATGTAGAAAAGAGCACGCACACGATTCTAGTTTGTACAAGTGCTAACTCTGGAAGCTACTAATTTGAAGTGCCTCGATGTTGATCTCCTTGATATCTTGACATTCAGCTTTTGGATTACTTGAGCGCTTCTACGACACAAAGGTCTAGCGTGGACATCTTTGCCTCTAGGACCTTCTCGTTGCATAGATCTTCATCTTTGGGGCCCTTTTGGTGTGCAGATCTTCGAAAATCATCGATGAGCTGTTCCTACTAAAGTTTTTAGGGGAAGCCTTTCTACATAAGTGATTCCACTGAGCGATGTTGGGAGGTCCCATGAGGTATGTGGGCCAAGTCTCCCTTGAAAAGGCCTAACTAGTAGCTAGAGTAGTGTCATTTAAAAACCAACAACACCAACATGTCACTTGTAAATAACTAATGCCTATATGTGCCCAAAAGGCATAAGGGCAAGGGACCTTGCCTCCCACTCATTTCCACTTTTTCAAAACTCTAGTATGTCCCTCTGTCCCTCTCCTCCCTCTCTCTTGTTTAGAACTACCAATTCCAACATAATATAAATTTGAAACATATCCCCTAGATATTCTACATGTATTTGAGTAGTTGTGCTTATAATTTTTTTAGCTAAATATTTTATGCATAATTCATTAATTATTTTCATGTTTTCTATAAAACCAAAAATGAATAGGTTCTATTATAGTTCGCTATAACTTTCTACAAGTAGTGGAGAATGATGCCAGTAAATTTCTCATGTCCCTAACAAAAATAAAAGACAATTTTACAGCATGGACAAAATTAAAATTATGTACATCATATCCAGTTGAGAACACCCTATATTGATCATCGTTATCTGAGCAATCTAGCAGAATAATGATGGGAAAATGATTGTTGAATAATTTTAGGAGGGAAGAGTAGATAGGAGAGGTGCGGAGTTAGGGTTTGCAAATCAGAGTGGGAGAGAGAGTGCCTTGCCCTCATGCTTATGAGAATAAATGTAGGCAACAATAATTTACAATTTCCCCTTGGTGGGGTTGAGTTTTACATGCCACTCCAAGGGAACTAATTGGACCTTTTCTTGGGGTACTTGGCCTATATGAATATGGGCTCCCCCAACAGTTGCTGGGGTGATCGATGGATATCAAACCATTTTGATGTATGGCCAATTACACCAAGAGTGGAAGGGCACCAAAACCGGGTTTCTCAACTACTGACAGATAGTGGTGCTTGGAATGTGCAAGCAGTGCTGGATCTCTTCCTACTGATTGATGCAGCTGCTATATTGCGTCAGCCACTAGGCCGAGGCGATACTGATTTCTGGGCATGGCAACCTGAGAAGTTTGGGACTTATACAGTCCGGTCAGCATATATGCTCATTTCCTAACGAAAGTGGGGGGCTTCTCATGGCCAACAACCAGGCTCGTCAGATGATGGTTTATGCAAAAAGATCTGGAAACTGGATGTACCTCCCAAAGTCAAAACCTTCTGGTGGCGTGTTTTACACGAATTTCTACCGACGAGGCAAATTCTCTTCAGGAGGCATATCGAACCCATGGCTTACTGTGAGGTTTGTCGGGAGCCTGAAGAATCAATCAAACATGCGCTTCTTGACTCTACGGTGGCAAGGCAATTCTGGGCACAAGCAAAGTTGGTAACAGGTGTTAAAGTACCTAGCATGAATGATGAGACGTGGGCTGCTGACTTGATGTCAAATCTTTGTTCGAGATCGGAGCGCGCTGTAATTATGTGCAGCATGTGGGCTCTTTGGATTATGAGGAATAAATGGTGACATGGTGAATTGGCAATGCCAGTTCAGCATGCAGTGCTTTGGGCCAAAGAGACTGCCTTTGACTTATGGCAGTTGAGTCACCAGCTCGGCCAGCCGATAACCGCAAGGGATTGTCCCAAGTGGAGAAGACCGGAGGTGGGATGGTCAAAGATTAATGCTGATGCAGCATTCTCTGAACACAACAAAGAAGGTGTCTGTACTATGGAGGCTTTGGCGTGTAGGGACAGTGTGAGACTTGATGCGCAGCTGGGTTTACATCGAGTGGCCCTGGAATCTAACTGTCTCCAGGTCGTGCAGCTGTGGCAAAAAAAGGAGATGCAAAGATCCATCACTGATCCCATTCTGGAGGAGATTCAAGAGATCAGTCTTGCCTTTCATGAATTTTCTTTCTCTTTTATTAATAGAAGTTGTAATAAGGTCGCACATTTGTTAGCTCGACAGGTCTCTAGTTTGCATCGTTCGGAGATGTGGCATGTAATTCCGGCATGCGTGTATGACTTGATCATGGTTGAAGCCTCGAATGGCTGATAATGAAAGGCAGGTGATTCAAAAAAAAAAACAATTGCTCCCGACTACTAGGTTATGAGCGTATTACATGACCTAGTCAATGCTTATACGAGAAGAGATATAACACAACTCGATCCTTGGTTGCTAGGATTGCCCTTCGCAACCTACTCAAGCATGCCTCACTGAAAAATTCATCCCAAAAATCAAGTTGGAGAAAAGAGCATGTGCACGACTCTAGCCTATTCATGTTCTAACTTCTAGGGGCTTCTAGATCCAACTTCCTTGATCTTTGGCTCCGTTCATTATTTCTTTGCCTCTAGGTTTGTTGATGCGCATAGGTCCGCACGTCCAAGGCCTTTATCTCCTGGATCTTCTCAGCACGTGGGTCTTTGCCTCCAAGGCCCTCTTCGGCCTTCATCTCCAAGGTCTTCGCTCCAATGTCTTCTTGGAGTGTAGGTCTATGAAGGTCTTCATCTTCGGGGCCTTATCAACGTAGAGGTCTTTATCTCCAAATCCTTTGAATCTTCTCTCATGATCATGGGAAAAAGGTTTACCCTTAGTTGTGGCTGACCCTCTGGTATGCAATCCTAGTCCTCTTTTCTGATGTTTGTGAGTGAATTTTTAGTCGCCTTGGTGTAGTCTATGTAGTCTTAGTAGAAGTAGAAGTAGATGTTCATACTATAGTTGTCAATGAGCCCCTTGATCGAGTCAAAGTGATTGATGAAAGTGTAGTTGACTTTGGCGCTGAAAAAGTTGATGTACCCCTCAAAGGTCAGCCATGATGCCGAAGGTGTTGACAATGGCTCTTGAACCATTGTAGTGGGTGAAGATGATGGCGAAGCCCCTCCTGCAAATTTGATGTTTAGTGGAGGTGATGTTGGTGTAGAACGGCGAAGGTGTCGACGTGTCATTGAAGCTTATGCACCACTTTCTGTCAGACCCGTAAGAATCTAATAATTCTGTGTCACAACCATAAGAAACTGATGATTAGGTGTCACCAAAGCTTGCACCACTTGCATAGGTGAACGGAAGAGCTTAAAGGTTCATTTGGTTTTAAGAATCAGAACATGCGGCGCCACACCTACCATGCCAAAAATTGAGCCAATGAAATTGGTGATGAACTTGGCAACCTTTGGGTTGAAGTATATGCCACACACACTACAAGTCCTTTAATAGTTTGATTTAAATTATGATAAATATTATTTTAAAATTATCATAAACTAGACTCTTCTATGATTGCCATAATTAGCCATAGAGATAACTTTTAAATAGTTCAGATGAGATATATTAAAACAATTATCATTTACATTGTTCAAAGTAACATAGATATAAGGTTTGGACGGTACTATGTTATTCAAAGATACGGGTATTGTTGGATATATATATTTTTGAACAGATCTAGAATTAGACGGAATAGAATCGAACAGTGCTGCTATAAAAAGCCTGACTTCCAGCATAATGTCATGAACCATCCTAGCAGTTGAACACGCTTTTTTAACATAATCAAGAGTAATAAAGTTAGCAGCCGACGAAAAGTTTGTTAAAGAAGTCCGAAAGTATGTTAGAAAAGAATCCGACAAAGGAAAAGGCTCCAACAACTGCTAACTTTATTACTCTTGCTGATGTTAAAAAGTGTGTTCAAGGGTACGTTCATGACGCTATGCTGGAAGCCAAGATTTTTAGGGCAGCATACAACCAAGGTTTTTAAAGCGCAAAGAATATCTCTAAATTTCTAAAATTTTTTGAAACAAAATCCTAGAGATAGATTGGGATATGACGTATCAAAATAAAATATTTAGAGCCTATGAATATACGTCTTGAAGTACACAAAAGTGGATTATCTCTAGATTTTTTTAAAAAATATTTAGAAAAATATAATTTGTAAAATATTATAATTTTTGTATCAATGCAAAACATTTTCACATAAAAATATAAGATGCAACCAGCATGAATGCATAAATATGAGTGCAATATTAATGTATGGTGCATCTATGCTAATTGCTTCTCATAATTTTGTTATAAAGACTTTCCAAGAATTCATTTCAACTTTGAAGAAGGTGTTTTCATAATATTCTATATTTGTTTGGATATTTTCTTAGAGCTCAATCTATTTTTGAAGGCATGTAGAGATACTTTGAAAAGCTCTAATTATTTTTATTTTTATTTTTATTTTTATTTTTACTATCCTAATCTATCTCTAAGATTTTTCTTAGATCTTTTTGAGGCACGAAGACTTTTTACGTAGTTCAAAAAATCTCATAAAGCATTTGTGGCTATCAAATAATTTTGAGCCCATATAAAATTGCCCATCTCGGTTGGCGGCCCACTAAGAGGGCATGGCCCAAGACCAGCTAAGGTCCCTAGTGGGGACTACATAAGGCTTGCCCGTAGCAGGCCTTGATTTGCACGGCCCTCTCGGAAAAAGGGGAGTTGGTTACATCTGACCATTGAACGATGGATGACTAGAGCATCTGAGGAGCTAAGGCACGATCGATCATGTTCGATGAAGACAGGAATTCGGTTCGCCCAATCCCTCGAACACAGGGTCGGGCCGAAAGGGAACGGATGGAGGCGCTCCTCGCGCCGCTCACCTAGGTCTTCCCTTGGACACGACCAACACCTAGGGGTATCCTAGGAGTACCAGGCCACGTCTGAAATGTAATTATGTCATCGTCTGAACAATTTGCAGCAGCCAAACCTAATTTTGTTATGGGCTGTTCCATGTCTTACCGAAAGTAAGTGATGAGAGTCTGGAGACGCTAACCCTGAAGCCACTAGTATATCATACCTGAGTTGATTATTCTGAGATCATGTTAACTAACGTGATGAGGTTCTTTCAAGTGCTGAACCTTGTATTCTATCAGTTTGCGTTAACTAAATATAGAGAAGAAATGACATAGCAGTTTATGAAAATTCAGTGTGAATGAAGAGCAGGGATTGGAATTACAAGTTTTTGCAACCAAGATTAGAAGTGTGTTCGCTAGTTTTCTGGTTCAGATCTACATAAAATTGGATTTGCAAAAAACCAGAAGTTTCTGGACTAGTTTTTTTTTCCAGTACGTGCTTAGCACGTGTGATTCGCTATCTTTAACTAATTTGCAGATTCATGATGTTGATTAGATGGATGATGTTGTTATGATGAATTCTGATTAGTTTTGTCCAGTGCTTTGCATTGGTATTGGTCTGAACTCTGATATGCAACAGGGGTTATCCGCTTATGTAGTTTCTAGCGTCCTTTGCTGTCTGAGTTTTCAGGATGTTGAATGCAGAAATGTTGTTTAAATCATAAAATTCCAAAATTCCTTAATTATTTTTGCAGTGTGCCCAAACTCATTGTATAGTGACCTCTCTGTTCTTATATCAACTACTAGGTGAGAGACTAGAGGTAGTAAATCCGATTTGAGATTCCACAAACGACTGGCTAATTATCTGTCCTTTCCATCTGCAGATGAACTACATTTCAAAACCTGATGTAAATTTCAACTGTCCAGAACACAGAGTTATAGATTTAGTGTGTCAAGTGCTAGGGTCTGCCATTCACAACACATTTGGTTCGTGCATTACTTGGAGGATTACCTCGGGCATTGACTTCTGATGGTTGGTAGTAGCACACTTTTCTCCTACTTCGATTTAGTGAACCTGTATTCAATCCACTGTTGTTATGCTATTTTAGTGAGAATGCAGATCAGAAATGCTTGCCATTTGTTGCAGTTTAGTGTGTGTGCAAAGTATGAAATTCGTATTTCAAATGTGTCTGTTAGTGCTCTAGTCTTATTTTGCTACACGCTACATCTTGAATTAAAATGGCATGAAGCTCAACTCGTGCAATATGGCAATGTTTAACTCATTTAAATAGATCTGAAGGCAAAAAGGTTAGCAGTGGCATATCCTCTTCTTTCCAGTTAGCGGTGGCATATCCTGTTGTTTCAAAGAACGAACCCTCACTGAAATTTCTTTCCACCTAACAGTCGCAAGGGTCAAGTTTTCACAATTTTTTAAAGAATGCACGGCACTTGTAACACCTGAACTCGTCGAATAGACCAATACACAGTCGTTGTCAAACAAATGGAATATTTCTTGCCTCCAAATTTCACGTGACGCCTCCGATACACTGATATAATGACCGCATGCATTGCTTCTGAATGGATGCATATACATTGAAGTGTATTTCTGGAAGTTTTTCTATTTGTGTACGACACTATGCCAAAACAGCACAAAGGAGACACCTTAATCGGTGACCTATAATTGATACGGTAATGACAGATTGTCAGAGACGCTTCTTAACAATATGCGTCACTGGTAACTGGAGCTGTTATCAGAGACTCTTTGGAACGAAACACGTCACCCCTCGAAGATCTCGGACCTGAAAAAATTATCAAATCAAATACGGCGACGAGATAAGTCTGGGCTTCACCAGTCCGGTAAAAAAACCTCCCATGGTCTCTCTCTCGCCTCCTTCCCCCACCGTGTCCGGTCCGCTGCTGCCGATCGCCCCTTCTCCTGACTCCCGCCATGGCCACCTGTTGCGTCTCTTCCTCTACCATCCACCTCCACCTCTCGCACTCTTCCTTTTTTGACGGAAGAACAATTATATATAATAATAGTTGGGTACATCAACACGTTACAAGCACTTATTGTAAATAGTATCCACGATGTAAATAACTCAGAACCAAACTTTGCTTTACAGTGTAGATGATCACATAGACAAACACTTACCAAATGACCCCAGAACAAATGCCTAATGAAACAGAATCGAGGATCTTTCGTCTTCCTTCTTCTTGTTTTTCCCACCGAATAATGAGAAAGACTGGAAATTATTTTTCCTATTCCTTAATTATGACCAGATCTAACCATAATAAAATGGAGAAGAGACTAGAGAAAAATATTCTGTGCCGCCACCCAGAAATAAAAGTCTCCATGTCATGTCAATGAAAATGCTAAGGCCAAAGTTGACGCCCTCATCTATAACAGAGCCACAATAGAGAAGACGATTCCAGCCTTCCTCTTCACCGTCACCGGAGAGGAGATATAACTCCACTATCAAGAATTTTGACATGAAAAAACCCTAACAAATCAATCTATTATGAAAAACTTATTAAAAACAATGAAATCACACTGTCTTCAGCCCCCCGCAAGATGCCGGGAAAAGAAGGGGGACTAGCGGTGGTGGACGGCGAGGGGCAGCGGCGGCGCTAGGGCAGGAGGCAACTAGGCCTTTTCCATTGCCAAACGTGTGGTGGGCCGGGCGACTTCAGCATTTGTTCCTGGAATGTCAGTTTGCAAAGGAATGCATGCTGCCACTTTCTGCAGATACAAATTCATGATTTTCCAGAGGTCATGCTCCATTTTCAGAAACACTTTGCCGTCTCATTTCTTCATAGCAGCGATCATCCTTTTGTGTTGGGCTATATGGACCTCTAGCAAGGCATTCATTTTCAATGGCCTAGAGCCGTGAGTTGCATACAACAAATCAACCTTCTTTAGAGAAATGAAGCTACTGACATATAGAGTCAGCACAAGACACATTCGCAGTTGTTTGATCAATGGCTTCACTCAATATCTTAATGGTTGTTCATTCTCTGATTTTTTTGTCAGTTTCTTTATTTCTCGAATGCTGTCTGTGAACTTTTGATGCTTGTCTGTTACCTTCTTTTAAAAATAAAAGTTAAACTGTAGGTTCCTAAAAACGCATAAACCAATGCTAGCCAGCTCCCTTTTGATTATTTTTCCACTCTTTGCTCCTTAATTAACAGTATGTGCAAAAAAGCAATTGACAAACTTTTCTTTAAAACACAACTTCACACTTGTTTCATTAAGAAGAGCAATCATATGAGAGATCAGCACTCGTGGCGGCTACTGGTGATGCCATGACTCCCTGCCCGGATCTGCGTGAGAGTGGCCGGCCGGGTGTGGGCATGGACAAATGTCGGTGGAAGTAGGGACCTTTTTTATATATTTTTTAATCTGTTTGCACCACCAGTTTCAGACTAGTGGTGATGAAGTTCAGTCGACTTTCACCGCTCCCTGTGTGATGATAAGAGTTTCTAGCCGGTGGTGAACTAGCTAGAACAAATCTCGCTCGTGCAATAAAAATATACAAATTAATACTCTAGATTATTGGCACTGGGAATATCTTAACTCTTCAAACATTGAGCATCAAAATATGATCAATATATGATCAATATATATGATGGATAAGTAGATCAATATATGATCGTTCAAGGGCAGCTCCTCAGGAACTGAGGCCATGGCAGGGTGTAGTTGAAAGTATTCCATGTGTGACGATAGAGCTCCTGCGGCAACACACGCAGCTCCATGGTATTTACGTCGAAAGAGAAGAACCACCGCCTATTGGTGTATGCTGACAAGATGGAAAACGACGCACCGCCATCTGCAGTATGACCCACCACCATGGTCTTCCGCACCACATCATACTCCTTGTCTAGGCAGACTAAGAGACCCCGTGTCGCCTCCAACAAGTTGGGGATGCTGTGCTCCAGCACCCAGTCGTCCCTGCCATGGACATGGCGGAACAACTCTAGCTCCTCACCATGCACGTGGACGATTCTAGTCGTCGGCGACGAACATGCACCAAGGACGCCGGGGCTATGGACGATGGTGAACGTTGACGATTCGTAACTCGCCGTGTCCAGATCGCGGGTGGTAGGCAGATTGACCCTGGAGAGCACCAAGCTGGTGTTGTCAACGGTTATGATCCTTCTACCGAAGCCACTAGTCCTCATTAAGACCATGTACAGGGATCCGTCGTCGGCGCGGCCGGCGAGCATGTATCCGTGACAGTAGCGTGACAGTAGCGAAATATGTCCTCGTCTGCCGGCCGACTTAGGAAGCGCCAATCCCACTCTCCACCGTTAGCTGTGGAGAATACATAGGCCATAGGGCTGGAGGCGTTAACGTTGAGATGGTGCAGCACCCTGAAATTCGATATGGAGATGTTGCCGTCATCGCCGTGGAGCAATAAGTTGTCATCATAGCGGTAGGCCTGACCGTTCTGCGGTGGTGGGCTGCAGATCAGCCGCTGTTGGCATGTCAATGGGTCGTAGACGATGAGGCTTGACCAGAAGGGTCGACACCATGGAAAGCTGCTCTTGCGGAGAAGGATGAGGCCACCGTGGCAGTCGACAACGTGCCAAAACGAGTTCTTGTCGATGAGAAAGTAGACGGAGAAACGGTTGCCGTCAATGGGCGACGAGGACGGCACGAATCGAATATCGCGAACGATTTTGATATCGCCACTGATTTTGTTGATATCGCCACTGGTTTTGTTGTGGTACTGGCCGACGACGGTGGGCGGGTGGAGCGAGCTGGCGAGGCGTAGGAAGGCACGGCCTTCATCGGGGCCCTCGGTGACCACGCGACGCCACCGCTTGCAGGCGCACGCCGCGCGGATGAGCCAGATCGGGGAGTCGAGGCAGAGGAGGATGAGCCGGAGCAGGTCATCCTGAACGTCATGGATGCTCCTCGCGTCCTCCGCCCCTACCGCCTTCTGGTTATTGCGATATTGCCGTAGCAGCAGCAGCACAGCAGCCACCGCCGCCGCAGCCACTCCAGCTCCATGGGCGCCGCGCATTGGAGGATCGAAAGCCCTAAAGTCGTTGCGAGACGAGAGCGGCGGCTTGAACCAGAACCGTGACGAATATATATTGGTGCCGCGACGATTTTTGGTCTGACCGGTCTCTGTTGGATCCCATGCGATTGTCCCCTACCCGAACCCAAGGATTGCTATGGCCCACTTGCCAGACCATGTGTAGTTCTGATTCTAATACGCCCTGCTCAAAATAGGTGAGTGTAACCTACAAAATACTGTATCTATATTGGAGTATAATACTGTATATATTGGATTATGTATATGCATATTTAGCTAGGACTCCTATAGTATCTCACACGACTGTTATCCGAAAATGCAAATTGAGAGCTGCTGCCATGAAATTTCAAGCATATACTCACAATAAGAGCATATTCGCATCAGCACTAAGAGCATCTCCAGCAACGCTAGACAAATCAGACTACCAACTTGTCTACTTGGGTAACCAGTCATATTTTGATGTTATTTCTCCAACAACACTACGTCACTACCTAAAACAGGCCACCCAAATTTATCCTATGATCTTGCGCTGGTCGCCATAGAGGAACTAGGCCACAGAGACTCAACTGCCAGAGAGGAATGAGGGCACTACCATCAGTCACTGCAGAAGAGGCCGGCGGCAGCCATCGCTGCCACTAGGAAAAACACGACCAGGGTGCTACTACGAGGAAGTAGCCACTTGCCCTGTAGGGGATGGACCTCCACGCCAGGGAGAAGCCGCCACAGAGGGATGCCCCCCGAAGCTAGGCTCGCTGCAGGCAGGAACGAACCATTAGGCCAAGGAGTCACCAAGGAGAGTCTCCGGATATGGAGAGGAAGGCCAACCCATACGGGGGTCGCCGCGGAGGCTCCTGTGGCGACGGCGACACTCATGTGCGCTAGACCGAGTGTTGACGGGAAGGGAAGAAATTTCAATAGTCACCTGTTCTCCACTTTCAGTAGTGTCTAAAGAATGTTGTCACATTTGTTCTTCTTAATGTGCATGACATCAAGATTGTGCGGCACCAGTAGGTCCTTCCAGTATGACAACCTCCACCAAGCAGCCACTTGATTGTAAATTATTGCTGGCTCTCCATGCTTATGTTTCTTGCTCCCACTGTTGATACCTAGTCTGACATCTTCCACCCTCTTGAGTTCCATCATGACCTCATCGTAGATGAACTTTTCTAGCGCACCTCTCTTGTCAACTGTTCCATCAAATTGCGACCTGTTATTCCTCCAAGTGTGTTCAATTGGAAGGTAATATCGGTGATAAAGTACCTATCATGTGTCTTAGTGATCTTGACAAAGGATGTTTGTCGTAATAAATACAAGCAAAATAATCTTTTGTAGTTTGGCCTGACATGGTGCTCAATGCTGGAAAGTCATGTACGCACCAAAGCACGACAACACGTAGAGTAAAAGTGCCTCCTTTAGGAAGCAGTACATGATGAGTTTTGATACCCGCCCACAGTTTCAACAGCTCATCTATAAGAGGCTCCAAAAATAAATCAAAATCTTTTCCTAGAGATGTTGGGCCCAGGATCAGGAGAGACATAAAGTAATTGGATGGGTTCACACACTCCCATGCTTGCAGGTTTAAAGGTGTTACAAGAACAAGCCGCATGCTATATGATGAGATAAAGTTACCAAATGGATTGAAACCATCTGTGGTGACGGATAGCCTCAAGTTCCTTGCATCGTCAGCAAAATCATGATGCTTGCGTTCAAAGTGCTTCCATGCCTCCACATCTGTTGGGTGGCTCAATACACCATTAACCTTCTCTCTCTTAGTCTTGTGCCATTCGGCGTCCTTTGCTATTTATTGTGTTGTAAAGATCCTCTGCAACCTCTTTTTATAGGAGAAATGCCTCAAGATCTTATGAGGAGTCCACTTGCTACCATCATCACATATAGAGGTGTTGCATTTTGGGCACACATCAGGCTTTCCAAGAACTTCACAATAAAACAACACATCGGTCTTATCATAATTAAGCCCCAGATGTAGAATATATTTGTGTGCCTTGTCATAGATTCTGGCAGGTTGCTCTTAGGGTATGCGTTCGAAAGTAACCATAAAAGTGTATCAAAGCATTTGTTGTTGACTCGATTGCGGGACTTCATATACAGGAACATGATGAGGATGGAGAATCTTGTGTATGCAAATCTAGGTGAGGATGCTTGTTTCAAATCATTTACCACCCTTTCAATCACTGATGATTTTCTAGGCTTGAGCTCTTCACATGTTAACAGGCTTGTAATCAAATCCCAATGTTTCATGAATATGCTAATGTCTTTGTCCTGCTCCTCCTGCTCTGCAATTCAATCTACATGATATAATATCTGGTGACCCTATGATGTCTCCAGCTGAAGATTCTTCTTCTTCCCTATGAAGAACCCATCTGGAGTAAGCGATTGACATTTTGTTTCGAGTAATGTGCCCCAAAAGTCTTTTTGATCTACAAACTCATAGTTAATACATAGTCTACATGGTCAAGAGATGTGTTCACTCCCCGGGTACTTTTTCTTCACCCAGTATATGAACTGGGTGGCTCTAAGAAACTAATCATCTATGCTTGCCCTTGCAATAGTAATCCAGGATTTGTCCATCTTTCTATTGTACCAAAAGTATGCAAATTTTGTGAGTGTTTAGATGACTAGTGGACCTTGGAAAAAGTAGGATTAACAACAAAGAAAATACAGTGTTCGAGAACACTAATCTATGCATTTGTTCATAACATCCTATGGGATAGTCAAACAAAAGCATCAATTTCAATTGAGATTTGTACATTATAATCACAGAATAAGGTACTAGTACCTTTGTTCTACAAACTGAGGTGGCTCGGCTACAAGTCGAATCTAGCGCCATGGCACACACACCTAAACATGTGTGGATGGCAATACTGCCATGCACCGTCGGGAAAGCATTGAAAAGCACATTTGCGCAACCACAGCAGACCGGGGATCCTCCACTACTGCCACCGCCACCGCTGTTACAAGTCCAGTGGCATCAGATTTGTTTTGACCTACATGAGATATTTCAAATCTATTAGGTCATCCTACTATAAGGCATCCAAATAGAGGATTGTTCTTTTAAAATCTAAAAGAGATATAAACACAAGCAAACGTCTCACATTTTTAGAAATTAATTAATATAGTACTACATACATAAGGTGCATAATTTATGATGAAATATCATAACTACAGGTCCCACAGTAGGTCCCGAAGGTGCACATCAGATGAGTAATTATAGGTAGAAACGGAGATGCACACTTTATGACGAAAATGGTGTAACTGTAGGACCCATAGACGGATCCCACATGTGGGTCCCAAAACAGAGGTGCACACTTTATGATGAAAGTGGCATAACTGCAGGACCCATAGACGGGTCCCACATGTGGGTCCTGAAGGTACACATCAAATGAGTAACTTTAGGAAGAAACAGAGCTGCACACTTTGTGATGAAAGTGTCGTAACTGCTGGTCCCACAGGTGGGTCCTGAAGGTACATGTCAGATGACCAAGGGTCATGTAGGCACACATGAGGTTGTATGATGAAGTATAGATCATCACAAATCGTGAGTACTCATCATAGGGGTCAATGACAAACACATATTGGCCACAGTTCTATAAGAATCCGTCACAAACCAGTGGCGAACAGTGGCGAAAGCAATTCTATGATGAATCCATTTGATGTTCCATGATGGTTCCCATGACCTTTTTTCCATCATGGAAGTGAAAATGTCATGTCATTCGATGACCAAACTGAGCAAACACCATGGAAGTGACTCTTCCGTGAACATTTTAGAATCGTCATGAGAATTTTGGTCATAGAAGGTCAAATCTCTACTACTGAAACTATCTTAAATTAATTTTGGTGAATGGTTGGACACATCATTATGGACAACTAAATGCATGTTAGTGGATGAAAAGGAACTATCATAATTATATTTGCTAGTTGGCTATAACTAAAACTTCTAGTGGATTGTTGAGTGGATTGCTGATATGGATAGCTTACATGCTGAGAGAAATCTCTAGTGCGGTGTACTTTTATAGGAGTATATGATGATTAGGTGATGAGAGGATTGAGAGCCTAAAGATTCTAACCCCGAATACAGATTTCATAATGATTAACTAATTACTCACTTAACTTTCCTTCCCATGTATCAATAAATTTGCATAACTTCCTGCCATATTATAGTTCTTGTTCATTGTGACATAATGTAATCTTGTTATCTTATGTTACATTCCTAATTCTATATAAGAGATTAGTATTTCTGCTGCCCTAAATTTTGTGTTATGACCAATGAAATTTGAGACTAATACAAGTCCTGCATAAAAAGTTAGAAGTGTTATTCTAGATTTGAATGCAGATTCTGCAATGGCTTACAATCTACTCCCTTATGCCCTTGTGTTTCTAAATTTTTGTTTAAAACTATCTGAATTTCACTTAATATTCAATGCAAATCTTAATTAGACAGACCGTACAGATTTTATCTATATATGGTGATTGTACATAAATAGACTATTCTATTTCATTGTGAATGACATTTCAGTTTGCGGTAGACATAATGCTACCTACGTTGTAAGAGCCATTGTGCCACTATACTATCTCTATGTTGCAATTTGGCAAAAGGGGCAGCGGCGTGCCATCAAATCCGACCATCTCACGGCTTCTTCTTTGCTGAGGGGTGATCTACCATGATGGAGCCTTCCATTTGTTGCACGTTAGTGACCAGATTAGTATTAGCATTGCCAGAACCACATCAAAATTACCATGAATATAAGAATCAATGAGTACATCATGGAGGGCGCATCTACAATGAGTTCTTCCGCTCACGCTAGCTCATCATCCCACGATGAACTACTCTGGGTGGTCAGGTTCACGCCACATCCAAATGAGCCTTCCTATTGTTGTTTTTAGCAATCAAGCTTGAGTTCAAAGTGTTAATCCAACGCTTTTGCATTGGTGTGGTGTAACTCTAATATGAAACAAGGTTTGTGTTGTTTCTAGTGTTTTTCTAGGCCTTTTAGATTTGAGGATCTTGGAACGAAGAAATGATTTCTATGTGTTAAACCCAAAATTCCTTAATTATTTGCATTATCCAAACCCATTTTGTTGTTTGCTCTATGTTCTTATCTAAACTGTGAGATACTAGTAGTTGTACATCTGAATTGAGGTTTCACAAATGGCTAGCTAATTGAGAGCATAGTTATAAGAGTAATCTAGCAAGAATAATGTTGGGAACGTGATTCTCAAACAAGTTTAGAAGGGGAGAATGGAGAGGAGAAGTGTCTGGACATGGGTATGCAAATCAGAGTGGGAGAGACGCCTTGTCGGTAAGCATAATGAGTGATGTTGGTACTAGCATTGCGTCAGAAAAAATGTCACTATTTTTTCTTCATAGCTACCTTCGGTAGAGGTATTTTGTATAAATATTACATTAAACACTTGAGAAATGATCCAAATGAGAATTCTGTTGGCAAAAAGAATTCAGCATATACATATAAATTTATAACGACTTATAAGGACCCACCGTTTGACGCTAAATTTGGGCTATGGTATAGTGTATGGTGTGGCCCACGTATATGGGGGGTATATTCCACCATAGTGGCTCTAGGAAACAATGCTAGCATCTAAGGCCCACATATACGGGGTGTATATCCCCCCACAGTTGCTCTAGGCAACAATGTTAGCATCTAAATACATAAGGTGTTATACTGGTTCAGGGCAAAGCCCTACGTCTAATCTCAGAAAGAGTACAAGTGTGTGTTCCTCGATTGAATGCTCTATAGTTCTAACAATAGGGTATGCAAGAAGAGTGAGAGAGGTGAGAGAAGGGGATGGACTGCCCAAATGAAAGTCTTGGAAGTCCATTATCTCCTTAGAAGTATGCCCTAGTCACCCTTATATAGAGTCCGGGGGCCACGTTGTGTACAAAGAGTGATGTTCTCTACTAAACGGTCATGAGCCTGAGGGGGTGGGGAGAAAACTAAGCTAGTAAACTTGGCTTGCAAGGAATACCACCTTGTCCTAGCGTCGGTGCATGTTCTAACTTGGTTTTCGTCATGGTCTTCTACCAACGTCATAGCATGGCGTGACATCTAGTCATGGCAGCATAGTTGTCCTGTGCAACATGAGCCCACTACAACCTTCATCATCATCATGTTCTAGTGGTGTGTCATGGTGACGACGTGGGAGTTGGTAGCCGCCTCCAGGTCATCGATCTTCTTTTCAGGCCTTAGTGCTGGCGGGCTAGATCTGAAGCCAGCGTCGAGACAGCCATTGGTTTGTCCATAGGGGCTAAGGCTGGGATTGTGCGCCCCATCCCATAGTCCTATCCTATTGGATTGTGTTTGGATGGTGGGGTGTCGTGCCGACTATCGTTGTCTAATGATGTTGTCTTGTCTGCAGCATGGCGTAGTGACGGTGTATGCCTCAAAATAGCCATCCCTTCGGTCTTAGCGGACTGAGCAAGGCGTTCTTGTCTCTGTCAGGGTAGGTTCACTTGATGGTACTCGACCTCCCTTCATTCCCTCCTAGGGTCGGGACGAAGGAGGGGTCGTGTGGTGTTATGTTGTTAGCAGTACAAGAAAGGAGAGGTCATGGTCGACTGTCTCTCTTACCATTTAACCTAGGTCCCATGTGGTTTAGATGGGCCTTCGTTTAAGGGCTTTAGTTGGCTAGGCCACTGAGATACCTAGGGTATTATAACACTGATAGCATGGCACTTGATCTGATGGAGTGCTATCAGCTAAGTTATGGCTGAATCGGTGTGAGCTCTTGCTAATGGCAACGGTTGTGGGCCTAAATGCTTCCTTTTTATATTATTTTTATCTCAAATAATTTCTCTATTCTAGAAACTTCATCGGAGAAAGTTATATACAACAATTTACTTTAGAAGAATTTGTAAAAAAACGTCTTTCACACATGCTGATGGTCAATATTTTAAACATTATTTTTGTAGAGCTTTCTAAGAAACCTTGTTGGAAGATTATTTTTCTAAACAAAATTGTGGAGAATTTTTCATAGGAATGTGTTTTATATATTTTTTTCCAAAAAATTGTTTTCTCTAAATAATTTCTCTAAAATATCGATTCTTTTTTTCGTGTGCATGGTGGTATTATAACACTATTTTTGTAGAGCTTTCTGTGTTGGCATGATGGTAATTCATCAATTGCCCTATGCAGCATGAGCCCACCACGGCCTTCATCATCGTCTTCTAGTGATGTCATGGTGACGACGTGGGGGTTGGTAGCTGCCTCTAGGTCGTCGGTCGTCTTTGCAGGGCTTAGTGCCGGCGGTCTCGATGCCAAGCCAGCGTCGAGGTGACCAATGGTTTGTCCATAGGGGCTAAGGCTGGGATCGTGCGCCCTATGCAATAGTCGGTGGGATCCTACCGCTATCCTATTGGATCATAATTGAACGATGGGCGTCGTGTGCCGACTATCACCATCTGATGATGTTGTCTTGTTTGTAGCATGGTATAGTGATGGTGTCTGCCCCGAAATAGCCATCTCTTCAATCATAACGGACTGAGCAAGGCGTGCTTGTTCCTAGGTTCACTTAATGGTACCCGACCTCCCTCCACTCCCTCCTGGGGTCGAGACGAAGGAGAGGTCGTGTGGTGTTATGTTGTCAACAGTATAAGGAGGAAGGAGAGGTCGTGGTCGATTGTGGCTTACATAGGCCTTGTTACTTAGCTTTAGCTGGTTAGGCCACTGAGACACCTAGGGTATTATAACACCGACAACATGACACTTGATCAGATGGAGTGCGAGGGTATTATAACACCGGCTTCCCCCGCCTCACCCGGCGGCAGTGCCCATGGCTGCCGCTCCGGAGGCCCGGTCCTGGGCGCACCTCCCCGCCGCTTGCCTGCGCGAGGTCTTCTGCCGCGTCCCGTGCTTGGTGGATCGCCACAACGCGTTCCGCGCCTGCCCCCGGTGGCTGAAGGCGCTCAAGCAGTGCCGACCGAAGGCGCCGCCCGCTCTCCCGTCGCTCCTTTTCCCCGCGCCATCCCCCTACGACGGCTCCCCCCGCCTCTTCTGCGTCCTCAGCGGCGCCGTCCACCAGGGCCACGACTACCCCACCGTCATCCGTCGCGGGGCGCGCTGCTTCGGCTCCCACGACGGGGGCTGGCTCTTCCTCGCCATCCGCGACCCCCACGGCCACAAGCTCGTCAACATCCGCACCGGCGCCAGCCTTGATCTTCCGGCTGACATGAAGCTCGACCTGTCTCAGTTAATAGAGTCCTGGTCCTTGGATGTCCCCATGACCACCGTTCACGCCGCGGCGCTCTCGGCAGCGCCGGATGATGCGAGCTGCGTCGCCGTCTGCATCGTCAGGGAACCACGCGTTCGCTGCGTTGCGCGCTGGCGCATGGGGCAGCAGTGCGCCTTCGAAATACGGCCTTCGAAATCCGACTTCGTGGATGCGGAGGACCTGGTGTACCATAACGGCGCCTTCCACCTGCTGCTCAGCCGTAGCGACGACATTCTGGTGTGCACGCCGCAACTTCTTCCGGACAACCACTCCACAAGCATGGGAGAATCGGAGATTCTTCCATCCCGGACGGCGCGACTAAGATCAGCGCGTTCGGGGTCGCTACCTCATCTCTTCGCTCGGCGATCTGCTCCTGGTCGTCAGGTTCGCGCCCCGCACTAAGGAGCACAACTCCACCTCTAAGTTCAAGGTATTCCGAGCGATGGAGCGGCCGCACCAGATGCCTGAGGAAGTCGACCCCCGCTTCACCCTCGCCGAGTACCCCTGGGCATGAAGCGAACTGGACTCGCTCGACGGCCGAATCCTTTTCGTCGGGTGTGGATGCTCCAGGTCCTATGAGCTGAACGATGCACAGGGCCGGATTCAGTACAAGGGCTTCAAGCCAGACATATACTTCTTCGATAACCAGGAGTTCTACTTCTTGGATGCGGAGCAGTACATGTGCAGGGACAACGGGCGGTGGTCTGAGCCTGACGGTGTCCAGTGTTGCTTCCTGCAGGCAGACCCGTCGTGGAACTCTCCTTCGGCTTGGTTTCTACCTTGACAGGTTTTTCTATACTGGCCGGCTACCATATGATCTGATCCTCGAGTTTTAGTGTGATTGGTGATTGTTTCTAAACTAATATCACTGTGCGTTGAATTGCTACGTATGATCTAATCCCCAAGTTTGATTTTGCTTGAGATCTTGGTGCTATGTGTTCCTTATCTCAATACAGGAGGTGGACGTGCAAAGAATCAGAACCTGTATGCTAACTCATTTACAATATATTCAGACTATTGTCTTGCTCTTAAGATAAGTGATGTTGTCATGGAATGATTTATTTTTGAACTAATATCTCTGTGCATTGAATTGCTACTTATGATCTGATCCTCGGCGAGTTTGATATTGCTCGAGATCTTGGTGCTATGTGTTCCTGATCTTAATACAGGATGTGAAAATCCAAGGGATCTGAACCTGATCGCTAACTCATTTACAGTATATTCAGACTATTTTCTTGCTCCTAAGATCAGTGATGTTGTCATGGCAAGATGATTATTTTTGAACCAACATCCCTGTGCATTGAATTGTTACATCAGTTATTACTAAATGTCATTGTTGCATTCCTTGCCGACCCAATTTCTTACAGTTGTGTGCAGACTGCAGAATATTTTCATGCAAACTGAATTTTTGTGATTATGTCATCTTCTGAAGAATTTTCAGTGTCCAAACCCATATTGTTGTGGAGTTCTCTTTGTCTGATATAAAGAAGTTGATGAGAGGATTGAGAGACTGGAGTTCTTGCTAAGCCTGAATGCTAATTCCTTAATGGACTCGACTCACTGAATATTCCTTCGCAAATGTCTAGAAATTTGCAACGCTTTTTTCAGATTACTGTTGTATCTCATTACCTGGACATTATTGTTGTTTCTCATTACCTGGACATCTTGTCTTATTATTAGCATTGCAACAGTGGCTTACTTTCCGGCGCCTTGCATTTCTAAATTTCTGTTTGAAACTCTGCATTTCACTGAACATGCAACGCAAATATCAATTGGGCAGAAAGCAGACTTTATTGTTCTACATGGTGTTTTTATAGCAGCAGACTTTTCTAGTTGATTAATTATGAATGGTATTATTTCTGTTTGTCGTAGAAGTAATGTCACCTGGCAAATACACAGTGAACATGTTAGGATAAAGAATGACACTAGAACAACTGCAGAGCATTAGCTTTGTGCAGCTTCTCTTTCCCACATTTTTTAGAACAGCTGCAGAGCTATATTATTTGCATGCTGGTTCACCCTAAATACAAAGTGTAGGCAATTTTGTAAGTAACAAACTTTGTTTAACATGGTGATTAGGGCTCACAAGTCAGGTTTAGGGGCTGATTCAGAGTTCTGAATTTGCTAGGTCTGAAATGCTGTTTCAGTTTCAATGTACCCTTATCTGGGGTTTTGTAGTTTGAAATGCAGAACGAATTATATCATGATACTGTAATAGCAATTAATGTACTCTGATAGATGTTTGCAATGGGATAACTTATTTTAAAAACTATTGCACGGTGTAGGAGATATGGGCCCGCAAACTTTGGCCGTCAGTCGGCCTAATGGCCTGAATCAGCCCCGGCTGCCGATTCAAATCGGCCGGCTTCAGTGGCCGACCGGCAACAGCGTTTGGACGCCATCCCGTGGCGACCGTGCGCCGGCGCCGGGCCCATGTTGCCGAGCCGACGCCCCTCGCTCCCCTCGGTGCTCTCTCTCTCTCTCTCTCTCCCCCCCGCTCGCTCGAGCAGCATAGAGCAGAGCCCAGCGCTGCGTCACAGCCGCTCCCTGCTCTCGTGCACCACAGCTAGCCACCCTATGCTCTTCCCCACGCCTCGCCGCTCATGCAGCGCCCCTTGGCTAGCCGTATTCGTCGCCATGGTCGCCACCGCCGGAGCCGCTGCCGCGGCAGACCGCCGCCTCCGTGGCCGGCAGCCTGTAGGCCGTCACTGACTGGGCTGCGCCCATCGGTTGGTGCGCCATGGAGCAAGAAATCTGCACCGCCACTTCTCCTGCGCCGCCGTCGAGACCATCCTGCCGGGAATCGGCCGGAGCCCGGCCTCCTCTGCTCCGCTCTGTACGAGTGTACGAAGGTTGACAAAGAAACTATTTGCTGGGTCCATGTGCAAAAGCAGCAGAGAGAAGGATTTTCAGATCTGGACTTGGTTAATTATTCAACGATCCAGGGGGTTCGTGAAAAAGTGTTTTTCTTTTATCTTTTCTTTTAAATTGGCTGAACTTCGAAAATACGTAGTAAGTCATAGAAAAATCGTAAAATGGCAAAGGTGGACTTTGTGGAATCCTTGTGACTAGATCTATGCAGTTTTAAATTGGCTAATATAGCCTGGCTAGTAAAACCTGATCAGGCTAGAGTTAGCCTGTACGGAGCAAGCTAAGTCATAGTTGTTTGGTTCCTTGCGACGCTAAGCCTGGCCAGAATAAGTTTGTGTTTGGTTCGTTGGCTTGGTTTGCATATCGTCACCTCTTTCTTGGCCTGCTGAGTTCACTGCCCCTTTGACACATTTTATCAAACACCCGGTGGGCATCTTCAGTTCAACACTTCGACATGCAAATCTGAATATGAACTAATACTGAATCAAGCAAAGCACGCAGCGTGCTGCTATGAACCAATCAAAGGAGGCAAGCATTCCACCTGCTACGAGCCTCCAGCAAGAAAGCAAAGCAACACGACGAGCATGCCTGGGAGCTCGAAGACGTCGTCGTACTCTAACTCTCGTTCGGGCAGCCGCAGCCCCCGCGTGACACCCACAGTTTCTTCACCGCCACCAGCTCACCGTGTCCAAACCGTGGCACCGCAGATCCACGACGAGAGAAAAAGCAAGCCCGCCACCACGCCGCCGTGTCCTCGTCGATCTCCCGCAGCGTGTCCTGCATCCAGAAGTCAACCAGACACTCGGGCTCATTGCCGACGCGCATCCGTGCCTTGCTCTGCCGAGCGCACTCGCCTAGCGTACGAGCAAGGGTCGGGAACGGCTCGGACATGATCTCCGTGGCGCCGCCGCCGAGGATGAGCGCGAGGAGCCGACGGCGCGCCACGGAGATCCGGTTCGTTGCGCCGCGCGCTCGTCATCGATCGAGCCGATGGTCAGTCTCACGAGGTCCTCGTCGACGTCACCGACGCCTCGGCGCTGTCCATCCTCTCGCACGCCGTCCACCGTGCTCGCTGAGGAGTAGAGAAGGAAGGCCGTCGCCGAGCTCACGCACGCGCCGGTCATGGAGCCGCCTGCTCCACCTCATCTTCCCAAGATCCGGAGAGGAGAGGCCGGGCTCGGACATGGCGGCCGCATCCCCTGCGGCCGCAAGGGAGAAGGCGTCGTACCCGTACCCCCCGCCGCATCCCGTACCACGCGCAAGGCCAGCCAGTGCCAGTGGAGGAACGCCAAAGCGCGCCGAGTCGGACCCCCCGCCGCCGACTCTCGTCGTCGGCCTTCAGCTCCACCTCCACACCCATCCTCGCCGACCCCCGACGCCGCGCCCTCTGAACTCGCCACCACCACTCCAATCCGCTCCACCACGAGCGGCGGACCACCTGGAGTGCTCGTCGCTGGCGCGGAGGCTGCAGCCCCGGACGAAGGAACACGGCTTCACTTCACCGGCGCTCATCTCCGTTGCAGACGCCGCCAGATCTGTGCGGCCGCGAGCACGGGCAGGGGGAGGAGGAGGAGCACCGGCGCGGGGAGAAGGAGCAGCACCGGCGAGGTAGCACCAGGGGAGGAGGACCGACCGGCGAGGTAAGAGGAAGAGCATGGGCGGTGAGGAGGTGCACGAGGGTAAAAGGCACCGTGCGCGAGGCTGGCGTAAGCCTGGTCCCGGGTGAACGGCCACCCCTGGCGCGTGGCTATGGGCGTACGGTTAGCCCAACTTAGCCTTGTTTAGATCTTTAAATTGGTCATTAAATTTATCATCATATTAAAATACCGACATATGCATCGAGTATTAAATATAGATGAAATCAAAAACTAATTGCACAGTTTGATTGTATTTTATGAGACGAATATTTTAAGCCTAATTAGTCAAAGTTTAGAAATTTTTTATCATATACAAACGAAATGTTACAGTGCGCTGATTTGACGCGGCACTGTACAGAATGTCAAATCTGGCCGGAACTAAACACGGCCTTAGTCAGATCTGGACCTCTGGCCAGTAAACCAAACACCACGTTTTGGGTCCCAAACCAGGCTCGGTTTGGCGCAACAACCAAATACGCCCTATGTGTTAGTAGAAAGTTTCTATTGTTTTATTTATCTTGGTAATTAGTGTTGTATAGAAATAAATTCATATCTATGCTTGTAATTTTTTTTATGGTAGGATACTGATGCTATGTAAGTGTTGTCGTAAAAATATCATGTTAATGGATACGAAAATGTTGAGTTTTAGATTTATGTAGCTCTTACACGATTTACTGCAATAGCAATTTGTCTTTTTCATAACAATTAATTGATAATCATGTTTTGTTATTCTCTTCCATCCATAAAAACCTCTACTTCAAACTAGTTGTTTGCTAAATTGACTTTTTATTAGGCATAGGTTGAAGTAAACTTGAAAAGAAAACATGTTTTTCATATTAGATGTGCGTATACATGTCTTTGTGATGCTTTGGTTGCTTTGTAACCTAGAGGGTTTATTTTTAAGTACATGAGTAATGATTGAGCTTTGGAATAACTACATCCATAGTTTTGGTTGTGCAACTATTTAAGTGATACAAATTATGTTCTCTGTTAATTTGGTGAATATAAAAGTTGTAGTTAAATTCCTTATCTTGCTTGTGTTGAAATTTCATGATCTTAGTCCTGATGGTTTGGGGGTTATATCCATATAATTTACTCCCTTAGTCCTGAAATTTAAGGAATCTAAGTTTGTCCTAAGTCAAACTACATACATCTTGACCAAATTTAGAAAAGATTATTAATATCTATTGCATCAAAGATGTAAATTATGTAAATATATTTCATAATGTCCAATAATACTAATTTTATGTCATAACATTTCTATAATTTCGACCAAATCTGACATAGTTTGACTTAGATCAAAATTGGATCCCTTGTAATTTTGGACTGAGAGAGCATAAATGAGAGCTTCTCGAGCCGTTCCAATAACAGAAGTCATAGCTAATTTCTATGCCTCTTAAATCATGTAGACATTGCATATAGAAATCATTATTATCAATGTGTAGTTTTCTCCAAGATAAATTTTTATTCAATAACATGTCTTCTCTCTCCATTATCGATCTATCATATCTTTTTATATCTTGATTGATTCTCGTATAGATATAATTTATTTATCTAGGAAATTATTTTCACATTTCTCTTCTTTATTATTTTCAATGTTATATTATTCTTTATTAAAAAATTAAATAATTATTTTATTTATGTAGAAATCAACCTAATTTTTGTGCTGGAATTTTCTTTTGAACAATTTTTTGGGCTGGAAGTGCCTTATCAATGATACAGAACAAAGAAGCTGGGCCGGGCCCCGGGCTGTAATTGTCATTGTGTGGATTCGGTTTTTGAAAACTGATCACTTCTGGGCTAATTTTCTCCATTTCTGGCTTTAGTGGTTTGCTTGCAAGGAGCGAACAGACGCCACAGGGAAAAAGCGCAGAGAATGAGGGGAATCCTCCCGGGGCGCCGGCGGCAGCCGCCGCCGCTGCCCCTGTTCCCCGCCGCCAAGCGCTCCTCGGCGCCCGGGAGCCTCCTTTTCGCCCGCCTGCGCCGCTTCCTCCCGGCGAGCCCCGTCCTCCGGCTGCTCCTCCTCCTCGCAGTCCTCGCCCTCATCCCGCCGGCCTTCTTCCACCTCCGTCTCCGCCGCTTCCACCGAGTGCGTGCGCCTAGATCCTAGATCTTTAACAAGGAGCCCTCTACCCTCCGAGATTTCACTTTTTGTTCGATTTGTAATCGGTTTCTTCTCTGACACGTTTGTTAAACGTTTTGGTTGCTGGGTTCCAGATGCGCGAAAGGAAGTGCGGGTGGATCGCGAGCCCGCCCATGGTGTGCGCGCACGGCGGTGACTCCACCAACGCGTTCCCCAACTCGGTCGGTGCGGCAGACAGATACGGTCTCACTGAATTGGAATTTATTCTGTAACTGAGTTATTTTCCCCTCTCTCCATTCTGTTCGGGATGAGGGAAATGTGTTGATGGCTTGTTGTTTTTTTGGGGACCCCATGATTCAGATGGACGCGTTTCGGATGGCTCTGGATGCACGGGTCGACTGCGTGGAGGTGGATATTTCGAGGTCCGCTGATGGTGTGCTCTTTGCTCTGCATGACAGGTAATTGAACTGCCACTTTGCTGGTGTGGTATAATGTATCACAAACATGTTGCTCCTGTAGAACGTGAACATGTATCGAAATGGCAAACATCTGATAAAATTCCCAAGATCACTATCTATCATATGTGACTGTTTACCCACTGCAATTGCTATTTAGCTGGTTCTGATTAGTTGGACGGCACAACCATTGTTCCCAACACCCATTTACATAGTTTGGCTATTTACTGATATAGGCTGTCATTTTTTATTAGATTGGTAAACTATTAAGCTGTTATGAGAACACAGTTTTACCTGCCGATTACTGTCTTCGTACTGGTCTGCTTCATGAATGATGCACACTTCAGTTTTCTTTTCTCGAACACTCACTTCAGTTTTTTTGTAAGGGGCTACAGGAACCATGTAATTACAGTCTTATTTAGTGTTCTTAGTTCTTACAACCTATATAGGGCTGGCTCTGAGATGATTTGGAATCATCTTTGTAACATTTGTTAATGGTTTAGTACAATCAAGACATCCATTAGTACCAACCAGCAAAATGTTACTGAAAATGCGATCAAATTTGTGACAGCACATTTCTTAGGACAAATCAGGTAGTGCTTACTTTTCTTTCAAACAAACACACCTGGACCTAATTCACAGTTGACACAGGCAGGGATCTACAAAAGATGTCTGGTAATTCTACAGCAAAAGTTGGCCACTGGACCACAGATGAGGTGATTCATTTACAGTTTCAATCTCTTAATCCCTTGATAAAATTACTGCATTCTCTTCCTTTCTGTAAATCCTTTTCACTTCATTCTTTTTCAATAAGATGCACAGTAGGGGTGTTACCTACTGTCCCCCCCCCACCCCCCCCCCCACCCCCACCCCAAACAAAAAAAAAAAAAAGGAACAGTAGTTGAATAATTGGAGCTGATGCACATGGTTCAAGATATCAGCAGTTGTTTTGTACCTGTTATACCTTCCTGCATCATTTCATATCATTTACTGGTTCTGGACCTGTGATGCTAATGCATTGTTATTTTAGTTTTTTTGTAGATAAAAGCACTAAGTAAAAGGTTTCAATTGTCAAAAAGAGTCCAAAACAAGGAAGTTCCCAAGGCAGAAGATGCTCTGGCAGTAAGCATTAACCCAATCAATCTAATTTGTAATTTGTAGGAAATTATGGATAGTCTGTAATCATTTACTTTTAACTGACTTGTGTGGAACAGTGAAAGCTTTGCCATAAACATCTTATTCTTTTATTGGATAGTTCTGTAAATTTTATTGTTTGCATGCAACTTTTTTTCCCTCTTGTAGATGATATCACAATCAGTTAGGCAGGTCATTCTTGATGTGAAAGTTGGACCCCCATCATTTGAGAAAGGTTTAGCTGAGGATGTATTGTCCCTTGTAAGTTCTTTTTTTTTGGAACAGTCCCTTGTAAGTTTTGTCTTTCTCATTTTGCCTAATGAGTAATGTCGTGCTTTAAACAGAATGTGTTCTTTTGTTTTCCTTTCTTGTACCTCTTGGCTCTTCACATATACCTACCATATCTGTATCATATCATCAAATTTCTAGATCTTAATTGAAATTACTGTGTGCTATGGGCAGATCATTCATCATAATAAAATCTTTATGGACAAGTTCTCTGACTGTAGCTAGTAAAATTGTTAATTGATTATTTTTACTTGATCACATTTTGCTTCACGGAATGCATCTATGTCAAAGCTTCTTGTGGTCCCATCCAGTAGATATATAGCTAAACTCCCCTAAGTTTGTATTTAGTTTTCGCTTTCTGTGATTTCTCTTTTGTCATTATCTGGAAACTGGAATGTTGCAAGTTTCTGCAGCAATATGTTTTTGAAAACTTATCATGATTTAATGTCAATTTTTGTTCTTTGCAGCTCAGGAGAACAGATTGCAAGAATTGTCTTGTCTGGGCAAAAAGTGATGACCTAGGAAGAGATATAATTAAGTTGTCTAAAGATGTTATTGTACATTGTTCTCTCTTTATTTGAACGATCCATCTGTCATCCATGCCTACGACCACTTCTACTGCACAAGTTAACAGGCGGTCTTCTGTTATAGGTTGGCTATATTGTTATGGTGAATAAATCTACCAACAGAAGAAATGAGTTAGTGAGGATTGAAGGGGCTAAAGTTGCTGGCATATATCATCCTTTGATCCATGAGAAGGTCATGAACGTCATGCGCAGGTAAATGCATGTGATAACTTACACTTAGAACTCCTTTTGTTATGTCCTGTTTTCAATTTGCACTACTTCATGTGAGCTTAAAATTGTTGAATTTGGAAACAGACATGACAGGAGAGTTTTTGCATGGACTGTTGACGATGACAGCTCCATGAAGAAGATGCTGCATGAGCATGTTGATGCCATTGTGACCAGCAACCCTTCTCTCCTGCAGCAGCTTATGCACGAGACAAGAACTGAGTGCATGGAAGATGGTTTTGCCTTACCATAGGAATTTCTAGCTGTGAGAACATATGGGTTTAGCCTTACCAATTTGTCTGTTGAGTTTGATGACTTCTTCATAAATTAGATGATAATTACTTTTGTTTTTGACACATTCCACTCTTCGGTCATATAATTGAAATAGACCATAAAAATATGGTTAACTTGTCATTAAATATGTTGTTTCCTTTTACAGCTTGATTGGATGAGGTCATTGAGAAGATTGTGACAAACTGACAATATCATTGATTAATGGAATCATGCTTTAGTTATAGGTATTCAAGTTTGTTTCTCACCCTGTGAAAATAATGTCAAAATCCATTGCATGAAATTGCCCTCTTGCAAACAAAAGTTTGATACACAAGTTAATATCCTCAAGGAAAAAATAATTGATTAATATTCAATCTTATCCTAGCTATTGTTTTGAAACACGTATTGTATTGTTGTAACACCTCAGCTTGTTGGAAGCTTAGTAGTTGTGTTGTTGACCCATGTGGCATATCACATAAGGAGTTGTAGTTGTGGGTTTAGAAGTGTGAGGGCCAGCTTATAATCCTTAATGATCTAAACGGTGCACCTTTGAGTTAACTCATCTCTTACATGAAGCAAAGATATAATCCTTAGAAGTGTGAGAGCCAGCTTATAATCCTTAATTGTATTTTTAAGGTGTGTCCATGCTCATTCCAGATTGAGACTATGCTGGTGTGGAGCCTACCTTGAGTACAAGACCAAGGGTCCAGCCAGGTATTGTTTAGGGTTTAGGCTGCAAGGTCGTGTCAGACACTTTTGGGTGACGTTGGGCATGACTAGTCACGACGAGGACTTAGCACCCACAGTGTTGGAAATTCATGAGGTTCTATCAGCCACTTTTAGTGTAGGGTCACACTAGGCACTTGACAAGTTGCAATGAGGACCCTACCTCCACAATATTCAAAATTCTAGGCCCGCATGGTAGCTTCTCTCCACGTCAGGAAGGAAATCTAGCATAATAATGAAGTTGTGAGAAGGAGCATCCGAGGAAGCTAGGGAAGCGCATCCACAATGCTAAAAATTTACTAGGTTGTGCCATCCACTTTAAGTGCAGGGTCACGATAGGGGCGTGACAAGTCACTAAGAGGACCATGTGCCCACAATATTCAAAATTCTAGGCCCGCATGGCAGTTTCTGTCCACGTCAAGGAGGAAACATAACATACTAAGGAAGCCAAGAGAAGGCGATTGGGGCGTGACAAGTCACCATGAGGGCCCAACGCCCATAATTTCCAAATTTTGGGCCCGCATGGCAGCTTTCCTTCATGTTGGGGAGGAAACCTGACATACTAAAGAAGCCATGGGAAGGCGCATTTGGGGAAGCACGACCATGAGAAGGCACATCCGGGGAAGGCACGGTTCTAGCAGACACTCTTGATGGTCAGCTCCAGGAAGCCATGAGAAGGCACATCGAAGGCACGTCTGTAGCAGACAACTCGATGGTCAGCTCAGAAGTTGTTAGGGGAAGTTGGGACGTTGTCAACACGCATACTACAAGACAAAGGAGGATGCACAATGTCGTCAGAGGAGAACCGCATCCTAGGACCAGAAACCCTAGGAACCTCCCCTAAACCATGCAGCTTGTACTCACATTGCCACTCGGTATATAAGTTAGGGCACGAGATCATGTATAAGGGATCAAACCCTAGAACAAGTCAAAATTATCCCATGGTAGATAGAGTTAGCTCCTTGATCAAGCCACGAAAGTCCTTGACTAGGGCACAGTGAACTGTCATTTCTCTATGCTTCGATCTCTCGATTGTAAGATTGCGGTTGAGCATTCCTAACAAGAAGCATCTATGTCCCCCTGGACCTCTAGATTGAGCATTCCTAACCTAAAGAATACCACTGTTGGATGTAGGGTTTAGACACCTGAACCAAGATAAATCCCTTGTGTTTTAGTGCTTAAGCCACCAAAGACCCTCACACAACCCACGTGAACTAATTGGTTACTGTCACATAAACAAATCCACGATGGCCCGTTCCATGTGAGGAGCTAGGCCATAAGTTGTTTTTGGACAATTTGTTACAATTTGTCAAATTGAGTGGATGTACTGATCGATGAGCAGGAGGTAGATCCTAGAGAGGTGATTGTATGCACAAGTAGTCCAGTTCATTATCATTAAAGAGCCCAAGCCCATCAAGGAGTAGCTAGTTCTAGATGAAACAAGGGCAGAGAAGTTTTTGCTCTCCTCAAACATCTATTCTAAGTGTCCTTGCCTTCCAACAACAATGATTCTTGGTGTTGTCTATGGATTCCTCTAGGGGGTTTGCCACAACGACCTAAGGGCCATAATATCTTAATGGTTTTGTTTAATCATTGGATTGTTTGCCTATACTTCTAGCCTATGCTTACTCATGAGATGGTCATTCCTCAAGGATTCATAGGGTCTCATGACCATGGGAAGGGTTTGAATTGATAGAAAAACCTAGGGTTCAATTTAAATTGCCACTAAAAAACCATAAGGTACTCCAACATGATGTGCCTTTAAGTTTTTTCTAGTGTGCTCTATCTTAAACTCAACCCACAAAGAGTTTAGCGATCTATAGATAATCCTAACAACAAAGCTTATAGCAAATCTAGGAAGGATAATGTCACACAATAAATTATAAGTGGAAGCAATAAACATGGTAGGTAAGCTACTAAGGATAGAGGGAAAATTCCTAGACACAGTGGTGTATCATTCTTTATATCGATTACCAAATGCGACCCCTAGTCTACAATGGAGCTCCATCGAGGTAAGGATCCTGGTCATGGTTCATATGCCTTCATGGATGATGGAACTTGGCCGTAGACCTAAACACAATGTTGAAGCAGTGGCAGCCACCGCTTGGGGTGGTTATGGGTCAAGGACCACAGATACTTCACAATCACCTTGTTAGACACCTTTGATTATTGTCCCTTTCATTTTGGATGAAACCCCGAGCTCTTCTACAACTTAGTCCTAGAAAGGCAAAATAGCTCTTTCTAACATCCAGAGTCCAAACGAGTCAGATCCACTCTACATGCTGAGCAAACCACATCTACTACCATCCCACTTATGCTTTTGTCCTTGCTTTGTGTAAAATGATTAACCTAGGGATAGTGGGATGGACTGTAGAAGCCTTATATGTTGGTCTATCTTACACTAAACAACCATGGTGGGACTATACTCTCCAGAATATCTCCTAACATCCACATGGGCCACTATGGGCCAATTCCAAATTGGGCCAGGTGTGACAAGTGTAAAGGCAATGCAAATGAATTTCCACTATCTCTATACTGAACAAGGTACGAAAGCTAGTTCATACCACACCTCAGGTAAAGTACGATGTTGTATGGTGTGGTAGTGGCCAACAACCATCGACATCTGCGACTAAGAATGTTCTGCACTATAATATGATCCAAACTCCAAACAACGTTTATGAGTAATCAAAAGTAAAGCATTCAAAGAGCTGTCCATGTGTCTATTGTCTCTGATTGCCCATTTGAATGATGAATACAACTTTTTTATGTAAGTATACGGGAGTTTAAAACAAATGCATGTCACCCGTAGCAACGATATCAAGTTCATTAGTTATTTTTTATCTATGGGCAATGTGTACATGAACCATGTGTTCATAGGGCAATATGTGTATATCAGCCAACCTTCATGCAGATCTAGGATTCTTCATCTATTTTCTTGCAACAAGGCCTCTAAAGCTTATGCAAGTTGTGTCTTGGTCAACGCCGAAGGGCTCCACCTTTTTTTTGAAGTATTAGTAGTCTAGTTTTCTATTCTTGATCAGTTGTAACAAGTTCTTTCTCCACTTTTTGCATGGTGGATGGAGCCAAATTCTCAATAACAATCGGCTATTTAATCTTATTGACCTCTTCGATGGAGGTAAATATAAGAGATGTTATCTTGATAACTTTTGAAAGCTGCAGTGGACACCTTCTTTAGCACCTACACTTGCTTAGGAGGTGACCAAACTTCTTTATATGGGCTAATTCACCATACCAGCCTTTTGCTTATTATACTTGTCCATAGTTGGTCAAAAGTTGATTGTGAGTGCAACTCTTTGCTGAAAATATTGATCTTATTATCATTCCCTTCCAAGTCTCCGGATGTCTTCGTTTGTAAGTGCACAGGGTTTTTTATCTACCTTAATTAGACTAATTTGCAAATTGGCCCTACTATTGTTGCTACCTTTTTTTATAAAAGGACTGGATTTCATTAGATTAAAACTCCTTTTACAACTGTGACCTCAACATAACAAAAAATTATATTGAAGCACACCACTAGGTCCTTATACTTCATCCTCTTCAAGTACGATGGCGTACACTCCTTCTGGAAGCTCCATTACACCCATGAAAGTGCATCACATCTGGACCTAAGAACCACAATCCCTATCAATAGAAGACTCCATGAACATGGAGACCACAAAAGAAGCATAATAGGCTCAACCATTATGGGGAGTAAAGGGCGTCAAGAGCACATCAATCATATCTTCTAAAGGTTGAACCGAACATAAGATCCGATATTGCTAGCATCACCACCAGCCACCAGAAGGGGATAGAACCGCTACTGCCAGTAGCATCACCGACAGCTAGAAAGATGATCCCGTAGAACGGGAAAAAATAGATAAAATCCCTCCTCAAGAAGGACTATGCCAACATACATTGATCTTTCTAGAAAGAGCATGCATCACCAAAGACAACGAGGCATCCACCAGCGATCCAGTTTGAAATAGGAAGTCATATCAAAAACATCAAAATAGCCAACCAAAACCTAGCCTAAATTATTATGGAGAAAAAGAGAATAAAAGGAAAAACTAAGAAAAATAGTAGATATGCTAAACGGACGGACCATCGGTCCTCCTCACCAGCGGCAGGGAGGCTAGAGGTGAGGGGAATGGGCACCGAAGGTGACGGCGGTGGCGGGCCCTAGGAGGGAGCCGCTAGGACTACAAGATTTTGTAGCTTGTATGACAAAGCCAAATTGTCACGAATGCTCCAAATTTCATCTTAAAAAGTACATTATGATGAAAATGCTCGCGTCACGCGCTCGTCACAAAAGCATCGTCACAAAAGATGTCACGTAATGATTTAAATAGTTTTGTCACAAAATGTCAAGACCTTTTGTGATGACCTGAGAACTATTATCACAAAATGTCAGCACATTTTGTGACGATTCGAGAGCCTTCGTCACATATTGTGTTCTTTTATGATGAAAGGCCTTGTCACGTATAGCTTAGTCAACACGTCACATTATATACGTGTCATCACAAATGTGCATCACGAGGGGATGTTTGAATGAGCTTTTGTGATGCCACTGTATCATCATATATAGTTTGTAGACATTATGTGAGACTTTTATTGTCATGCTTTGTATTGCCTTGAAGGTAACTGTTCACATTTGGAGATGAATTTTTGTCGTCACAAATGGTTTTGTACATTATGTGACAGTTATATTTGGTCATGTTTGTGTTGTGGTTAGGTATAATTTGAGACGAATGTGTGTCATCATAGTTGGAATTCCATTCACGATGACCATGCTTTGAATATTCTGTGACGACCAATTGGTCTTTCATCACAGCACACAAAAGTATCCACAGGAATGACATCACAGGTCATTACTCATACACAACACACTGAAGCCATCATGCATACACATAATTAACATTTTCCAAACACATGTTCCACCACATGGTTCCAGGTTCTAGGTTGGACCATAGGTTCCAACAAACAAAAAACACAGTCTAACACAAATAGATGGCACATAGTTTTAACAAAGTTCTAGCCAAACAGATGGCACATAGTTGTAACAAAGTTCCAACCACTCAAAGTTTAAGCAATGTAGAAAAAGCTTAGGGATAGGCCTCATCCTTAGAAACTGCATTCATACCTCATTCTCTCTAGAGTTTTAGGACAGATAGCAGTGCATTAGTCTCGTCAAACTTGCTATTCATCTCCTTCATTTCCTCTTGGGTCTGGCACAACATACTTTGGTTTTGTTCTAGTGCGGCCTGCTTAACTTGAAGCTGTTTTTGCAACTCTAGTTGCTTCCTAGCGGCTTCCTCTCTTTCAGCTTGCAATTTTTCCTCAAACTCAGCTTGCAAGCGTGCTTGTGCTACTGTCATTGAGGGCTGGCCAGTCTTGGGATGGTTTTGGGACACCAAGGTTAGGAAGAAAGGTGGATGAACGGCTAATATGGCTAGGACTTTCAGCAACAATCTTGGTGGGAGACTTTTTTGCTTCTCCTTCTTCTAGAGCCTTTGCTTCTCTACCAACATTTGTTCCCACATGAATTGAAAGCACTTAATAACAATGCCATACAATAGTGTTGAACCAGGTATTTGCTTGAGTAAACTAGATGTGTACAATCATTTTGTTACTTACATATATTTCATTGGCAAGCGAACTGCAACCATTTTGGGGACTAGTCATATATTCCCCAAAGAATTCAACAACGTCTGGTTCCGTGTCATTGTACTTTTCGCTCTGCACCATAAAAAATTGGAGTAGCCATTTATTATCAGTACATGGGAACAGTAAGTTGCAAATTATTGTGCTAGAAATCAGAAGACATAAAAACACATATTGTATTGAACTTTTTATATTCTAAGAAAGTGGCATCACAAGTTGCCAAATATTCTAAGAAATCAGAAGACATAATAATGAAAAGTTCCATGTGTTGAATCTGAGATTGCTAGCCATGTCAAGCTAATCAAACTGGCATCACAAACTGTTGTTGCTCTGACACTATTTCAGATAGTTGTTAATAGGTATCAGACAACAAAGCAAATGTGCTGGCATCACAAACTGTTGTTGCTCTAACACTATTTCAGATAGTTGTTAATAGGTATCAGACAACAAAGCAAATGTGCTGGTTGTAGGAGACAAAGTTGAATTTTTTTCTAGCAAAACCCTTCATGATTCATACAGACAATTGACAGGGCAAACTTGGGTTTATAAAGCAGTATTATCCATACTAGGCTGTATCGATGGGCTATGTAGGACCTCGAACCAGTTTTTTGGTGTAGCCGCACGTGGTGTCAGTTAATTTTATTCTTCAAAGACCTTTCTTGCACAAATGCAATTCAAATTTGTAATTTACATGCACAGTTTGATTGCATATTAGCAAAAGAAGTGATGCAAGTCATGGACCTAATTCTTTGGGTCAAACTAGTACTTTATGAGCTCAATCCACTCCTCTTTCTTCATTTTAGGTGGAGGGCCTTTGGCTAGCAGCTATTCCATTGTCATGGACTCGTCAAAGTACTTCCTCTTTAGGTGATACCTCTCCTGCCTTACTCCCTTCTTGATGATATCAGTGCATGCTATTTTTCTTGGTCCCTCGTTTGTAATATCCAACTCCAGCCTAGTATGCATCCACACAAATCATGTATTAAACACAAGATTTTATATGGGAGTAGAGGTAGGAATGGAAGAAAGCAGTCAAAGTGAAATAGGTGTCTCACCCCCACTGAATCAAGCACTTTCTGTAGTTGTGCTGGCCCCCCATCTTTTTCATACATCTTCCAAGATGTATAGATAGGCAGTCTGTCTCTAAGAGCGACACCAATTTCTGATGCCAGCTTCGCTGCCTGAATTGGGATGGCAGGTCTTTTCTTCCTTCAGCCACTATGATAGGTAGATTTTTCCCCTTCTTTGTCAGCCTCTCTAAGCCAAGCCAATGGTTTTCTTACGGGGTCCCCTTCGGTGCACTGCAGGCAAATAACATTCAAAATGAGTTACTATAGCATCCACAAATGTTGATCTTGAATGGTGAAAATAATGGTTGGAAAGACATTGATTACCTGGAGGTAAGTCACCTACTGGTTCTTCATGTGTATGACCCTCTAAAGTAGCGGCATCAACTAGGGAAGGTGAATCTGTGAGGTCATTGCTTTGCCTAGAGCTTTGTACACCTGGAGAGGTTTCTGTAGGAGCTGCTTGGTTAACACATGGGTAAACTCATGCTGGTTAATCTAGGAGCAAGAATATATGGGTTTGCACCAGGGCAAGACCTTGCTGCACTTGTCCGGGTAAATTTTGGAGAACTAGGCATTGTGCTTGGAATTGGATTGGTCATGGTGGTATTAGGCGTAGTAGGCTCTATGGTTGTAGTGTCTGTGGCACTGGAAATGGGATTGGTTTTAGGTTTGTCTTTCACTGTGTTCCTAGGAGGCAAGGGCGGTCTTTGCCTAGGTGGTGGACGGCCTCCAGGCGAAGGCATGGCTGCCTGTTGCCTTGTCAATCTGGAAGGCATGCATGGTGGCTGCTGGTTTGCAGGTGCCGTTTGTGCTGTGTTTTGCTTCTTGGTCTGAGGGTAAGTTCCTCAAACCATTGCTCCTACCTGCCAAGAGAAGCATGAATCATATCAAATAAGAAACAAGTGTGAAGTGCATGACATGAAAACAATGAAGTACATGATTGAAATAGGCTAAAAAGGTACTTGCTAATTGGCCTATTAATGCATCTCACCTTAGTATTAGCCTCATTACTGAGGTCATCATCATAGTCATGATCAGTGTCACTGTCAGATTGGTTATCAATGTTAGAGGATGGGTCATCTTCATTGTCAGATTTAGACACTACTTTCTTCCCTTTGCCCTTTTCCTTTTTTGAAAATACATCTCTAACATCCGCAACTAATATTGGAATACCTAGGGACTGAAAATATTCCTAGATTTTCCTTACCCTTTCATCCCTGTCCAGCTCATACTGGGTTTTTGTCATTTTTGGTATTTACTTAGTTTCATCAAACGCAGAGAGATCAGAAACTGGATTCAGTTTCTGTAAAAGAGTTGGAAAAGAACTAACAAATCAGTATACTTTCAAATGGTAGAAACAAGGCACATTAACACACAAATGAGTACACATGCAGTTCTATAAGTGGACAGTAGACATGATCCAAGTAATAATCATAGCAATGACCTTGCAGGGATAGTTAAGCCAAATAATATTTAATATGTGCATTTTATCTATGCTTGCTCCATGCTAAAACCAATGAGTCATATCCACACATAGAAATAATCACAAACCTTACATAAACATCTAGTTGGACATGAGGGCATTTTGGGTCTGATTCTCTCTTAATCAAGTTGGACATGATCAGGTGGTAGACAATAAACAGAAAGAAACATCTAGGTGTTTCTTTTATGGCTAGACAGATTTGTGTATTCTTTTATGTCTCCTTTCATATTTCTTTTTGCACTTTTCCCATAAATGTATAACTAAAATACCATGAACCTTCATTACACAAATCTAACTAGAATAACACAAACCATGAATGAATGCATATAACTGAAACACCATCGAGTCCAACAATAGCATGTACCATTGTAAACCATACATGCATTCATTGTAAACCATACATGCATTCATGTAGTCCAACAATACACAAAGCTCCATTGTAAACCATACATGCATTCATTCATTCCAACAATAGCATGTACCAAGCAATCTTAAGCAATCTGTCATGCCCTGGGATTCATTCTAAACCATCGTAGTAGCTACCAAGCAAGCAGTGTCCAAAATAGGCATAGCAAACACGGGATTCAGTCATGCCTGCTTTGTGCCCAGACAATGTGTGGGAAAGGATGGTACCTTTGATTAGGAGGCCAGGGAAGAAACAGGGCGGGGCTGGCTCGTCAGAGGAGGGACCGATGATGGCAGTTGAGGAGAGCGGCGCCTACGACCTCTAGCGTCGGGGTGGCTCCATGGCTTGCGATGAAGCGGAGCTGACGGGGTGGATCTTGTGACGGGGTGGCGACGACGTGTTGACGGCTCTAAGTTGCGAGGAGGGGGGACGGGGTGGTGCTGTCGGCTTGAACAACACCGGGGTGGTGGCGGGGCGGTGCTAGGGTTAGGGTGGCAGGGCGGCCGGGAGTTGATGGGTGCCGGCAGCCGGGGTGGTGGAGGTGGCGGGCGTTCCAGCGATGAGGGAGCTCACCACGGCGTGTTGGCGGTGCAAAGTTGCGAGGATGTAGTAGGGGTGGTGGCACGGTCGGCTAGAATGGCAGCGGGATGGTGGCGGGGATGGTGGAGGCGGCGGGCGGTCCAGCGACGAGGGAGCTCACAGTGGTGGGCGATGCAGTGGTGGCGGTGGGCGGCGTGTAGGCGAGGCGAGAAGGAGAGGACTGGTGGAGATTGGGGGTTTTCCCTTGTCTGCCCGCACAAGAGGATAAGGGTAGGGGAAAGGTTTTGGGCGACTCGAGCAGGAGGGGTGATGAGTCCTAGGTGTCAGTGAGTTAGAGTGGGCAGGAGAGGTCGTGGGGCGGCAACAAAAATTTAGACTGGCGTGTGGGTCCTAGGTGTCGGTGGCAGAGGCTGCGCTGGGCAAGATGTTGTCCTCACACAGTGGGTCCACTTGTCATTGTCTTTTTTAGTTGTATTAGGATTTATAGTGGTTATTTTGGGATACTAAATGATTGAAAATCATAACAATGTTTAAAACAAATTTGTAGAATGCGTCGAGATCTATCAAGTTGTTTTTGGGCACATTCTAATTTGACTTAGATTTGGCAATATTAATTTAGAAATTCCAATTATTAGAAGTTATTAATGATAATTTGAGGCACTAATTTTCCAAATTATGATGTGCTCAACATAGAGATTTCTTAACTCATCAATATGAACACTTTTTGTTTTTGGAATTTGGTCATCCGACGATTTGGCCGCAACTTTGTTCACTAACCTACACATCTCACTTATAGTTCTAGAAACTATAGGAGAGAATGTAAAATTTATGAAGTAATGTAAAATTTATGAAGTACTTTACAACCACTTTCTCGGATGAACAAATGATCTAAATAAGGATTGTAGGTTTTGATAAGTTGTTCAATCTTCATGTTTATGAATTTTTCATCTGAGATCATTTTGATGGAGAAAAATGCGATTTTAGGTTGTATTTTTTTAATTCAAATTTTCAAATGTGCGCACTTTGATACATGTAAATATGGTCAAAATCAATGGCATATGTTGGTACATCATGATTTTAGAAAATTTTAGAAAAAAAGCATTAGATTGGAGTTATCAAGAGGGAGAAATACATGTTACAAGTTTTTTTTTCCATAGATTAAAAAATGAAATGTTGTTTGCACATTGAACTCACTTGAAGAGACCCTAATGAGAAGGATGGGCCCACTTGTCATTGACACAATCAATATTATAACAACTTGTTTCATTAGCACGTGGGCCATAGATCCTATTACAAGAGGGTGTTTACACTAACATGGATAAGAAATAGACTCACTCTGTGTGTGGCCTGCCACAGCTCGGCCGCTCGGGCCACACCACCACCATCATCGTCAGCGACTCCGCGTCCTCCTTGTCAGCGACCCCGCCTTCATCCTGGCCGGTGACCCCTCCATGGCCACTGCTGCCCACCCTACCATAGCCCTCGTCATCCACCCTGCACCCTGCATCGGCCGGGCCCTCACAAGATGCAACCAGCTCACCGGCGACCTCGGCTACTCCCTCGCCGTCCAACCCCGCCAGCAGCCGCGTAGGCCTAGCTAGGTGCTGGTGCCTCTCGGCCACCCCGTCCTATCCCGCGCCGGCCACCCAGGCTTTACCCGTGGTGGATCCGCGCCGGCCATCCGTGGTGGTGCATCGCCGGCCACCCATGGTGGGGCCTGGCCGGTCACCACAGTTCGGTCTTGGCCGCCCAAGCCATCGGCCACCAACACCTATCACCTCCTGCCTCAGGTCCTCTCCCCCCAGCAGCACCATTGCTAGCCACCCACAAGGTGAAGTGAGGTATTTTTTCTCACTTCAGTTGCTTGAGTTGAATGATCAAAGATAGGTTTGTAATATATTTGTTTGCATCTATTGTTCAGGTGAAGATGGATAGAAGCCAGATTTACAGTAGTGCACCATTTTTGCTGACCTTTTTGTTTGGTGTTCAGCAATTCATGGAACATGTGAGAGCTAGATTCAGTCTAGATGAGAATATCAGGTGTCCTTGCCGAAAATGCTTGAACAAGAAAGAGAAATAACAAGATGATGTCTAGGAGGATATCGAACTCAATGGTATGGGCGGGTGTGAAAACTTATGATGCAATTGAAGGCAAAGACTTTGACCTATGTGCAGCGATTCTGTGGGAGATCCATGACTACCCTGCATTAGGCACCATGTCAGGCAGAACCACTAGGGGTTACTTCGCATGTGTGCACTATGATGAGAATCCATGCTCCTGCAGTCTTAGAAACAAAATTGGTTTCATAGACCATAGACATTTCCTCCCTGAAGACCATAATTGGAGGACAAACACATCTTTTGGCAAGCATGAAAAAAGAGAGAAGCCAAGGAAATTTAGTTCAGATGAGGTTATGGCAAGGGTGAATGAAGTTTGCTATGTTCTAGGCAAGAATCCAAATAAACCAAAGCCAAGAAAATGACGTCGTAATGAAGAAGAACCGGTATGGCATCTGAAGGTTAGCTTGTATGATTTGGAATACTGGCCAAAATTGAAGCTACATCACAACCTTGATGTTATGCACATAGAGAAAAACATATGTGAAAACATTTTGTCTACTTTACTTAATATTCCAAACAAGACAAAGGACACTGTTGATGAAACCTCATCGGCAGTCTACCACGGGGTACCCCAAGGTAGTAGATTGCGGTGGGGAGCACGCTAAGACCTATGATCGAGATGTTGAGACACAAGACAAACACATGGAAAATCAGGGTTTATCCATGTTCAGGCCGCTCGGAAGCGTAATACCCTACGTCCTGTGTCTCTGCTGCTGTATTGATGAGTACCGAAGTACAATGCGATGAGAAGTTATGTTCTAGGGGGTCCTTGCCCGCCTTATATAGTGGGGGGGGGCAAGGTTACATATCTAGGGTTTCCCTATGGTCGGTTACATTGTGCCGTATCCTTGGAGGACTCGACTAGATCTAACCGACTAAGACTCCTTGTCTTGCATGCCAAGAAGCCTTCTGCACCCGCGTAGCCCACTGACCTGGTCGGTAGCGAACCACGGCTCTGTCTTGTCATTTGGCCGACCGATCATGATGAAGATGGACCAGCCTTTGTCTTCTGGTCTGGGCCATCTTGTACGGAGTAGCCCAAAGTCTAGCCGTAAGGGTATATGGGTTCTATACCCCCGCAGCTAGTCCCCGAGCACCATGTATCTTGAGGAGTCACCGTCTTGACCTATATCGAGCAGTGAAGAAGCAGACCACGTAGTGCTGAGCGGTGAAGATGCCGACCACGTAGTGCCGACCAGCAAAGACGCCAATCATGTAGCGCCGAGCAGTGACGTCACCGACCACGTAGCGCCAAGCAGTGATGCTGCCGACCACGTAGTGCCGAGTAGCGATGTTGCCGACCACGCGTTATCGACTAGCATTGACGCTGATCAGTCGGCACCATTGAAGCTTCTCCCCGGCAGTTCGTAAGTCTGCTCCTAACCACGGCTCCCATCAAGGAAGGTGATCTGTCGAAAGATGCATGCTGTTCCAAGAAAAAGAAAAATATTTCCACGCCCTGATACATGGGCCCACGTTAACACGTGACACGAAGTATCACTGGAATGCTATCATGAACAAACCGTAGAGGTAGGGGTATCGAACTAGGAACAGAAGATAGGCCCAAGTCACTGCGAGGTGACATGGGCCCACATAGTCCCCAAGCTCGATAGAAGATAGAATATGTTGTACTAAGCTTTTTAAGAAAAAGTCAAATAAAACACCAGCTAGACATAGAACAATGTTGAATACCCATTCTAGAACAGAGAACAGAAAATAAGACCTAAGTCACCGTGAGGTGACGTGAGCCCACGTAGTCCCCAAGCTCGATAGAAGATAGGATATGTTGTATTGAGCTTTTAAAGAAAAAAGTTAAAAACAACATCAACTAGTCGAGGCCAGTATTACAGGACTAGGCACGTGCCAACTAACTCGCAGTCCCTGAGTGTATAAAGGATGAGTCAGAGGCTCGATCGGGTCAAAGTAGCCATGAGATATGGCAAAAGTAGGTGAGGTGCATTAAATGCTCTGAATGCCGTACATGAAGCAGGCGAATTGAGGCTAGAGCCGCAATCGATGGGGGTCTTTCGCCCGAGCGGAGATCCATCACCCGACGTGGGGTCATCCGCACGCGGGGAAATCCATCACTCGAGGAGGTCCATCCGCCCGTGCTACGCCCTGTTACTCGAGGGGAGGGGGGTCGTCCGCCCGAGCAGAGATCCGTCACCTGACGGGGGGGGGAGGGGGTGGGTCGTCCACCCGCGTCGAGATCTGTCGCTCGAGGGGGTCCGTCCACCCGCTTGACGCCCTATTACTCAACGAGAGGTCATCAGCCCACGCGGAGATCCATCACTCGACGGGGGGTCGTCCACCCGTGGGAAGATTTGTCATTCGAGGGACCCCGTCGCTGGGAAGGCAGTTTTGAATGATGTTGTGTGTGGGCCAGCCCAGCATAGCTCGATATCTAAGGACGAGTCACAGGCTTGATTGGGTCGAGGGTCACCAAGAGTCATCGGTCCATAGACACCACTGGGTGGAAAGTCGAATACGCAGTCCCCAGTTAAGTCCAGGATGAAGCAAGCTCGATCAGGTCGGGGGACACCGAGAACCGCTAATCCGTAGACATCACTGGGTTGCAAGTCGAATGCGAAGTCGGAGACACGGCTGTGTGATGCGTGGCATCGAGCCAAGTGTTGATGATGAGTCCCCGAGCAATGCAAGGCCAGAATCGAGGCTGTGCGGTGCGTGGCATCGAGCCAAGCGTCGATGAAGAGTCCCTGAGCAATGCAAGGCTAGAGTCAAGGCTATGCGGTGCGTGGCACCAAGCCAAGCATCGATGATGAGTCCTAGAGCACTGTGAAGTCAGAGACGAGGCTGTGCGATGCGTGACACCAAGGTGAGCATCGATGATGAGTCCTCGAGCACTGTGAAGTAGGAGAGGAGGCTGTGCGATCCGTGACATTGTGCCGAGCGTCGATGGCGAGTCCTCGAGCACTGCAAAGTTAGAGATGAGGCTGTGTGGTGCGTACCACCAAGCTGAGCGTCGATGAGGAGTCCCCGAGCAATGCGAGGTCAGAGACAAGGCTATGCGATGTGTGGCATCGACCCGAGCGTCGATGACAAGTCCTCGAGCAATGCGAGGTCAGAGTCAAGGTTGTGCGATGCGTGTCACCGAGCCGAGGGTCAAAGAGGAGTCCTCGAGCAATGCGAGGTCGAAGACGAGCAGTTGGACCAATTGGGTAGTAAGCTTTGAGTGTTCCAACTGGTCAATGGTGAAGCACATATATCAGGTGGTGTGACCACCTGAACTAAAGTCCTTGATCTAGTCCTCGAGCATCCGGAGTGTGCTTGGTGACCAAACCTTGTTCCTGAAAAATAAACATTAAAATTGGTAGTACATGATGTACAAATAATTGATCTAGTTGATAACATTTATGTCATTTTTAGATGTTTGATATTAAAAAATGACAAATGTCGACAATTAAGTTTTGCCCCCATGCTCAAAGCAAGCTAACTCTGTCGGGTGACATAGGGATGCACTAGTGAACCGCGTAGGACCGCTGGAAACACTAGGTACCTAGTACCGTTAGAGAGCAACTGCCGAATCTCCAAGTGCCATGTAGCACGGAGCTGTAACACATCGTAGGAGGATTGTGATAGTGCCTTGTCGAGCCGTTCTTGGCGGGCAGGAAACAAAGTTTAATTGTGACTTATGCAGGGCGCATGTATGACAGATAGTATAAAAGATACAAAACTATGTTAGGAAAAAAGGACATGAAAAAACTTAATTAAAAACTTTTCGATGTAGCAATTGAAGATGCGGAGGACTTTTAGGCCTCGACAGGCAAGAACACTACCGTGCTGTCCCAGGTGTGGGAAATAAAGTATTTTCCCCGAGAAAATCAGTCCCCAGATTTTAAGGGATAAAAATTTGGAACCAATTTGGCCCTTGTAGATGATATGATCCTGATTGAAGATCCTGCACAAGGTGATGGTTGTGGTCAGTAGGCCATTTAAACAATGTATTTATGTATAAACACTGTTTATAAGTTATGCCGAGCACCGGGTGCTCGTAAACTTTTTAAGCCTATTGATGCAGACGAGTTAGGCATGTTTAAGCGGGTGATAAACATTTTGCCGTTTTCCTTTTTTAGATGCAGATTCATGCATAGGTCATTTTTCAAAAAAATGTCGCTAGTAAAGTTTTGCACTCACCCTCGAAGCAAGCTAACTCTGTCGGGTGACTAGGGATGTGCAAGTGAACCGCGTAGGACCGCTGGGCTCACCAGGTACCTAGTACTGTTAGAGACCGACTACCGAATCTCTTAGTGCCATGTAGCGTGGAGCTGTAACACATCGTCAGAGGCTTTGAGACAGTGCCTTGTCGAGCTATTCTCAGTGGGTAGAAAACAAAGTTTAACTAAGACTTATGTAGGGCGCGTGTATGACAGATGTGTGCACAAAAACAGAATTGAGATAGGAAAAGAGAACAACAAAGGAAACTGTTGACACTGTTTTTTGGCATGTGTCAATAAAGGTCAGAAGACTGAACTGAATCGGCAAAAGGGTGGTTGCTCTTCAGCATTGCTTCTGAGTTGCCGATGGATGGTTGCCGATGAAGGGCATGTTGATTTCGTACATTGCCGATGAAGCCAGAGGGCTGTTGCCGATAAGATAGGCAGGAAGGCTAGAAGGTTGTTGCCGATGCCAGGGATGTGCCGATAAGGAGATGACTTCATCGTGACGGGAGCGAATAGCGGATCGGCGACACAAAGCTTACGATTTTTCATATTGTAGTTTAAGTCCAACTCCTATACAAGTTTTATTTCTTTTTCAAGAAATAGAGTTCATATAAGGAATTAGTTTATTTCTTCTATATTTGAGCTTTACGTATTAAATTAGGACTCTTTTGATTAGTAGAGTATAAATATATGCCAAAGGGCATTGTAATGGATATCCTAGCATCAATAAACAAATCTACTTTTTATTTACCTTTACCAGTACTTTACTTTTTGGCGACTTCGCAAAGTACCTTTTCTTTTTCAACGAGTTCTTTCAAGAATCGACGGGCTGCATCAACTTGATCTTTGGTGACCTTGCAGGTTCCGCGTCTACCGAGCACGATTCAGGCTTTGATGTCCGGGCGTATCGCTGTCGTCTCGTCTGATCTGTTCAACAGTTATCGAATACCTTCTGAGCTTTGACGTCCAGGCGTATCACTGTCGTCTCGTTTGGATTGTATTCAAATTTATCATCCTTGTTGATTAATAGGTCAAATCAATTGGCACGCTTCGGACATCGATTTTGGGTATTAGCCCGGTGTGTTTGCAGATATAATTTTGCATCAACAGAAACTTTATTAGATATCTGAATGATAAACGACTGGGATACATATCTTTATTGTATGGGTAGAAGCGTATGAGATGCTCGATGTGCCAGGATTGGACTCCTCGACACCCTCCATTATATCCAACCGATAGGACGTCGAGCGTGTGACAGCCTTGATCCTGAACGGCCCTTCCCATCTGGATGACAGCTTGTGCAGACCACCTGTCTTCTAGATTTGTCGTAAAACCATGTCGCCAACCACGAATAGCCTGCCTTTGACGTTGCGGTTATAGTAACGACGCACTGACGCTATGTACTTAGCCGTCCGAGCACAGGACTCGAGGGCTATCTCTTCTTTGGCGATGATGTCAACTTCCCTAGCTTCATCTGAGGCTTCTTCGTTGTAAAGCTGGACACGCGGTGAGAGGAGTGTGACCTCAGCTGGTAGGATAGCCTCGGATCCAAACACCATGAAGTATGGAGAAACTCCAGTGTTACGACTGGGCTAGGTACGAAGTCCCCAGACCATGACATGTAATTCCTTGAGCCACCAATCTGGTTTAAGCTCCTTGTCATCTCGGTATACCTGTTTGCGTAGGGCCTGGAGGATCATACCGTTAGCTCGCTCCACCTGTCCGTTTGCTTGAGGGTGAGTGATGGACACATATTTGACTTTGATGCTGTTATCATCACAAAAGTCAAAAAACTCACTGCTGGTAAACTGAGAGCTTAAATCGGTGATGATGGTGTTGGGTATGCCAAACCGGTGGATGACTTCGTCGAGGAACTGTACCACCTTCTCGGATGAGGCTTTCTTGACGGCTTTGTTCTTGATCCATTTGGAAAACTTATCGATGAGCACAAAAACACATGTGTGACCGCTAGGAGCCTTCTTGCAGGGGCCGATCATATCAAGTCCCCAGCAAGAGAATGGCCAAGTGACCGGGATGGTCTGGAATTCATGCGTGGGGACATGAATCTACTTGGCGAACATCTGGCAATTTTTGCATCAGAGCACGTAGTCTTCTGCATCAGACACGGCTGTCAGCTAGTAGAATCCTACTCAGTAGGCCTTTGCCGTTGAGCAGCGCTATGAGCTGGTCGAGCGGTTCTTGGTGCGGGTGCTTCGTAAGCCTGATCGAGGATCGAAGGCTTAATCAAATCTTCAATGAAAACACCATGTGGTACCTCTGCTCGAGACGATCCGAGTTTAGATAGTTCATCAGCACTTGTGTTCTCGGCACGTGGTATGTGCATGGTTGGGAATGGTCGGGCTCTCCTCCTTGACGTTCTCCTGACTCTAGACCTCGGGACTCTCTTCATCAGAGAGGTGGTACTCGGTAAGGTCGAAGGAGATAGAGGGCGTCCTATCAAGTCAAGAGACTGGATCGGACATGTCGGTGTCTTCAGGGATTGTTGCGCCTGAACAGGGAGCACTCTACAAAGCCATCATGCTGACCACGGGCCTTGGATCTTCTGGGACCAGAACTAGATTTGGATCTAGATCCAGGAGATGGTCATCACGTCGCCAGGGAGCACATTGTAGGTTCCTCGTGTAGGACGTGGCTGCGTTGCTCAACCCGAGCGGGAAGATAGGTGCGTTCCTGTTTGGGCTAGGGGTGATTAGATCTGCTCGGGCCCAGCGAGCAGCGTGGCTATGCGTGCGCTATTGCAGATGTACATTGATAAACTGATTTAGCCTGACCGGGGGCGAAGCCTGAGCGGCCGCCAGAGTTGGATCTGGTCGGTGTGGGTGGCGAGGCTGTCTGCGCGCAGGGCACTGCTCACGATGCCCCTGGTTAGGCAAGGGCTATTGTGGTCGATGCTGTGCCACAGTAGGAGGCCTGCCTTGGCGCACGGTCGGTGGCTCTCCTCTGTGGTCGACAGGCGGTGCTCAGGCTAGAGCCAAATCTAAATCTGGTCGGCATGGGCCACCAGCTTGGCTCGTTCATCCTTGCTGGTGCCGAGCGTTGCTGACCTGACGGACAGGTGTTGGCCCATGGACCATGGGCAGATCTGGGTCTGCATGATGTGGCTGGTCAGTGTGGTTGCGTTGGTGTGGTCAGACAGGGGTGAACTCCAGGTACTCTTCACGGAGCCATGTAGGAGCGGACTCCACCTACTCGAGGAGCTCAGCCAGACCTGCTCCATGCTGGTCGATCGCATTGATGAGGTTGGAGTTGTCAATGTGCCTCCTCTGGTAGTGAGGAAGCTGCTAGTTTGTCATTGGTGTAGCCATCATCTCCTTCCTCGTCATGGGTGACCCCGAGATCTGAATCATCGGAGTCGTCCTTGGTGCGGTTGGTGCTGGGGCCGACTGCGTTGCAGCCGGAGCTGGGACCGGCTACGCTGCTCCCGTGAACATGAGGGACATTGTCGCACTGGTGGTTCACGTGAAGGAGCCATTGGTGAGGGAGACGCCCTCCTCAAAGTCTATGGAAGCTAGGAACGATACCATCTTGACCGTCTGCTGATCGAATCGCGCAGCTCCTACCTTGTAACAACCCTAAAAGTCTGAACACCAAAAATCACAACCAACAAAAATTTTCTAAAAGTATCCCATTGTTGGTGAGTGTCATGTATGAAACCCACTTGTAGATGCACAAGTAGCACTGATGTTAGTTGGAACATTTGCATTTAATCAGCAAGAGTTTGTTTTGCTTCTTATTCGATTTTATGTGAAGTAATAAAATCGAATAAACCTTTATATCATATGTGCTAATATATGTGCAACTAACCATGGACTTGGGACCAGCACCCCATGAGACCCTAGTGGACCTACCATGGTGTGTGCACCACGGTCACTAACATTGTTAACATGAGATCATGGCATGGTTAGTCAATAGTTGAGAGATGAAAATAGAAAAGGATTTGAAATTAGATAAGGAAAAGAGGAAGGAAACCAACCCGAGCAGCAGAATCAGCCCAGCTCGGCCAACAGACCGGCCTGCCTTTCCCACGCCATGACGGCCTAGTCTAGCCTGCTGCTCCTTTCGCCTCATGACCTAGCCAGTCGGCCAGCCCGAGCGGCCCAGCTCGGCCAGCAAGCCACCAGGTCGGCCTGCCTTGCCACCCCTGCACCGTCCCTTTGCCGCCCAGTCAGGCCGATGGCCCAACATGGGCCTGGCACCACGCCACACCGGTCGCTCGCCCGCGTGGCCTCATAGGCCAACAAGCACCGTGGCCTAGCAAGACGGCCTGCCAGCGCCCGTGCCGGCGCCTCTCCCCTTCTCACTCGCTGCCACACGGGCCCCACCTGTCATAGTCTCCTTTTTCCTTTTCTGCTCACCGAGCCGTCGCGTCCGTCCCTCCAAAAGAGGAACAGTGAACCTTCACCGTCCACCCGCGTACGGCCACGCACTGCGCCGTCTGCCTTACCGCCCATCCGAGCGTGCTTGCCTAAAAGCCCTAACCCTAGCTCAGGTGTACCCCGGCCACCCGATGAGCATCAGCCAGCATGGCCGCCCATCCACCATGGCTGCTACCGCTGCCACTATAAAAGAAGGCACCGGGTCCGTTAGGGTTTCACGTGCCCACGCAACCCTTCTCTCCACTGGCCATTGCTTGCTTACTGCTGCTGAGGAGGGAAGGAGAAGTGAGGAGGAGAGGAGGCAGGAAGGAACTGTCCGTCGGGAGCAGAGCACCGCCGGAGCCGGAGCTGCGCACACCATTGCCGCCCGTGCTTACGGAGGAGGACCCGAAGCCGCTGCCCGACTCCACCAAGCGAACTGCAAGGACTAGCACCAGAGCACCACACACGAGGTGAGCACGCCCCAGCTCGTATCCATGGCCACCGCCATTCCCACTCTCCTCTCATCCATTTCCTTCATTAGCTTGACCGGTGTGATCGCCTAGTCCTAGGGCGCCTTTCTGGCAACGTTTGGGAGCTCAGTGACCATAGTGAGGGCAGGCGTGCTTTGCCTGCCGCTCAATCGCCATGGCATCCCGGCCGCCGGAGCGCTGCTATGGCCAATCCGGCCGTGTGTGCTCCGCCGTGCCTCCGTTAGGTGCGCCTTAGAGTCTTCGAGCTCCGAGCTGCTCGAATCAGTAGGGGGAGGAGAAGATGAAGCCCCACACCATGCTAATTTAGAGCTTCGCCGCTCGCCGTCACCGTCGACCCGCCACCGCCGCTGGCCGATTAGGAGGGTCTCGGTACAAATTGAAGTGCTACCCTCATTCACCATGACCTCGCGACCTTGTTGCACTGGTTAATGCTGAGTCTCGCATGCCGTAGCGCCCTGCCATCGTGGCACCACCGTCTGTCGCCGTTGCGATGCGTGCGCCGGTGAGCTCATGAGCCACGAGCCCGTCGTGACCCCCCAGCCACTCTCGCCATTCCCTAACGCCACCATAGCCGCTGCCTTGCCGAGCTGAGGCTGACCAGCACCCCGCTCGCCGCACGCCGCCGGCCGAAGCCGCCGCGCCCGCGCGTGCACAGGTCAGGGAGGAAGAAGGGGAATTTTCTCCTTGTGCACCGCGTCCACCACATGGGCCGGCCTAGGCCAGTCACTGACCACCATGTTAGCGCCTAGTCTGCGGTCCACCGCGAGCCAGGCCCTTGAATCGACAAACATAGACCAAGCCCAATGGTATCCAGGCTTGCCACGTGGCTTGACCGTGGGCCGACTCGTGTCCGGGCCGGGCCGGCTCAAACCGGCCCAAGACCAGCCCTACCCAGGCCCGTCGAGGCCCAGTCGGGGCCCGGTCCACGTTGATCATTGACCAGTCAACGTTGACCGTTGACCCGGGCCCACCTGTCAATGACCGTTGACACGGGCCCACCTGTCAGTGACTCAGCCGCCAGACCCATGCTGACGTCAGCCCTATACCAGCTCCACTGTGCCCGTGCGCCACGTGGCTCAACCAGAGACCACCACGTGTTGGCTGCTGGTTATTCGGCCCTTTTTATTTTTCAGAAAATAGAATAAATTTCAGAAAATCATAGCTTCTTCATACGAACTCCGAAAAATATGAACCAAGTGTCCAAATTTTCATAAAAATGAGCTCTACATCATAGGCTTATGTTTGAATGCATTTGGAGTTATTGAATTTCATTTGGTTCTTTATGATATTCTATAGGAGTCGCTAACGCGGCTATTTACGTCTCGTTTTAGAGGAGCAGTTTGAGGAGGACGACTATGAGTACGAGAAGGAGCTCGGTGATGACTTCGTAGGTGCCACACCCCACCCAACCTCGTAGATCCTATTACGCATGGCATAATATCTAGTTGCTAGTGCTTTATTTATAAATATCACCTGATGATAGGTTGCATGGTAGAAATGCTTGATGAGCCTTTACCTTGTCACAACCTTACTCCTGCACACCCGCTAATAGGCTAGAAGCATGCTTATTTACTTATGATGCTTTACTTCTACTACGTTTATATCTACGTGATGTGATGCGTGGTGGGGAGTATGGTTATATGGTTAAGGTACGTGGTGCCACTTTACTCGGGGAGAGTGCTGCGTGCGTCTTGGGTGTGTGGTGAGGGTTGAGTCGATCGGACAGGATTCTACGATGAGCCTTGTGGGTGAGTCTTGCCGGGGGGATGTGTTATGGGCATTCCCGTATGAGGTGCTTGTGGTGGGCACATTGTGAGGTATATTGTGATCCCGGGGGTGAGAGCCTTCGTGGAGCGAGGCCTCGGGTAGGAGGTGCTGTTGTAGCACAGACTGTTGTAGTCCCTATGAGAAGATAATCCTATATGATCCCCTTACGACCTGATATCTCTTGAGAACCAGAACCTTGGGACCTACATGCTCACTGCTCGCCCCTGTATGGGTGGGGGACGGATGTCTGACTAGCTAGGATGATGCCACTACTACTAGGTTGTTAGCAGATAGTGTCAGGAGGTACAGGCATTGGGACCCACACCCTCCTTAGACAGCATAGTGACCTCGAGGGCCCGGTACTATGTCTCACAGTCTCAGTGTGCCGGTGGTACCTATCCAGGATGTCCCAGTACTTGTTGTTGCTTTCACCTTCTGTAGCTGTTCCAGATGCTGCTACTCTGATGTTTTTCGCCAGTGTGGCGATGGACTATTTATGTAATTCCCTTGAATTGTACTCTTTTTATTCGATGTATGGATCCTGTATCAACTGCTGCTGGATTATATGATGGTTTGAGCTTTGAACTATCATACTATTTGCCATTCTGTGTATTTTTTATTCATGGAAAATTGAGGATGTTTCAGTTGGTATCAGAGCCATGCTTGACCCTAGGAAGAGACCCATAGGATTGGACGATAGAATTAGGAGAACCTTGATCTCTTTCGGTTATGCACCGGCCACTGCATATGCTTTTATGCATGGCTTATCTCTCTCTGCAACTTGTCTAATTTCATTCTCGTCTTAACCTGCAGATGGACCCCAACTTGCCGCTTGGTCTGTTGCCGCCGATGGATGTCGTTGAGTACAGATTCGACAGGACAGAGTATGGAGGCTACGCTCACATGCTTCGCGAGGTTCTCACCAAGCTTGGTGTTCCCATGGAGAACATCGAGTTACTTTGCCACAGCAAGCCCGCCCTTGGAGGAGGCATCAAGGGCTACAAGGCAGTCCACATCAACGTGCCTGCAAGCATGAACCAGCCTGGAGTTGCCGCCTTCACCGTCTTCGCCTTCGACAACGACACCGGCATGTGTGTTGAGACCGTTTCACACCAGGCACTTCGCACTGTGCTGCGCAACGGGGCTGACTACCTGAAGGAGAGTCGCTTTTGTCTGCTTCCTCATGCCCTCGATGTTTAGCAGGGTACTTGGGAGGAGATCGCCTACACCGAGCAGAATATCAGAGTTGACCGTAACCCTTGCCACCGCACCTCCATGATGTACCTGCAGTATCAAGAAATGTACATTGCCGAGTTGGAGCGAAAGGGACACCGTGATCATCGCTACCTGATCGAGGTTGACGAGAGGATCCGCAAGTCGAAAGATAAGGAGGCAGCATGGAAGCAGAAGATTGCGGACCTAGAGCATGAGTTGGTGTGCAAGGAGCACACTCACCAGGACCAGATCACCAGTCTGATGAACAAGATGGATAAGCTTTAGATCCACAACGACCATCTCATCAGGAAGATTGGTGAGCTTGAGATCACTATATCTGAGAAGAATGAAGACATTGCAAATAATTTCCAGAAGAAGAGTCAAGATGCCGCCTACAAGGACAAACTCTGTGAGCAGTGCAAGGCTCAACGCAAGAAGCTGCTGTAGGAATACACTCTTGCTAGCTACAACCAGGGACACCTGATCGACTACGTCCACAACACAGCATACCTCATGGACAAGCTCAAACTCACCATGGAGGCTTGGAAGAGGTCGGATCGCAAGAGAGTCAGAGAGTACGAGGAGTTGCAGGACGAGCTTCCCTTGCGAGCTCGTAAGAAGGTCAGAGTTGAGACGTTCGAGCTGGGGCAATCTCACCTCAACTTGAGTGGGTGCCCCACCACTGGACTCAGCGGACAGTCAGTGTCCACCCCACAACTTGAGAAGGCCCGTCATTACGTCTTCACCTTCGGATGACTGACGAGTAGATCCAAGCTTCTGGCATCGGTATCCCCATAGCTTACAGTTTGGACCAGTCCCTAAGGATGGTTTAGCATAGTGTAGGATCAGGAGATGATGGGCCCTGTGTGGCCGAATGACCAGACTCACCATGTTGTTGAGTAGATTGTCCACCCCTTTTGCTAGAACTACCTGCGTGTAGTACATTTCTCGCGAGTCTCCTAGCGTAGCTGCTAGAGGTATCGCCATGTACCTACTTGTTGTAATGGATGATTTGGATTTTATTGCATCTTAATGGATCTTCATGCTTTTCTGTATGAGTGTTGGATAGATTTAAATGCTTTTAAATCATTAAGCTATCTTAGTTATTGCATCATTAATGTCAAAGTTATATCACATGCACTCATGCCCTAATCTTATATTTAAGCAAGATGTCCACTCGTCGTACCAGCCACCTGAAGAACCGCTCCCCTTCACCTGCGCCCGCCAGGGGCCGTGGACACAGTTGTGGTCAGGGTCGTGGTCGTGGATGCATTAGTCACATACCCCTTGTCCTTGAGGAGCCACCTCATGCTACCACCCCATAGCCCGCACACCCACCACCACCGCTGGTTGTTGAGCCGGAACCAGCAGCTGGAGGTGCGGCCGAAGGACTGCCACATCCTGCTCCTATTCCTGAGCCTAAGCCTGCAGCTAGAGGAGATGCAGCTCCGCCACCACCACCCGTGCCACTTTTGGCGAATGTGATGGCTCAGCAGATCGAGCTTCTTCGAGTCTTAGCTGAGAACGTGCTGCACCCCCAACACAGGGAGCCACACGATGACTTCTACAAGAAGCTGGAGTTCTTTCTCAAGCTGAGGCCCCTGATGTTTGATGGCACCAGCATTGACCCCATCACTACTAATGACTAGTTGAGGGAGATTGAGAAGAAGCTGGACTTGACCACTTGCACTGACGAGGAGTGTGTTGGCTTGGCAACTCACCAGCTTGTGGGTGCTGGGTGATCTTGGTGGGACAACCTCTGTGAGACCCACCAGGACCCTGCTAACATCTCCTGGGATGAGTTCTTGGAGGAGATTCATGCGTTCTTCTTCATGAGGGCACGCTGGAGAAGAAGGAGAACGAGTTCCGCAACATCTCCATGGGGGCTGACAAGGTGCATGAGTACACCACCCGCTTCACTAACCTACTATGCTATGCACCTGCCTCAGTGGTGAAATCTGAGAAGGAGAAGATGTACTACTACCGCAAGGGCTTGTCTAGCCGCATCAGGCTCTCCCTCTCAGGCACTAAGAGCCACACCCTGCGTGACTTGATCGACAGGTGCATGGAGATTGAGAAGGACCGTGATGAGGTTTTCGCGGACAAGGAGGTGCTTGGCAAGACCAAGAAGCACCGTGCTGAGGGCACCTCCCACACACCTGCCCCACGGAGGTCGCATGGTGAGGCGTCTCAGCCTCCCCGCTCTCACTTCGCCCAGGGAGCTACACACGGTTCAAGCCAGGGCGATGGTACCCACACCAACAACTACCCCCACCCTGCTCAGGACTGCCAAGCATACGCTCATGCCGCACCAGGAGGTAGCACATGGAGGGCTGCCGGGCCAACCCCCATAGGTGGCATGACCTACACTTGCTTCGCTTGTGGCCAGCCAGGTCACAAGGCAACCGAGTGCCCGAACAAGGCTGCACCGGCTACACCAGCGCCCGCCAAGCAGAACCAGGGCACCCCATACAAGCAGGTGCCATCTGGAGCACCCCGCGGCTGCCTCGCCCACATCATAGTAGAGGCTGCCCAGAGTGCCCCCGATGTGGTGTACAGTATGTTTTTAGTGCATGAAGTTAAGGCATCCATGCTGTTTGATTTAGGAGCTACATGTTCTTATATAGCCACCAAGTTTGCACGAGAGGACCATATACCTGTCACTCCACAAAAAGAAGCCTTGTAAACCAGCTTACCTTTGGGCAATGTTTGTTGTACCAAAAGATGTAAGGGAGTGAGTATCACGATCGAGGGTCTTACCTTTCTTGCTAATCTTACCTTGCTACCCTTCGAAGGCCTAGACGTCATTCTAGGAATGGATTGGTTAACCTAGAATAAGGGAGTGATATCTTGCTCACCTAGATTTGTGGATATAACCCATCCAAGTGGTCACCGAATCAGATGTGAGGCGAACAAAGGGATAGATGTTTCCATGCTATGTGCCCTTGAAGAGAAGTCACTTGAGGAAGTGCCTGTAGTTCGTGAGTACCCCGACGTCTTTCCTGAAGAACTACCAGGGATGCCACCGGACAGGGATATTGAGTTCATGATCAACCTGTTGCCTGGTACGAGTCCTATTTCCATGCGACCCTACCATATGGCAGTTGACGAGCTTAAGGAGCTTAAGAAACAGCTTGAGGAGCTATCCGAGAAAGGGTTCATTAGGCCCAGTGCCTCACCCTGGGGATCTCCTATTCTGTTTGTTAAGAAGAAGGATGGAACATAGAGGATGTGCATTGACTACAGGAACCTAAATGCCATGACCATAAAGAACAAGTACCCCCTGCCGAGGATAGATGACCTGCTAGATCAGCTACGCAATGCCAGGTACTTCTTCAAGATTGATCTCAGATCAGGCTACCATCAAATGAAGATCAAAGAAGAGGACATTCCCAAGACAGCATTTGTCACCATATATGGGTAGTATGAGTACATCATTGTGTCCTTCGGTCTTACGAACACACCGGCTTATTTTATGAACATGATGAACAAAGTGTTCATGCAGGAGCTGGATAAGTTCGTGGTGGTCTTCATTGATGACATTCTTGTCTATTCTGCCACCACTGAGGTGCATGAACAACATCTGAGGATAGTGTTGGAGAAGTTGAGAAAGCATCAGCTCTACGCCAAGTTTGGCAAGTGTGAGTTCTGGATTGAGGAGGTCGCTTTCCTAGGCCATATACTCAATGCTGATGGAGTAGCTATTGATCCATCCAAGATTGAGACAGTGAAGGGATGGGAGCAGCCATAGAATGTGACTGATGTGAGAAGTTTCTTGGGATTGGCTGGTTATTATCACCGATTCATCGAGAACTTTCCAAGATAGCTCGCCCCATGACCAACCTCCTGAAGAAGACCAAAGAGTTTGAATGAACGCCCTAATGCAAATAGAGTTTCTAGACTCTGAAGGAGAAGCTCACCACAACACCTGTTCTTGCCTTGCCTAATATCCACCATGACTTTGTGGTCTATTGCGATGCATCTCACCTCGGGCTCGGTTGTGTTCTGATGCAAAATGGGAAAGTCATTGCCTATGCTTCCCACCAAATCAAAGAGCACGAATAGCGTTACCCCACCCATGATCTCAAGCTTGCAGCTGTGATCCATGCATTGAAGATTTGGAGGCACTACCTGATTGGGAACAAGTGTGAAATCTACACAGATCACAAGAGCCTGAAGTACTTTTTCACCCAGGAAAATCTAAACATGAGACAACGTCGTTGGCTTGAGTTGATTAATGACTATGACGTGGAGATTCTCTATCACCCTGGGAAGGCCAATGTGGTCGCTAACGCTCTTAGCCACAAAAGCCATTGTCATGCTCTGTTCACCACCACCTTGCCCAAGGAGTTGCAAGAGGGCATTGATGAGTTACAGATGGTGGTGATACCCCATGGCCTGTTGAATGAGCTTCATGTACACTACACCCTCATGGATAGAATCCGTGAAGCCCAGCACCATTGCCCAGAGATTTGGGAGATGCACGAGCTCCTGACGCAAGGCAAGTGCCCAGAGTTCAGTGAAGATGACCATGGTACCTATTGGTACAAGGATAGAATTTGTGTGCCTGCAGACCCAGCTATCCGCCATGAGATCCTATCAGAAGGACATGACTCCAAGTATTGTATCCACCCAGGCAGTACTAAGATGTATGCTGATTTGAAGAGGAAATTCTGGTGGAAAACATGAAGTCAGATGTCGCAGGTCATGTTGCTAGATGCAACATTTGTAAGCGTGTCAAAGCTGAACACAAGAGACCTGCAGGACTGCTGAAGCCACTTGATATACCTGAATGGAAATGGGATAGCATTTCTATGGACTTCATTGTGGGTTTACCTCGAACCTCGAAGGGCCATGATGCTATATGGGTGATAGTCGATCGCTTGACTAAGGTAGACACTTCCTAGCCATCAAGAATGACGCCCGAGTAGGCCAGCTAGCAGATCTGTACATTGAGAACATTCTCAAGCTGCATGGAGCCCCTAAGAGCATAATATCCGATCGTGGGCCGTAGTATACGTCCAAGTTCTGAAAGGCCCTGAACAAGTCAATAGGGAGCAGGCTAGATTACAGTATCGCTTACCACCCTCAGATAGATGGTCAGACAGAGAGAGTGAACCAGATCCTTGAAGATATGCTCTGAGCTTGTGTTTTGAAATATGGAACTGATAGGGTGAAGAGTTTGCCCTTTGCAGAGTTCTCCTACAACAACAATTATCAGGGTAGTCTCAGGATGTCACCATTCAAGGCTATGTATGGAAGACCGTGCAGAACACCTCTGATGTGGTCTGAAGCAGGTGAAAGATCATTCTTTGGCCCTGCCACCATCAAGGAGGCCAAAGAAGGAGTAGCCCAAGTGCGAGAGAATCTTAGGATTGCTCAGAGCCATCAGAAGAGCTATGCCGACAAGAGACGTAGAGACCTCAAATTTGAAGTCGGGGACTATGTCTATCTCAAGGTCTCCCCACTTCAAGGGACCGTCAGATTCCATGTGAAAGGGAAGCTAGCACCAAGGTATGTGGGACTGTATAGAATCTGTGAGAGAATTGGCAAGCTTGCCTACAGAATTGAGTTACCCGCGCAACTAGCAGGAGTGCCCCCAGTGTTCCATGTGTCACAACTGCGCAAGTGTTTGCAACCACCAGAGCATCTGATACCCACAGAGGCACTTGATATCCAGGACGCCTTGGATTATAAAGAGCACCCCATCCGCATTATGGATAGAACCACCAAGGAAACCAGAAACACCAGCACGCCATACTTGAAGGTTCAGTGGAGCAATCACACAGAACGAGAAGTGACTTGGGAGAAGGAATCAGAAATGAGAAGGCTCTACCCCTACTTGTTTCAAGAGTAAGTTGCACTTTTAAAATCTCGAGGATAAGATTCTCATAAGGGGGTAGGACTGTAACAACCCTAAAAATTTGAACACCAAAAATCACAACCAACAAAATTTTTTCTAAAAGTATCCCATTGTTGGTGAGTGTCATGTAGGAAACCCACTAGTAGATGCACAAGTAGCATCGATATTAGTTGGAACATTTGCATTTAATCAGCAAGAGTTTGTTTTGCTTCTTATTCGATTTTATGTAAAGTAATAAAATCGAATAAACCTTTATATCATATGTGCTAATATATGTGCAACTAACCATGGACTTGGGACCAACACCCCATGAGACCCTAGTGGACCTACCATGGTGTGTGCACCATGGTCACTAACATTGTTAACATAAGATCATGGCATGGTTAGTCAATAGTTGAGAGATGAAAATAGAAAAGGATTTGAAATTAGAAAAGGAAAAGAGGAAGGAAACCAACCCGAGAAGCAGAATCGGCCCAGCTCGGTCAACAGACCGGCCTGCCTTTCCCATGCCATGATGGACCAATCTGGCCTGCTACTCCTCTCGCCTCATGACCTAGCCAGCCGGCCAGCCCGAGTGGCCCAGCTCGGCCAGCAAGCCGCTAGGTTGACCTGCCTTGCCACCCCTGCATTGGCCCTCCGCGGCCCAGTCGGGCCGACAGCCCAACATGGGCCTGGCACCACGCCACACTGGCCGCTTGTCGGCTCGCCTGCGTGGCCTTGTTGCCTAGCGAGCACCACGGCCCAGCAAGGCGGCCTGCCAACACCCGCGCCTGCACCTCTCCTCTTCTCTCTCACTGCCACATAGTCCCTACCTATCATAGTCTCCTTTTTCCTTTTCTGCTCACCGAGCCGTCGCGTCCATCCCTCCAAAAGAGGAATGGCGAACCTCCACTGTCCGCCCGCATACGACCGCACACTGCACCGTTCGCCTCGCCGCCCGTCCGTGCGCGCTCACCTAAAAGCCCTAACCCTAGCTCGCGTGTACCCTGGCCGCCCGATGGGCATCTGCCATCATGGCCGCCCATCCACCATGGCTGCCGCCGCTGCCACTATAAAAGAAGGCGCCGGGTCCGTTAGGGTTTCACATGCCCGCTCAGCCCTTCTCTCTCACTGGCCACCGCTTGCTTACTGCTACTGAGGAGGGAAGGAGAAGTGAGGAGAGGAGGCGGGAAAGAGCTGTCCGCCGGGAGCAGAGCACCGCTGGAGCCGGAGCTACGCACACCATTACCGCCCATGCTTACGGAGGAGGACCCGAAGCCACTGCCCAACTCCACCAAGCGAACCGCAAGCACCAGCACTGGAGCACCGTGCATGAGGTAGGCACGCCCCAGCTCACGTCCATGGCCGCCGCCTAGCTGCCGCCGTCGTTCCTGCTCTCCTCTCAATCTTGTAGATCCTATTACGCATGACATAATATCTAGTTGCTAGTGCTTTATTTATGAATATCACCTGATGATAGGTTGCATGGTAGAAATGCTTGATGAGCCTTTACCTTGTCGCAACCTTACTCCTGCACACCCACTGATAGGCTAGATGCATGCTTATTTACTTATGATGCTTTACTTCTACTACGCTTATATCTACGTAATGTGATGCGTGGTGGGAAGTATGGTTATATTGTTAAGGCACGTGGTGCCACTTTACTCGGGGAGAGTGCTACGTGTGTCTTGGGTGTGTGGTGAGGGTTGAGTCGATCGGACAGGATTCTACGATGAGCCTTGCGGGCGAGTCTTGCCGAGGGATGTGTTCTGGGAATTCCCATATGAGGTGTTTGTGGCGGGCACATTGTGAGGTACATGGTGATCCCGGGGGTGAGAGCCTTCGTGGAGCGAGGCCCCGGGTAGGAGGTGCTATTGTAGCACGGACTGTTGTAGTCCCTATGAGAAGATAATCATGTTTGATCCCCCTACGACCTGATATCTCTTGAGAACCAGAACCTTAGGACCTATGTGCTCACCGCTCGCCCCTGTATGGGCGGGGGACGGATGTCTAACTAGTTAGGACGGTGCCACTACTACTAGGTTGTTAGCAGATAGTGTCGGGAGGTACGGGCATTGGGACCCACACCCTCCTTAGATGGCATAGTGACCTCGAGGGCCCGGTACTATGTCTCACAGTCTCAGTGTGCCGGTGGTACCTATCCGGGATGTCCCAGTACTGAGTGGTAGGGTGGCAATGCACCGGTTAGAAAGCAGCTGGAATCAGCTTAGGCGGGGCACCACCAATGATGGTGATCTTGTGGTTACGGTAGTACATGCTCTACAGAGTTTATGAATCTATATATATAGTCCGTGAGCCACTGGTATGGATTTTTCCTAAGACCCACGCTTTTCGGGAGTAGTGAGATAAGTCCTTCTAATCTCCCCCTGGTGTTACCGTTTCGGCTGTGAGCCGTTGAGACAGGCTCCGAGAGGGAGTTGGACTTGTCGACTGAGCGCGAGAGGGTGAGATGTGTGTGATGGTAATGGAATGGGCTGGATATGTGGATGAGATGGGTTAAAACTTGATGAATTATAATATATATTATTGGTCACTACTTGCATAGGAAACCATAGCCATATGTTAGGTCGCTTTGATTATATCCTTTGCATCCCACCAAATACTACATAGCAAAAGCAAAGCATAGGGTGGGAGATGTGGCTAGTACAAACCGTACTGAAAATTATTTGGCAGGTGAACCCGACTACGAGTTTACCGACGAGGAGTAGACGTCTCGTTCCTACGCTCAGGCTTCTTTTTGGAGATTTGTTGTTGCTTCCGCCTTTTGCAGCTGTTCCAGATGCTGCTACTCTGATGTTTTCCACCAGTGTGGCGATGGACTATTTATGTAATTCCCTCTAATTGTACTCTTTTTATTCGATGTATGGATCTTGTATCAACTGCTGCTGGATTATATGATGGTTTGAGCTTTGAACTATCATACTATTCGCCATTCTGTGTATTTTCCCTTCGTGGAAAATTGAGGATGTTTCATACCTGGTGTGCCACTGTCGATGAAACCTCGTCGGCAGTCTACCACGGGGTACCCTCGAGGTAGTAGATTGTGGTGGGGAGTGCGGTAAGACCTACGATCGAGATTTTGAGACACAAGACGAACACACGGACAACCTTAGTTTATCTAGGTTTAGGCCGCTCGGAAGTGTAATACCCTATGTCTTGTGTCTCTACTACTATATTGATGAGTACTAGAGTACAATGCGATGAGAAGTTGTGTTCTAGGGGGTCCTTGCCCGTCTTATATAGTGGGGGGCAAGGTTACATATCTAGGGTTTCCCTATGGTCGGTTACATTGTGTCGTATCCTTGGAGGACTCGACTAGATCTAACTGACTAAGACTCCTTGTCTTGCATGCCAAGAAGCCTTCTACACCCATGCACCGACCATGACTCTGTCATGTCGTCTGGCCCACCGACCACGACGATGATGGACCAGCCTTCGTCATCTAGTCTGGGCCGTCTTGTACCGAGCAGCCCAAAGTCTAGCCGTAAGGGTATATGGGGTCTATACCCCCACCGACACCATCAATGTTGGACTAGATTTGGAGGACAGAGGTATCAGGAAAGAGCTTCATTTGCTAGATAAAAGTGGTACTTCATCATCAAAGCCAAGAGCTTGTTATGTCCTAAAACCAGAAGATAGAAAGAAGTTATTGCAATTTGTGAGCAATGTTAAGTCTCTAGATGGCTATGCCTCCAATATATCTAGATGTGTCAATCTGGAGGGAGCAGGAACAATGCATGGGCTCAAAACATATGACTGCCATATAATGCTGCAACATGTCTTACCAACTGGCCTTCATGGTTTGGTGCACAAGGACGTATATGAAGTAATTGCTGAATTGGGTAGGTTTTTTAGACAACTTTGCTCCAAAACTATAAAGGTTGATGCACTACACAAGATGAAGGAAGATATTGTGCTTATCCTTTGGAAGCTAGAGAAAATTTATCCTCCAACATTCTTCGATGTTATGGTTCACCTAGTAGTACACTTACCTGACGAGACACTCCTTAGGGGACCAGTGCAGTATGGATGGATGTATCCCATTGAGAGAAGGTTGGGCACCTTTAAGAGTTTCGTTCGCAATCAAGCAAGGCCTGAAGGATCTATTGTAGAGGCATACATTGCGTATGAGTGTATGACCCAATGATCTTCATATTTCAATGACATCATTACTAGGTTCGCTAGGCCTGAAATAAACTTAGATGGAGAAAAGAACATCTCACCCAATGGTTACTCTATTTTTGATCATGGTGTTATCCTGTTGGGTGCTTCAAAACTTCATTATGACAAAGACTATGACTCCATGGTTTGGTTCATTTTCAATAACCGCGAAGAGGTTGATGACTACAAAGAGTGAGTAATTCCAGTCATTTCATTTCAGCCATCTTTATTGAATACTAGTGTCAATACAACTAATTTTCTTCTTCCATTGCAGCATGTATAGGGCACAATTAGAAATCCAAGGGGTTAAAGATGTTGAAAAAATGATGTCAACACAATTCGCTGTATGGTTCAAGGATCATGTGTGCAACTTCTACAAGATGTCTTACTAATTTATGATACAATACATTTTGAAACTCACTTACTCTGTATGTTTTCAACTTGCAAATTACCAACTTGGAATACCAAGGAACAACACATGTTGATGAAGACCTGTACTCACTAGCATGCTGCCCAGATCTGCGAGTACGTTTTGACATAGCCTGTATAATCAATGGGGTACGGTACCACAATTTGCCTCGTGACGAACACAAGAACACACAGAACTCCACAATTAAAAGTCCAGGTACTCACAGTGATGACACAATTGACTTCTATGGGACAATCATAAAGTTATAGTAAAAACAGCAATGGCCGTAGAACTATTGTCCTGTTAAGGTGTGAGTGGTACCATCTAGAAGGAAGGGCATATCAGATGAAAAATGATAGTTACTTCAAAAGCATAAACATCCAAGGCCGATGGTACAAGGATGATCCTTACATTATAGCCACAGATGCTTCACAAGTATTTCTCTTGGAAGATACAAAGTTTGGTCCAAATTGGCGAGTGCTACAAGAATTTGGTCACCAACATATATTTGATGTCGAATTTGGTCACCATGGACACCAACAATTTGGTCAATTTGGTCACCAACATGGACACCATGGAATTTGAACTGGTATCGCTAATTCTATATGTAATGGAAAACATGCAAAATGGAATTTGAACCCCAAGGGCCCATTCATTTGATGTGGATTGAGTCACTGGAATTATTCCATCTGGGTTTGCTTTATTAAATTGTATAGTTTTGATAAAATGGAATTATTCCTGGCTCCAAACCAGGGCAACCAAACACATCCGAATACTGAGTCCTCTAGACAAAAGGTTATTTCATAGTATCAACTCGATATCACATTTTAAATACATGAGCTGTATCCTTGTACCCTCCATGCAAGATGTCAGTATAGCCGCAACAGCTCAGCCTGCAAATACTTTTTTTACTCTTTATTTCAGGCTATACTTTTGTTACATAACCTAGGTGTTTGCATTATTATTTACTGATAGATTTATTTTTTCTATTAATTCTTATTTTAAGCAAATCTTTTTGTGCTGAAATGTATATTATATCATGTTCTTCAAGTTAGCATGACTTGTTTCAAATACCTATATGGCTATATGTACAAATTATCAATTATTGTATGGCATTATAAAGGATATAGAACAGGAGGGAGCAATAATGGAGTATTAGAGAGAAAATAATTTATTGTGTGGCCTGCATTTTTCTTGATTGGTGATGAAACACATGATCATTTCTCCAGCAGCCATCGATGCACATTATAGGAGAAGCATTTTTTATTTAGTAACATTGTTCTGGATAATGTAGGAAAATCCTTTTCATTTATAATCTTTGCATAGTTTTCATCCTCACAAACCTATTTATATATGCTAGTAGCATGTATAGTAGCTAGAATACGGTTTTACCACCAGATGTCTCTGGATGTCACTTAGAATTTAATTAGAACATTTTGTAAACACATATAAACAGAATTCAGTTTTACCATCAGCTGTCTCAGGAAGAATATATATAGTTCTACTTGGAATTTAATAAGTAGAATGTTTTTGAACACATAAAATTATTAAGTCACGAAAACTTCTGCGGGATGACACAAAAATGCTTCATAATAATGTGCACTGCATCAAGATCTTTCAATTAAAAAACAGCAAATGCCAGTCGCTTCACAATTTCAGTAAAAGATCTTAGCCTGTGCAGATGTTGAGATATATATATTGATCTGAGTTGATACTATGCTGTTTGTTCAAGGAAGATGGTTCACATTTCTCTATATATTTTGGCTTAGTATTGGCAATAACAACAAATGCATTATTGATCCCATTTGTATAATTTGCCCTCTGTGTGCATGCTGAAATATATCCTTGCAAGTTTCTGTCACATGAAAGTTTAGAAGCATTACAATCTTGTTGATGAGAAAACAGGTAGATTAAGATGTATATTTTTATGCCTACTGTGGGATAATTGACTTTTATAGTTCTAGGATACACATTTAATTTGGTGCTGAATCAAATGTTTTTAATAGAAGATACAGGCTCTCCCATACATATTCTCCTTGTTTATATATGCCTTTTAATATCTGTTACACTCTAATTGTTTCTAAATGTAACAGGAAAAAGCGGCAGAAAACTATTGGCGAGATCTAGAACCAAGTGAAACAGTCGAGGAGAGGTTAGTAAGTAGAGGAATTCTTAGACACCATATCCACACTGGCTTCCTACATAATTAATTTTCAACTTCAGTAACATTTATATGCATGGTGGATATGCTTGAGGTCAGCGTCCCTTATATATTACAGATTTTCCTAGTTGATCTTAGATCAAAGTCCTTTCTAGCTAGGTCTATTTATTTGGCTGTACGTATGACTTTTTCTATGTGGATTTTGAATAACTACCGTAATTTAGCTTGATTTAGTTGGTATGATTCCAGTTGGACTTCATTTTCTTTTATCTAATCAGTGTTGAATATTAAATTGCCATTTTTAGCGTGACTCAAAAATATTTATACACAATTTCTTTAAGTACATAGGTTGCAGTGCAGTAGTAATAATTGATAGTTTGACAAACATTTTTCTTGATTAATTTATAGCTAATCAGCTACCAACATGTGTGTGAAGGATAATAATGATAAAGAGAAGTAATTGTCCATTTCCCCAAGTTACTTTTGTCATATAACAAGATCTTAACCTTGATTTATTTCGCCCAAATAATATAGCCATTAACATAATGTGTTAATTTGTTCGTGATGCACATTCTCTTCTAAATACTAAAATCTATTCTAGCGAGCTAACGTTGCCCCTGCTCACACATTTCAACAGAAGAAAACTGTTGGAGTATGAGTGAATTAGGCCCATGAGGCCCATGTATGAAATACTATATATGCTACCCTCTAGGATAAGCCCAATTAACGAGAATTACAACTCTAGCATAGTATCGAGCTAGGTTTTCTCTTCCTCCCGCCCCTCCTCCCCAGCCAGCCGCCACCGCCACCACCGCCGCCGCCACCGCCGCCGCCACCACCGGCGGCGGCGGTTGGCTTGTTTTCCTCCTCCTCCTCCTTCTCCCACCTACTTCGATTGCTTCCCCGCTCTCCCCACCTACACATGGGCGCAGGTTGCCCGTCCTCTTACCGCCGCCGCTCCTCTCCTCATGGCGGACACGACCGCCGGCACGAGCGCGAGCGTGGGCGCAGGTGCTCCGGGCGTGGGCGCCGACGCGGCCGCGGGCGCGGATGCCGTGGGCGTCGTCGCTGACGTCACGCCGTGTGTGCCTGGCGTGAGCGCGGGTGCTTCTCTATACCCCGCCCCTTCGACCCTGCCGGCCCCTCTCCACACAGCCGGTCCCGACCCCGCCCTCGCCGCCGCCCTTGTCGCAGCCCGGGCTGCTGCTACGGATGACCAGGCCCTCCTGCGTGTGGCCGCCTCGCTTGGGAGCACGAGTGTGATGCGGCTGATGCACTGGCCTGCCAGATCGCCGAGGCGGAGCAGTTTCTCGTCCTCCCTGCCACCCACGACGTCGGGACCCCTTCGGCTCGACACCCCCTCGACGCGGGGCCCCTCCGGCTCGACACCCCCTCCGACTCGACACCCCCTCAACGCGGGGCCCACACCACGGTCATCTGGCACGATCCGGTAGATCCCCTCGTGGCGCAGCTCCGCTACCAGACTGGGGGTGTCCAGAACATCCGGCTTCTCGTCCCGGTATTCCTCGAGCCTGAGTCGCCCTCTTACTCCTGTTGGCAGGACCTGGTCCTTCTCACCCTCCACCGCTACGCCCTCGATGACCACGTCCTCCTCGACACCTCGGTCGCGGTCCAGACCCCCTCCTAGCTGCGCCTCGATAGAATTGTGCTTTCTTGGATGGTCGGCATGATCTCCCTCGAGCTACACGACCTCATCCGTAACTCTGCTGATGCTCACCGGGCCTGGCTTGCGCTCGAGGGCCAGTTTCTAGGCAACGCTAAAGCCCAAGCTCTGCATCTCGATGCAAGCTTCCGTACCTTTGTTTAGGGTGATCCCTCAGTTGGTGAGTTCTGTCACCGGATGAAGAGCATGGCGGACTCCCTCGGAGACCTTGGCTGGCCCGTGGAGGACCGCATCCTGGTCCTCAACGTCCTCCGTGGGCTCAGTGATCACTACGCCCACCTCCGGACATGGATCACCCGGCAACGGCCCTTCCCCACCTTCCTACAGGTCTGGATGATCTTGTCATGGAGAAGCTCACTTAGGGCGTCCAGCCTAGGTCCACCTCCGCACCAGGGTCGGCATCTTCCTTGACTACCCTTGCCGCTACTCCGCCGCCATCGTCTCTGCTTTGTCCTCCCACCTCGAGCCGAGCGGGGCTAGGTGGGCCTCTACCGTCGGGGGGCCTCGACCGTAGGATGGGCGGGCGTCATCGCCACGGTGGGGGACGTGGTGCAGGTCCCGGCCATGGGAGCAACCAGGCGTCGGCACCTCCACAGGGTGCACCCTGGCCCTCCTTCCACAACCCGTGGTCGGGGCGCATCTCTATGTGGCCCTTCCAAGCTCCCGGCCAGGCATCGAGGCCCCTTTGCCCTGTGGCCACGCTTGCTGCCGCTCCTCCAGGGTTTCCCTCCGCATCTTCGTGGGCTACACCTCTCAGCACCTCGACCGAGCCAGTCGGTTGGGACCCGACGGCCTTGGCCGCCTCCTTTAGCAACATGGCCCTGACACCTCCTATCGGCCCTGACTAGATTGCTGAGTCGGGTGCCACCTACCAGACTACTCCCGACCCTGGTATACTCTCCTCCGTTCACCCTCCTTCTTCTTCTCACCCTTTGTCCATCATGGTCGCAAATGGTTCGTGTCTGTGGGTGCTGCCAGCGCTCACGGCTCCTTTCATCTTCCTGATGTTCTTGTTGCACCCTCTATGGTTCACAACCTTCTTTCTATTCGTTAATTTATAGCTGACAACTCTTATTCTGTCAAATTTGACTCTTCTAGTCTTACTGTGAAGGATTTGGCTTCCCGGCATCCTCTTCTCTGATGTCACAGCACGGGGGCCCCTTTACACCCTTCGATTTCCACCATCTACTTCGCTTTCCTCACCGTCCACTCTATCAGCTGCCTTCGCCGCCACTACTTCCACCACATGACACCGTCACCTCGACCATCCTGGACGTGATGCTCTGATGCAGCTTAGTCGTAGTTCCAACATACGTTGTACTCAAGCTCAGGATGAGCATTTGTGTCATGCGTGCCAGCTGGGCCATCATGTTCGTCTTCCATTTTTTCTTCTTCCTCACATGCTGCTCAAGTTTTTGATCTTGTACACTGCAACTTCTGGACATCACCTGTTCTTAGCATTTCTGGCTATAAATACTATCTTGTGGTGGTTGACGATTTCTCTCATTATTCATGGACGTTTCCCTTGAATCCCAAGTCTGACACTTTTCCCACACTTCTCCATTTTTCGCCTGGGTATCGACTCAGTTTGTCCTCACCATCAAGGCCGTCCAGTGTGACAATGGCCACGAGTTTGATAACAGCACCTCTCGTGCCTTCTTCCTCACTCACGGTGTCCATCTATGTATGTCTTGCCCGTATACCTCCTCCCAAAAAGGCAAGGCCGAGTGCATGATTTGCACCACAAACGACACCATGCGTACCCTTCTGCTCTAGGCGTCGCTTCTGGCTTGAGTGTCTGCACACCTCTACTTATCTCCTTAACCGTCTTCCTTTCGCTGCCTGCCCAGCTCCTACACCACACCATGCTCTTTTTGGTACCCCCCTCGATATGACCACCTTCGTGTCTTCGGGTGAGCGTGTTACCCTAACACCGCTGCCACCGCTCCCCACAAACTGGCTCCCCGGTCGACTCTGTGTGTCTTCCTCGGGTATTCCTCAGATCACAAGGTCTACCGCTGTTATGATCTCACCTCTTGAAGGGTCCTCATCTCTCATCATCTGGTCTTTGACGAATCAGTCTTCCCCTTCTCCACCACTAAGACCAAAGACACTAGGATCGAGGCCCCCTCTAACCCCTCGCCCCACTCCCTCAGGCTGCTTGACCCAGCAGTCGATGAGGGATCGAGGCCTCCTTTGACCTTTCAACCGCCTCCCTCAGGCTAGACACCGCCTCGATGGGGGGCCTCGGGTGAAGGACGAAACTTCGCTTTGGACAACCCCCTTGACCGGGGAGAGGGCCTCGACTGCGGGGGACGGATGGACTTCCGCTTCAAACGACCCCCCTTGCCCGCCCTGGGAGCCTCGACCGCGACACGGGCCTTGACATCGGGGGGGACCTCGACTGTGGGGGACAGATGGACTTCCGTTCGGATGACCTCCCTTGCCCACCCCGGGAGCCTCGACCGCGACAAGTGCCTCGACTGCGGGGGGTGGGGCTCGACATCAGAGGGGCCTCGACCGCGAGGGACGGACCGACTTCTACTTCGGACAACCCCCCACGCCCGCCCTAGGAGCCTCAACCCCAGGTCTGGGGCCTTGGCTAACTCTCTGTCGCCTACACCACCACCGCGGCCCCCGGCTGCCCGTGTCGTGCCACTAGTGTACCACCCACCGCTCCTTCACTAAGACCCCACTCATGTTCACCCTATGGTGATGCGACGCATGGCTGGTACCCTGCGGCCCCGGGCTCTCGCGGCGCTGCCCGGCGAGCCGCATGTCTCTCCTATACCTTCTTCTATTCGTGACGCCTTGTCTGACCCTCACTGGCACCGCACGATGGAGAGGAGTACGCGGCCCTCCTCGCCAACCAGACATGGGATCTGGTGCCCCGTCCGCCCGGCTCCAACGTCGTCACCGGCAAGTGCATCTGAATGCGCAAGCGGCGGGCTGATGGCACCCTCGATAGATACAAGGCTTGTTGGGTTCTTCGAGGTTTCACTCAGTGCCCTGGCGTCGACTATGATGAGACAGTCAGCCCGATGGTGAAGCCGGCCACCGTCTGCACCATGCTCTCACTGGCTCTCAATCGCTCATGGCCCGTGCATCAGCTGGACATCAAGAATGCTTTTCTGCATGGTAGTCTCACTGAGACAGTCTACTGCAGCCAGCCGGCTGGGTTTGTCGACTCCTCTCGTCCTGACATGGTCTGTCGGCTCAACAAGTCTCTCTACGGCCTCAAGCAAGCCCCTCGGGTGTGGTACTCTTGGTTTGCTGCCTTCCTATTGACACTGGGGTTTGTGGAGGCCAAGTCAGATACGTCCCTGTTCATCTATTACCACGGAGCTAAGATCGCCTACCTGCTCCTCTATGTTGATGATATTGTCCTCACAGCCTCCAGTCCATCACTACTCCGCCGCATCATTACCTCTCTTTAGCAGGAGTTTGACATGAAGGATCTTGGTATGCTCCACCACTTCCTCGGGATTACTATTGAGCCTTGACCCACTGGGCTCCTTCTCCACCAGTGGCAGTACAATCTTGATATCCTGAAGAGAGCTAGGATGAATAACTGCAAGCCTTGCTCCACTCCGGTTGACACACAGGGCAAGCTGTCAGAGGCCGAGGGCAACCCAGTGACCGACCCGACTGCTTGCCGGAGTCTTGCTGGTGCACTTAGGTACCTCACCTTCACCAGGCCGAACATCACGTATGCATTTCAGCAGATATGTCTCCACATGAGAGCCCCACCTCACTGCTCTCAAGCGCCTCCTCCGCTACCTCCGCGGCACCGTTGACTATGGCCTGCTCCTCCACCGCGGGGGGAGGGGGCTCGACCGCGGGACTGAACTCATCGGCTACACTGATGCGGACTGGGCCGGGTGTCCAGACACTCAACTCTCCACCTCCAGCTACGCTGTTTTTCTGGGTGGAAACCTGGTGTCCTTGTAACAACCCAAAAATTCAAACTACAAAATTTTTTCGACAAAACCCTGAATGATGTGGTGTGACATGTCATCATCTACCCCTTACATATGCATCAACCCTAGCATGTC
>CM041633.1:21214702-21252519 GCA_023333625.1 Bothriochloa decipiens
ATTTAGTAACATTGTTCTGGATAATGTAGGAAAATCCTTTTCATTTATAATCTCTGCGTAGTTTTCATCCTCACAAACCTATTTATATATGCCAGTAGCATGTTAGTAGCTAGAATACGGTTTTACCACCAGATGTGTCTGGATGTCACTTAGAATTTAATTAGAACATTTTGTAAACACATATAAACAGAATTCAGTTTTTATCATCAGCTATCTCAGGAACAATATATATAGTTCTACTTGGAATTTAATAAGTAGAATGTTTTTGAACACATAAAATTATTAAGTCATGAAAACTTCTGCGGGATGACACAGAAATGCTTCATAATAATGTGCACTGCATCAAGATCTTTCAATTAACAAACAGCAAATGCCAGTCGCTTCACAAATTCAGTAGAAGATCTTAGCCTGTGCAGATGTTAGGCCACCCTCTGACCATATTGGTTCAATCGTCTGTGTTACTAACTGGTAGGCCATCAAAATTCTCGGGTTCTACTAGGGCAGGGATACTGGAGCCTACACTCATTCGGAGAACACAATAGAAATTCAAAGGGATCTACTATCCTTTCTGATGACCACCAAAGATGGATCAATGGAGACTGCTCCTATGACACGTGGCAGCAATCAGCTATGGCAAGTATGTCCAGGAATTTTTAAAACAGAAACTCGTAAGGTATGGTTAGGGTCACTGAAAGGTCTCGTTGGCTTCCAAAACCTTCTATAGAAAGGTTCCAGACCTTGGATTTGTCAGATGGTGTAATTAGATGCTTCTAAGGAGCAGTTAGTACGCACCGGAAAGGTCCGGTGGTGTCGGGAGCACCAAAGCTTAGACTCAATTAATGACTATTTTTCTAGTTTGAATACTAGTCGTTAGCTAGCTATTGGGGACGATGCAGTGGTCTTATCACTAGTGGAGATATGGCCTACTATGATGATCTGTTTTTGTCATAAAAGGTATAAAATTCGTCACTATTTTAGTTTCATGATAAATCTATGAACAAAAACATGGATAGTTGAGTACATGGACAACCAACTTAGATGGTAGTTCTTGAGCGGCTCTAAGACAAGGGGTGTGGCCTAGCTATTTACCTCTCTTGGCTATTCCTACGGGTGTCTGCAGTCATCAGAGCTCAGGAACATATGTACTCCACTCATATAAGCACAGCTGAGAGTGATTTTTGTCACTACTAATATGAAGGTTTGCACAGGTGGAGGACATTTTATTTATGAGGTCGGTAGGGTGCCTACCTCTGTGTTAGAGATACTATTAATCACACTTTCCAGAGGTGGACAACTAAAGATGACTGCCGCCATAATTAGTACAATTAATGAAGAGGCTATTCTAAAGTGCCAGCCTCCTGTAGTAGATTAACAGAGGTAGCAAGATTTAAATTGTCTACCTCCATTAATGGGTTTACTAGAAGTGGCAGTGTTTATTTAGCCGGCCTAATACATTTCAATGTTTATTACTGCACCATGATTGTGATTAACCTTGTATTAGATGAGCAGAAAAGTTTTTTAAGATGCATCCAAATGAGGTGGTGCATGCATGCATAACTTGTGTAATTATCTTTTCTTTCTCTAAGGCAAAAAAATATATTTGAATGACGTAATTTGTATATATATGGATCTTGCTCTCTTTGTCTCACAAAAAATATACAAGCATACAAATAAAAACAAAAAGATGATGAACTAAATCTATTTTCTCTCTCTTCCACCATAGATATACATCTAAATCATCATCAAACTACTAAAAACTCTAAAATGTGAACAACAATAATGATAGCAACCTCCTACCGTCACCTAGCAAAACCTTGCCATTTGAAAAATGATTTTTTTGCAGCTCTAGAGCCCAAATCCAGTCAAAATAACAGAGCAGCTCATGGAGGATGAAGATGGGGTGCTTAGGCTGCAGGTTTTATAGTGTATCATTAACAGAGACAGGGTACTCAACATAAGGTGACCAACTTTGTTAATGGTTAATGGGGGAGGTCAACTTAAGGCATCCGCCTTTATTAATCATCCATTAATGGAGGCAATTGCTTCTCCATAGTGGCTCCAACCATAACGGAGGTGGTACCCTAATGTGTCCAGCTTCATTAATGTTTGGGCAATGCAAAATATTTTATGTAGTAGTGGACTGGGTCTGATCCACTGGATTTGCATTTGCATCTATCGTATCTAGAGGATTGTCATTGTTGTGGATTTTTTTGTTACTCTCAGTGATTATCGCCACCTAGACAAATCCGAGATAGCAGAACCATGGAGCAACGCTTGGTGATTGTGTGGAGGCTCCAATGGAGATGATTTATGAGGGGCTCTTAGCCTCTCCTTGGGTTTTTGCGAAGAGGGTCTCTATTGGAATCTAGGTTTTTGGAGTGTCAAATTGATCGACTGGCTCATAGGCAAGCACCCACGCCAGGGATATTCTTAAGGGCTTGCTAGGCTTGTAGAGGAGTAGCAATCGTTGGGATTGCATCTCAACAAGGAGTAGGTTGATGGAAAGCAACCAAATCTTATGGAAAAGTATTGTGTCAACTTGTTCCCTTGGTTTGGTCCCTATTATACTTGCTTGTTTAGTTGCTAGAATAGTTGACTAGTTAGTTTGAGTAATTTCTTGCATTGTGTATGTTAATTAGTTGAATAGGTCCCCTCAATCGAGTAGATTGCTTGCTCTCATGGTAACTTGTTGTTTTACGTGTCCATTACAATTGTGTAGGGGAGTTTGCTTTGCTTCCAAGGCTAGGCATGTAGTGTTTATTGGGGATCACATTTTCAATTCACCTCCCTCTAGCCACCCTACTAGGCCTTACAATGGATTGCCCATGAGCAACCCTTGCCTTTGTAGTTAGGTAAAGGTAATAGGCAACCATAAAATGACATGCGAAATGAATCTAAAGAACTACTTCACGAGATAAATATCACCTAGTAGCAGCATACAAGGGGCCCTCAAGGTTGTGCCGTTGCATGCATGTTAATTGGGGGCATCAGACTCATCAATATTGCAAACACAATCCAAGGAAAGTACTGCTAGTTCTAGAATCATTGAGGTATATGAATGAAAAATGGTCATCCATATAAGATGCGAAGAATACTATAACACTTGTATCTAGATGGTGAAACTACTCTATAAACTCTACTCATTGTATTCACTCAAGCAATATAACTAAGCCAAAACTATAGCCAATGCATGTTTCTCAACAGGGCCCTTTCAAAAAGTTTATAATGGACAAAGACTAAACACTCTACTCATTTCTAGTGAGCCAAATTTCCCAAAATATTGTTATTCCTCCTACCAATAATGTTGTGTTTACAACCAAACAATTTGTAAGTGCATATATAGCCTGCTTGTAATCTTGGTCCATTTGATGCCTCTTAACTTGATGGCTTGATCAGCGTCACATTAAGCTATCAATCATCATTGCCATTAATTTATATGGCTGCTTCATTCATATTCTATAATTGATTCATAGAATCTCCTTTCCATATTTTGCTACACATCTAAATCAATTTGGTTTGTCATGACCCCGTCTTGACTTGTTCATAATTCCTCATCATGAGCACCATATGCATTTGAAATCAAAATTGGGAACCCAATATGTGAAGAAACTAATCAATTCTGAACATTGCATGTTCTAGCGGATCATCTGTCGTGTCACATGGTACATTCTGCTATAACATAAATATACACTTATAGTTGTCAAAACCATTCGTGCTTTGACAGATCGTCTAACACGTGGTCCGCCAGAATATGCCATGCACATAGTTGAACTATCACTTTGTGGAGATTCCTTGGCCCCACAAGTCTAGCCACATCTCTAGCTCATGGAGAAGCCACACTAGAGCACCAGCCCGACCCACTGTCACTCTCACCTTCACACTCTCTCTTATTCATCACTCTCTCTACGCTCTCAAAGAGAAGGCAATGGTAATCATGTTGCATCATGCAATAATTAGGTGACAAGGGCTCTGAGGAGTCCAACTTCAGAAGACTCAAACCATTGAAGTCACTGAGGAACCCCCGCAAATCAGTCTCAAGGTAGGCCCCTATGCATCCCTCTCTTTGCTAAAATGCATAAGTTAATTATGTCAAATATGACATTGATATGTATTGTATGACAACTAACTTTGTATTACCAACCTTGCTGATATTTTATCAAAAGAGGTTTTGAATGAACCATTGTGGAAACTATAGTTGTGAATTCTATAAGGTGATCGATTTGGTCCTCGGTGGGGTTAAAATTATAGAGCCACTACACTAGGCTTTATTGGGCCCTTTTATGGGGAGTTGGCCCATAACAAAAAGCCCAAAAACAAGAGGCACACCTCTCTCTAACCCTAGCCTCCTCTCTATACCACTAAATGAGAGTAACCCTTCAAGGATAGTTGTACAAACAATCCATTCACATATATATAGGTATCCGTCAAAAGACAAAAACACCTTTACATGAAGCACATAACTTTACATTTTTTTTCAATTTTAAGCATTTAAAGATTAAGTCGACCGCTAAATAGAAATCAAAAGCTTAAGGCCATGGTTGTAAGCACTATCTTGCCTAACTTATCAACCAGGCGAAGCCTATGCCAACATAGCAATTAGGAACTTAAGGCCATAGTTTCGATCTTACACTATACTGCTCAAGTGCAATGAGAAGCAGTCTCAGTACATTGATGTGTTGACAAGTGCAAGCCCATCTCGATCTTTGAAGTTCACTGACTTGGATTCAAGTTTCTAGCCCAAGTTATTCAAGGTTTATCTAAGGTAGTGAATGACTCAAAGCAAGAGACATAGAAACCATGCATATACACAAGATAGCAAAAGGAATTTCAATACATCCTAAATATGCTAGTTACCAATCTTAGCAATGAACAAGACTTACATGTTTCAATACTTATTAGTTATATTCGCAATTATCAAATAAGCTTAGCTCAACAAATATGTGTGAAATGAATAAAGTGATAGATCCTAAGCTTGCCCAAGCACCATCAACACAAAACATATATCGCAAAGAGCATAATCTCACTCTAAATGTTATGCACATGAAGCTTATAATGCACTATAGAGTACATGATGAAAATGGAATTAATGCAATGCTAAGAGAGATTGGATTTGGTTCAATCAAGAAGGACTTAGGAGGGTTCAACCAAAACTATGGAAACAACCCAAAGGACTCAATTTAGTACCATAGAAAGGATACCAACCGAAGATCAAACCTTGATACGACATGAACAAAACAAGTGAAACCAAGAAATCCCTCAAGTCAAATTGCAATTAATCCAAAAGATAAAAACACAATCAGATGGTTGAAACCAATATACAAGAAAGAACAAAATTGAACCAAATCTCGGTAGAGAGAAGCTGAGGTCCCTCTCAACCAAAGACACATAGCAAAACAAAAAATAGGAAACAAAAAGGCACAAAAACAAAAGAAAGCTCAAATACCAGAAGAATAAAGAAAACTCAAAGGAATGAGAAGCAACCTAAAGACAAAGCAAGCCTAAAAGCAACCAAAATATCAACCCATGCTACAATGCACAATGATGATACCAATTGGGAAGTAAAAGTAGCAAGTAACATGTTACTAATTAAATGGGCTAAAATCTTGGGCCGGCAAACATGTGAACATGGTACATGTAAATATAAAAATCTAGAGGTTGAAAATGATACTTAATGCTCCTCCTTATGTGTCTTTCTTAGCAATTCCACCACACAAAGGGTATAGGTTTCACGATCCCCATTTAAATTGGACCATCATATCTGTGTTTGCATTGATGAATCGCTTTCGTCGATGACTCGTTCGGATCCTAAAACATCCTCAATTTTTCATGAAGGGAAAATACACAAAATGAAGGATATAATGATAGCCCAGGAGGTCAAATCATCAATTACTCGATAATAGTTGATTACAAAGCCATACATTGAATAAAAGAATACATTAGAGGGGTTTACATAAATTATTACATTGCCACTTGGCGGAATCATCAGAGTATCTAGCATCCAGAATAGCTACGAAAGTAGAGGGATATCATGGAAGTAACATCTTGCACCATCTTGAGCGTAGGCACGAGACCATCTAATCCTTGAACCCCTCGTCATCGTAGACATAGTTAGGCTCACCTACTAAATAAGTTTCAGTACAATTTGTACTGGCCACCGGCTCCCACCCTATGCTTTGCTTATGCTTTGTGCTAGGTTCATGCAAATGGATATAATCAAAGAGACTTATTATTTGGCTGTGTTTTCCTATGCGAGTATCATCAATATTATATACAACAGTTCATCAAGTTTTATTCATTCCCATCCCATACCTGTACCACCAACCACCAACCTCTCATTTCACTCAGTAAACCATGCTCTCACGTGGCGGCATGGACAACTCCCTCTCATCCATGCCTAACCGGCCATCATGCCGTAGGTTAACCACAACATCACTCATGGGGAGGTAGAAGGGACTCATCTCACTACTCAAGAGAAGCGTAGGTCGAGGGAAAGGCCATGCCGAGGCCGTGGACTATATATAGATTCAAAACTCTGCAGAGTGTGTACTCCCATAACCACAAGATCACCATCGTCGGTGGTGCGTTCCGTCTAGGCTGATTCCGGCTGCTTTCTAACCGGTGCGATGCCATCCTACCACTCAGTACTGGGACATACCGGATAAATACCACTAGCACACTGAGACTGTGAGGCATAGTTGCCCGGGCCACCAAGGTAACCATGCGACTTTAAGGAGGGTGTGGGTCCCAAATGCCCGTACCTCCTGACACTATCTGCTAACAACCTAGTAGTAGTGGCACCATCCTAGCTAGTTAGACATCCGTCCCCCACCCATTCACGGGCGAGCGGTGAGCACGTAGGTCCCAAGGTTCCAGTTCTCAAGAGACAACAGGTCCTAGGGGGACCAGACCGGATATCTCCTCAAATAGGGCCTCAGCGCCCCTTCCTTCCCAGGTCTTCGTTCCACAAAGGCTCTCGACCCCGGGATCTCCTCAAGTCACAAGTACTCAGAACACAGGGGTGCCCAGGTTGCACCCCCTCAGCAAGACTCGCTCCAAAAGCTCGTCGTAGATCCTGTCCAGTTGACTCAACCCTCATCAGACAACCCTCCCATGTTATATTACCCAGAGACACCCATACAATCACCAAGTTCGGCACCTCGTGTTGAACCCACCCAGAGCTCACCACCAGTGTCACATCACAGATATAATGCAAGTGGAGTAAGAGTAGCAGGTAACAAGCATTGTATAACGTGTCTATCCTATAAGTGGGTGAGTAGGGTAAAGGTTACGACAAGGATTAGGCATACAAGTAATCTACCATGAAATCCTATCATAGCACATCATAGCATTATTGCATAAAGTAGAGCACTAGCATTCTATATTGTTGCATGCGTAATAGGATCTACGAGGTTGGGTAGGATGTGGCACCTGAACAACTATTACTCAAGTCCTCCTTCAAGTTCTTGGCGTGCTCCTAGTCCTCTTCCTCGAGCAACTCCTTCACAGGATCTGAAATCGAGACATAACGGTCGCGGTGCGACCCCTATAGATTAACACAAAGAACCAAATGAAATCCAGTAACTCCAAATGCAATCATACACAAGCCTATGAATAGAGCTCATTTTTATGAAAATTTGGATACTTGGTTCATATTTTCAGAGTTTGTATGAATTAGTTATGAATTTCTGAAGATTTAATCTATTTCTAAAAAGAAAAGATCTCGATAAACCAGAGGCTGACACGTGGTCGAGTCTACGGCTCTTGGCTTCGTGAGCCTGGTGTATGGTGCACCAGAGACTGGTGGCCTACGTGGCCCTCGCCTGTTGGTCCAGCGTGGATGCAGTGGACTCGACGGGGTCCTCGAATGACAGACGTTCACCCGGCGGATGACCCCCCGTCGGGTGACAGAGCGCATCTCGGGCGGACGACCCCCCCGTCGGGCCACAGAGTGTATCTCGGGCGGTAGACCCCCCTCCCGTCGAGTGATGGAGCGAATCTCGGGCGGATGACCCCCCGTCAGGCGACATAGTGTATCTCTGGCGGTCGAACCCCCGTTGGGTGACGGAGTGTATCTTGGGCGGATGACTCCCTGTCGTTTGCCACTCCCCCCTTAAACTACGTGTCGATTGCCACTCTCTCGTCGAACTACATGTCGATTGCCACTCTCCCATCAACCTACGCATCGATTGCCATTCTCCCGTCGACCCCCCTTCCGTTTTCCTACTTCCTGCATGGGATCCAAGGTATTTTATGCTCCCACCAACTCCTGCCTACCCTCATGGCTATAGTGCGGTTACAGTGGCCAGGTACAGCGGTCAAATCCTCTTTTTACCGGCCAAACCTGCCCATACTGAGCACTGTACACTGTCAGGCGTCCCTCGGATCAGACCTTATCCATTCGGGCCTCGACCCCTCGAGTCAGCACTTGACCCCCTCGAGTCAGACCTCGACCCCCTCGAGTCAGGCCTCAACCCCCTCGTCCAAACCTCCAACAACTCCCAATACGACATCTACAGGGATTCGCACGCCCCCGCATGGGCACGGGTCTTTCATCGACCTCCTACGGGCGTCATTGTGACACGCACCCGGGGACAACCATCGCCTACAAGCACATCGCTACAGAGCAGGCTCGCGGGGCTCGAGTCTACCTCCTAGAGTGGGTATTTATATTATGAAAGGCTATCGGGCTTGTTGGGCTGTCTTTGGGCCTTGATTTTATCGAAGCGAGCCTTATTGGACGTCTACTGCGGTAAATCGATTTACCGTAGCGGGCATCTTAAGGTATCCGCCGTGATAAATGGAGGATTTATCGCAGCGGACGCCTTAAGATGTCTGCTGCGGTAAATCATTTACTGCAGAGGGCCTTCCCAGCAGCCAGCCGGCTCAGTCGCCCATCGAATAACTGCAGCGGGCGACCTTAGCGACCGCTGTGGGCCGCCCAAAGGCAACGCTGTGCAAGTTCGTTATTGACGTAGTAAATTCAATCAAGAAATAAATGGTAATTACAGATAGCGAAACATCAACATAACTGTAAAACTACTAGTTTCTCCATTCCAAATTATAAGGCTTGAATTATTTAGATAGTTATAGGATTTGTTATGTACTAACATATATGTCTGGATACATGGAAAAATAATATTAAAAAAGACAATATCTAATAATTAGGAATGGGGCGAGTACATCCAAGACTTATTCTGGATCCACACTAGCAAGAATTGTCCAACAAACAACTGAACACTGTACAAAATCAAACGGAGTGGCCCTTGTTTTACCAATATTTAGTTTGGTTAGCAGAGCAGCATACCAAACACTTGGACGATGCCATAAACCTTCACATCATGGAGAGAAATTCTAGAACCAGACAAGCAAAGCATAACCAAAATATTTAGTTTATCATCACATGATCCATAATCCATGATAGGAATGGTACCAAGTTCTGGAGACCCAGTTCTTTATTCTGTGAACAAAATTAAAGATTCATAGGATAAAAGGTACACCCAATTCGCACTTCACATCTCACAAACCCTAATTTTCCTCGTCTGAAACTGGTGGGAAGTTTAAGTCCAGCATCTTCACGTCATCTCCGCTGCCACTACCGCCCTCTGAGTCAGACGCCTCCTTTGCCATTGTCACTTCTTGGTCTGGTGATGGTGGATCTGCCTGCATGTTTAAGGCACAAATGCCTGTATCCAGTGACGGCTGCAGCAGTGCATTGCCTGCAGCAGAGCTGCTGCCGAGTTCAGGCCTAGGCGGTGCCGGAGGCCTGTAAACAGGCAGCTTTGGCGGTGGAGGAGATGGCGGCCTCGTAATCATAAGCTTTGTTCGGCGCACTCGCCTGGGCGCTGGAAGAAACGCAGCAGGACGCAAGGCGGCACCATACTGAGCAGTTGGGCCATGCGTGGACGCATGGAGAGCTGTCGCTGCCACTGCCTGAGTGCTGGATAGACCCTGCATTGCCTGGTTGCTGGATGACGAATTCTGTCCAAAAACAACAGGATTTGTTTGCTGCACGGGCCTGCAAGCCAGAGACCCGACAGCGGCTGGTGACCTTGGCATGGTGGCACTAGACTGAGCAGTGCCAAACATGGACCCAGAACCACAGCCAACTGGCTCAAGGACCTGCAGCATGGACCTCGACAATGGTTGGGGGTGCTGCTGCACTGGCACAGACCCGACGGCAGTGCCACGTTGAGGTCGAGCAGCAGAGCGGTCCATTGTTGCAGTCCTAGCGGCCATGGGCACCACCTCATGGTTGGAGTAAGCCTGCGTAGTCTTGGGGGCTCATTGGCTGGCGCCGTAACCTTTGCAGGAGCCGCTGGTGCAGGTGGCTGGGAGTTGTTTTCCATGGTAGGTAGCTCCAAGGTTACACTTCACAGAAAACCTGCAAAATATGATGTGGAACATCAATATGATAGCACTTGATGACTACATTCAGTAAATAAATGCTCATCATTATTGGCTAGAATGGCTACAAGTGCTTGGTTCTAACACTCAGGGCTAAGGTATTGGTTAGTGATTCAAAATAAGTAGAAGTTTTCTTCTGTTGAAATGTGTGAGCAGGCAACGTTAGCTAGCTAGAATAGATTTTATATTTAGAAGAGAATGTGCATCACGAACAAATTAACACATTATGTTAATGGCTATATTATTTGGGCGAAATAAATCAAGGTTAAGATCTTGTTATATGACAAAAGTAACTTGGGGAAATGGACAATTACTTCTCTTTATCATTATTATCCTTCACACACATGTTGGTAGCTGATTAGCTATAAATTAATCAAGAAAAATGTTTGTCAAACTATCAATTATTACTACTGCACTGCAACCTATGTACTTAAAGAAATTGTGTATAAATATTTTTGAGTCACGCTAAAAATGGCAATTTAATATTCAACACTGATTAGATAAAAGAAAATGAAGTCCAACTGGAATCATACCAACTAAATCAAGCTAAATTACGGTAGTTATTCAAAATCCACATAGAAAAAGTCATACGTACAGCCAAATAAATAGACCTAGCTAGAAAGGACTTTGATCTAAGATCAACTAGGAAAATCTGTAATATATAAGGGACGCTGACCTCAAGCATATCCACCATGCATATAAATGTTACTGAAGTTGAAAATTAATTATGTAGGAAGCCAGTTTGGATATGGTATCTAAGAATTCCTCTACTTACTAACCTCTCCTCGACTGTTTCACTTGGTTCTAGATCTCGCCAATAGTTTTCTGCCGCTTTTTCCTGTTACATTTAGAAACAATTAGAGTGTAACAGATATTAAAAGGCATATATAAACAAGGAGAATATGTATGGGAGAGCCTGTATCTTCTATTAAAAACATTTGATTCAGCACCAAATTAAATGTGTATCCTAGAACTATACAAGTCAATTATCCCACAGTAGGCATAAAAATATACATCTTAATCTACCTGTTTTCTCATCAACAAGATTGTAATCCTTCTAAACTTTCATGTGACAGAAACTTGCAAGGATATATTTCAGCATGCACACAGAGGGCAAATTATACAAATGGGATCAACAATGCATTTGTTGTTATTGCCAATACTAAGCCAAAATATATAGAGAAATGTGAACCATCTTCCTTGAACAAACAGCATAGTATCAACTCAGATCAATATATATATCTCAACATCTGCACAGGCTAAGATTTTTTACTGAAATTGTGAAGCGACTGGCATTTGCTGTTTTTTAATTGAAAGATCTTGATGGAGTGCACATTATTATGAAGCATTTTTGTGTCATCCCGCAGAAGTTTTCGTGACTTAATAATTTTATGTGTTCAAAAACATTCTACTTATTAAATTCCAAGTAGAACTATATATATTCTTCCTGAGACAGCTGATGGTAAAACTGAATTCTGTTTATATGTGTTTACAAAATGTTCTAATTAAATTCTAAGTGACATCCAGAGACATCTGGTGGTAAAACCGTATTCTAGCTACTATACATGCTACTAGCATATATAAATAGGTTTGTGAGGATGAAAACTATGCAAAGATTATAAATGAAAAGGATTTTCCTACATTATCCAGAACAATGTTACTAAATGAAAAATGCTTCTCCTATAATGTGCATCGATGGCTGCTGGAGAAATGATCATGTGTTTCATCACCAATCAAGAAAAATGCAGGCCACACAATAAATTATTTTCTCTCTAATACTCCATTATTGCTCCCTCCTGTTCTATATCCTTTATAATGCCATACAATAATTGATAATTTGTACATATAGCCATATAGGTATTTGAAATAAGTCATGCTAACTTGAAGAACATGATATAATATACATTTCAGCCCAAAAAGATTTGCTTAAAATAAGAATTAATAGAAAAAATAAACCTATCAGTAAATAATAATGCAAACACCTAGGTTATGTAACAAAAGTATAACCTGAAATAAAGAGTAAAAAAAGTATATGCAGGCTGAGCTGTTGCGGCTATACTGACATCTTGCATGGAGGGTACAAGGATACAGCTCATGTATTTAAAATGTGATATCAAGTTGATACTATGAAATAACCTTTTGTCTAGAGGACTCAGTATTCGGATGTGTTTGGTTGCCCTGGTTTGGAGCCAGGAATAATTTCATTTTATCAAAACTATACAATTTAGTGAAGCAAACCCAGATGGAATAATTCCAGTGACTCAATCCACATCAAATGAATGGGCCCTTCGGGTTCAAATTCCATTTTGCATGTTTTCCATTACATATAGAATTAGCGATACCAGTTCAAATTCTATTTTCATGAAGTATGGTAAAACTAGTCCATTATCATCCTAACGGACCGAACAGGTGACCAAGGGCGTGATTGGTTCCCTCTATGTGAGCTAACCTAAGTTGTGGGCTGCAGGTGGAGTTTAGTTTCCTGGTTGTCTACCTAATCCCAGCTGGTAGCGTGCAAATTAAAATGCCCGGCCGAACCTGGCTCCTGGGACACAAAAATCAATTCCATCCCTTGGAAGCCTGGCTCACATGGACACCATGGAGCACACGGAGAGCAGCGCCTAAAACCAATCACAATTTCAGCTTACAAGCTGAGAGCTCTACCCCAAGGAAGAAGCATTCACAGGAGAGCAATCCAATAGTATATTGATTAAATTATAATACTGTACGCCCTCGTTATTGACAGAATAATTGGTTACTGTTCTATGAGAGAGACCCAAGGAGGGTTAAAGAAAAGAGAACAGCCGTGCTGCTTTGACCTGGAGCGTGAAAACTCAGGCAAGCTGATGGACGGCGGAGGCAGATAGGGTTGAGAGAGAATCAGAGAGACGCACAGCAATCAGCACTCAGCAGTGAACTAGTTGCCTTCCGATAACCAGTTTCTCTACTATCTGTGGGTGAGCTCTTGATGTCAGCGTTCCACCTTCCGATATAACCACAAGAACACACAAAACAAACAACACAAGATTTTTCTAAACCAAACACAAATCTGGTCCGATTGAGCATTGTCACACATCATATGCGACCTAGTACAGCACTAATCCGTAAAAAATCTTAAGAATTTAACCACCAATTTCATAAATCGGGAAACCCAAGCTAGAAAAGGGCTAAATGGGGAATAACCAAAATCCAAGGAATTCGGAAAAAAGTACATTAATTAAACCGCGAGGATTCACCTGTATGAAGACTCTTAACCGCCTTCTCCTATCTCCACCAACTTCAAAAGTCCATGAGGCAGCACTTGTTAGAATTGAGACCAAAAAAGGAGAAAGGAGAATGCTAAGCCTAAACCCTCTCTCGAATAATTCTTCATATGTGCTAAGCCTCCAAGTGTCTCACATGATAACATATATTTTAGAATATTTTCAAAACATTTTCTATTGCTTCTGCACCACATATAGTATTATAACTAATGCATATATAGTGTTAGTTCTCACCTAATGGCAGTAGAGATAGCTGCAAGTAGTTATGATCTCCTCTCTTAATAGTACTACTATCTATTCTAAACTTAGTTGTGCCCTCTATTGCACCTTTACGAGCAAAAGCAAAACCTACCTTATACCATTGCCGCGCATCAATCCTTTGCATAGGTCTTTGCTTTTAACTCTCCTTCATCTCCATGTCGAGTACTTGCATCACTTGATCACCATCATCTCCACCAAGGCTATGCTAGCTCAACTTGACATGTGGACCTAGCTTAATCATCTCAAATACAAAAACCAAATTAAGCTTTTGGTCGTCAACCTCATCCTTGGTAGTCATCAAGAGAAAATCAAGCTTCTAACTTGATAGATCAAGGGTTTGGAGGTATTGAAGAATCTGCAGCATATGTTATAACCAATGATTCAACCAATGAACACTACTGGAAACCCAAATATTCATGTCAGTATAGAGATATATAACCGACTGAAAAATCACAATTATCCTATCGGTTACCATAAAACAAACAGGAAATTTGCAAAACCGACAAAAAAAATATAATTATTATGTTTGTATTGCAGTTGTCGTTGTACCAAAAGAGAAATTGTATTGAAGGAGTGTCTAAAATCAAAACTGGTTGCCAACCTAGATCTTGCATATGTGTTTCGATCTGATTTCAGAACATTGGATCTTGCAGCATTTGCAACGTTTAGGGTTGGTCGGCAGATTTTGTATGAAGGCTATATTCTGGTTTCAGTGTTCAACGGGGGGCAATCTTCATGTGTGTAGCATTGACTGCATCAACCAAAGCCACTCATGAACAAGGTGGTAGAAGGACATGGATAGAATATTGTTTCTTTCGTATGTAACTTGGAGATAAATTGCGCCAAGTTTAGATATTATTGACGACGAATCTGATCCGTGCAACACACCAACGGGCCTTTGACGTCCAAAGAGGTTGCTTGATCAACCTACAACGCAGCAAGAGCATGGCGTAAACCGGCCAAACTGATCTAGAGATCGATAAGGCCGATGTAGAGCTCGATCTTGGCTGAAAAGGCTCCCAAACCACCTCCGGAAGGATCCATCAGGAGAAAGCACGTGGAGGATCTCCTAGGACAAGCAAGGCCGCCTAGAAAGCCAACAAAATCTTATGAAGAGAGGTGTCGGACAGCAGGTAGAGGGGTTGAGGATAGCATATTGGGGTAAAAGAAGATAATTGTGTTGTATGTTTGACGATTGATAGGATGAGATCAATCGGCCATGATCCTCTTATATATATAGAGGGGGGTGGTCTTATCCCAGTAGAAAACATCTCCAAAGACTCTAAATTTACCACCTCCAAAAGTTACCAAATACCGACTTACAAAAATAGAAACAAGTCGGTTCGGAACAGACCCATCGAAAATTTCATCAGAAGTTCCGGTCTCGGACCGGAAGTTCTAGCGCGAACGCGTGCGTCCAATTTTAGCCAACTACCAGAAGTTCCGGTCCTCAGACCGGAAGTTCCGAGCTCAAATCAGATGTACAACCGGAAGTTCTATCGGAAGTTGCTGTAGTTCAGACATTCTTTAATGGAAGCACGTTAATTCATCCGGACTCCAAACAGGGCAAATCATATATGTTTTCTGATCAGCTCGACGAGAGGAACATAATGGTGAAGTTTTTTCTTGCATTTGAGCACTTTGGTTAAGTCGGCTTAGCCGACTTTGGAGGCCGGCCTAGCCGACTCTAGCTGGTTCAGCAGGCAAAATACCCTTTTCTTTGTCCAAATATCAAACGCGATGATCCGAGTATGCTTTCAGGTCTTCTTGACGACAGAAACCTGATGATGATGTCCACTAGGCCCACTGGACATTTTTAGGTGTCAACGGATATAATTCTCATTTTCCTAATGGAAAAAAAAAAGATTATCCACTTTAGAATAATAAATAGTCTTCGATATATATATATAGCCATGGGCCACATTAATGACCCGTCTTAGTTGGGCTCAGCAGGCCGAGTTGGTGGCCATTTCCCCTCACACCACACACACTTGGACTCTCATTCAGCATCTCCCATTATATTGTTTGCATTATATATAGGATCGATCGATTCATTTATCAGGCATAGTGTTCCTGTTGGTGTTGGCCATTGGTGACAGACACTCATTCTCTGTAAAATTATTGACTCCACTATATTGTATGCATTGTAGTACCGACCGATGAATTTTTATTCAAAGAGTTTCAGTTAACTTTCGTGGTTGGTATGTTAGATGCAATCTTAACATGCGAGCTAGGCTTCGGGGTCGCCGTCAAGCATATTTTCGAAGGGAGCATATTCTCTCGCATATCAAAAATTTCCGATGTGCTGGGACACCAAGATATTATGCGTCGTTTCTGCTTCATTACTATCCGATGATTGTAGAGCTCAGCAACACATTGTTCTTGAGTGAAAAACAAGCAGATTGGGGCAGCTGGGGCACTACATGCATTGCGATGTTCATCTCTTTCCAGACATAAAAAAATCAGAGATATCAACACCCCTCCTCTATGTAGCACATAATGTGCCATATATATTCCAAGACATAATCATCAAAGAAAAGCTATATATGCTCACTGCCAGTTCGCAAATAAAGGGTGCTGGCTAGTGGCTTGGTCGCATGATGTGCTGTCAATGCGCGCAACAAAGCCAAGTGGACGATAGAGTTTGTTCTGGTCGTCTATCTTGTTGGTCTGCCTAATCATGCTCTTCTTCACTCGATCGCCAGGCATGCGAGGGCCCGCCAAATGAACCTTGCAGAAGCAGCCACAAATTTCTAGCTGTATATAATATATTGGTTGGAGCAAGCAAGATATTCCCAGCTGTTCTCGATGGAGTATTGGAATTTCAACTTAGAAGATCGTCATGCATAAGCTATTCTATAGGCTAAGTCTTTGGTGTTATAAGAGACTTTCCTTTTTGTTTCTTGCGTTCTTTGAAAGGTTTTTGCAATTAGCGCGTGTTTGGCACAGCTTGACCAACACCTTACATAACCTGTTGTGAGCTATTGGTCGCCACAAAAAATGCTGTGAGCTATTTTATTGCTAAACACCCTTTTTAAAATACTCCCTTTGTCATAAAATAGAAAACGTTCTCGCTACTTTTTAAATTTGATCAACTATATATAAGAATGCTAATACTTGCAATACATGCATTAGATAGCTAGATCGTTAGATTGTTAAATATACTTTCATAAATTATTTAGAGATATAAATGTTACACGAATTTGCTACAAACCTAGTTAAAGTTGAGAAAGTTTGACCAACATGCACCATATAATGACTTTCTTTCTCGATTGGTGGGAGTAGCTTCATGGGTAAATTTGCTTTTTCTCCTCCGACAAAAGGATGAGTAGGATGAAGATAAAAAAATAACTTATCCTAATTTTCTCTCTCGCAAGTGGGCCCCAAAAGGTGTGAGAGACTAGATGTGCCCGGCGTGAGGACTATAATGGGCAGGCCTAGCGCCACCAAAAGCATGGATTCCGCCATCACCGGCCACCGACACGGTGGGATCGATTTATTGTCTCGGTCGTGGGCGGGGCGCGGCCGCCGGTAGGAGTGCGGGCTCCATTGGCTCTATGCACTAGCTTGACCCTTCCTAGTCACAACTGCGACCCTCACCGGGAGTGTCAGATCTAGTGGCATGGCCGGCAGGGAACGACTCGGCGCAGGGGTGCAACCGGGCATGGGTGTTGGGGCTCAAGAAGCACAGTGGGATGGAGGCACACCGGTAAGAACGCAAGCCTAGGAGGACGCACACAGCTACATGATGGAGCTGCACTGGTCGTCTCGACGGAGGAAGAACACAGAAGTAGTACGATGACGAAGGCAGAAGAGATAGAAAATGAGGAAAAATAAAAAGTTATTATAGTGATTTCTTTCCTTTTATCTACCACATGTGAAGCTGTTTTAATAAACAAATCTTAGCTTCACCGAGAAAGCTGTTTGTGAAACTAAAACCCCCAAAAGCAGCTTCACAAGTGAAGCTAGCTGACCTGGTTCTTCCAGAAACTGAGTTGAAGTCGCTAGCAATTGTTATCCAACTTCTTTTGACTAGGAAACACACATATTATTTATTAAAATGATTACTAACCATGAACGATCAAGCAAAAAACGTCAAGCATAATGGGTAAGGGAAATACTATGAGGTCTAACGCCGGTTGACATGTGGCGGCGATAGCAGGAGCGGATGGGACGGCGGCGCGGCGGTGCACAGCCGGTCGACGGCGGCGTGTGTGGCGGTGGCGCACTGGGCTCGGGCGGCGGTGGGGGTGGCAGCTAAGGTTAGGTGGAGGGAGGGAGAGCCAAGAGCTGGATAGATGGGAATTACCCCTTATATTATTGATCTTAACCATTACAATTCCCCTTATAGCCTCTAAGCCTCTAAGCAAGCGGGTTGCTTAGCCTTTAAGTAAGCGGGGATCCTGCGGATCCTCTGTTTCCTATTTTATTTATCTTTATTTTCCTAATTTCTCAAGATGATGTGGTGACCTTCCGTAGACGATGGCGGCACTGACAGCTGCGACTCCGGTCTCCTCGTGAGCGCCCAGCTAGGGTTTTTTGTGACCCACAGCTGTGGTACTGACGTTGCTCCCTTCCTGGGCCCTTTAGTTGGCCCAAAATCTTCCATATTCCACTGGGCCGTCATTGTACTTGTTATAAATATATTTTCATTTGGTATTTTTGCACTCAATGACAGTTTACTTGAAGGCTAGCCGCCAAGGAAATTAGAAGCACACCTAATTTTCCAAAGCAACAAGAACACATTCCAACTGCCAAGTAAATATCTATACTCGGCTGGCAAATGTGACTTTTACTTGGCTGCCCTTATAACTGCCGAGGCAACTGTGGTTTCCTCGAGGGACAACCTCCAACGAAATGCTTCCTACCAAAAAAAATCTTGCTATAATCAATACATTCCAAGATTCTAGTCACTAAATAACACGTGATGCAAGCACAAAATATATTTCCCCTGTAGTAATTTCAGAGCAGCATGTCTACACAAGCAGATTCCTTTTCACTCTGACAGACATCATATAAAGATATTAAGTTATTACAATGAGCTTAATTGTTCCCTTCACCAGCACACCAACACCAATGCTTGGAGTTTCATCAGACAAACTCCAACTTAACAAAAGAGAAGCACTTCTCCCTTTCTACAAAAGGATATATAATAATATGCTATTGTTTAGATAGCTCAAGCAAAGATATCTAAATCACCAATGAACCATGGGGCTGTGTTATCATCTTGACATATGCAAACATTATTCAGTTACATGTTCCAAAATGCATGTCATAGCTCCAATACAAGCTAGATAGCACTCCATATTCAGTAAAATTGTCATTCTTGTTAGTTTTAAATGCACACACTTGGAGCATAAGACAAGTCCGTTAAAAGGCTTGATCTGAATAGCAAAAAAATACCCTATGTATGTTCTTCAAAACATGTTAAGTTTCATATTAGACTAGATTTAGTGGTTATCTATGAGAGCTCAAGAAGGAAAAAAACAATACTTTTAATACTTATATGTCTCTTTTTTGTGCAGTAGCACGAGCTGATATACTAGTCTTTAAATTATAGTGACAAATTGTTCGACGCATATTTATCCTTCATTAGAATGGTCTAACTTAGTGCCTGACAAAACATGAACCAAGCTGCAAAAGGAAAAAAAATGCTGAACACATTGCTACGCTTTTGGGGAGCCCGGGAACCAAAGCATGACCTCCAGTAGACTGACCAAAGCATTTGTTACTACTATTATTAGTGCTCATGGTCGGCAACAATCTATTCTTTTGCGACAACTTTAGCTTCACTCCTTTTTTTGGGTTTCTTGCTAAGCTAAATAGAGATGATTGTGCCTCCTAGTGGACTTTGGTGCGAGCGGGGGAATTAAAGAAATATGTAACGGAAAAAGCTTATAAGGAGACTAAGAAACTAAACCTTTGTTTGACTTGAGGTGATATGCAATGATTCTACTTAGGGCATGTTTACATCCTCGGTGATTATAATAATCAGCTAAAATAATCTAACTGTTCTCCAAACAGGCAAGTAACTAAAGCAACATTTCTTGTAGTGATATTACAATAACCATATAATCCACCTTGAACCTACTTTTTATGACTTGAACACATATAGAATAATTGACCACAATTATTCAGCTCATAAATCATAATTCAGGCTATAATAATCCTATGTATAATCTACATAATAGTAATCCAACTAGCTATGATCAAATGGGACCATAGCATAACCAACAATTTGGGTTCTCTATCATACTGTTGTAATTTGGGTTTTTCGAAGAGCATGGTTGTTTGGTCAAATACTTGATTTGTTGTGTATTGTGTTATGTTCATTTGCTCATCACTGCAGGCATAGAGTGAGGGTGTTGTAGCACCAGCTGGCTTCAATATTACTGAAATGTTTTTCATAGGCATCATAGTTTTTTTTCTTTGAGGCCTCTATAGATGACCTAGGTGTCCCTAAAAGTACATTTTTTTGAGACGGCTAGGATTGCTAACCGCCTATGAAAATGCACTCCACTTTCAAAGGTAGTTGGAAATCCTGCCATCTCTAAAAAGGGATGTTTCCAGAGCCCAGAGGTAGCTAGACACAAGAGCCATTCGTTGAAATGGAGGCTAATTTGGGCGGCTGGTGCCCTAGTGTAAATGGATGTAGAATATAAATTTCAATCCTTCTTCCTCCTTAATAAAGAATTGTAGCCTGAGGAGGGAAAAGAGGCAAGCTTCGAGAGCAATCGTAAAGTTTCAATCTAGGGGGGAAGTTTTGCTCTTGATTCCATTGGAGGTAACCCCAGAAGTACTGTTGGTCCAAACCTGACATCGCTAATGAAATTGGACTCGATATAGGTAATCGATAGTGATAGGCAAGGCCATGAATGTATTTCCTGCTCCTAGGTGTCATAGATATCACTTTTGGGACAAGGCTTGACCTTAGCTCTTAACACAAGACAGTCGTGCCCTTAACACAAAACAGTCGTGCGCGCTATTAACGAGAGTTGGATTTGACCACATGCCAATACACGAAAACTGAGAATTGAGAATGAACTTTTTTACAATTAAAAGTATGTACTAGGCCAGGCTAATATTGTAACACCTCGGCTCAGGACTTAATAGGATTAATAGGATACTCGTACCAACAAGTTGCAACTTTTTTCCGAAAGCCTATCACTAAAGAACTTTGAGGTTAAGCGTGCTTGGCCTGGAGCAATTTAGGGATGGGTGACCGACCGGGAAGTCTTCCCGGGTGCACACGAGTGAGGACGTGCGCAAAAAAGACTAGTGTTGGTCTGTGCGGAAAGTCTATGTCCTAGATAAGCGGCCAGATGTAAGCGGGCCCGGCCTTGAGGAGGCGGGATGTTACCGTTGGTATCGGAGCCGACCCTTGCAGTTTCACGGGCGCGTGAGTCAGTTGCGCAGGCATGGTGTGCATGGCTGGCGTGGATCCGAAGTGGTCACACAGCATGACACATGCGCTGGCACTGGACACACGGACGTGGCCAAGAGGGGAAGTTCCTGGCCTGGGGTTGACCGACGAGGACGTCGGTCTCCTAAGATGGTGAGTATGTAACACCTCGGCCCAGGACTTAATAGGATTAATAGGATATTCGTACCAACAAGTTGTAACTTCTTTTTCGGAAGCCCATCACTAAAGAACTCTGAGGTTAAGCGTGCTTAGCCTGGAGCAATTTAGGGATGGGTGACCGACCGGGAAGTCTTTCCGGGTGCGCACGAGTGAGGACAAAGTGCGCAGAAAAGACTAGTGTTGGTCTGTAAGGGAAGTCTATGTCCTAGATAAGCGACCGAATGTAAGCGGGCCCGGTCTTGAGGAGGCGGGACGTTACAAATATCCTTTCTCTAATGGTAATACCGTAATTGAGAACGAAATTTTTAGCTTTAGTTTTGAGTCTCCACATCCAGACTCCCTGGTAGTGCAAAGGCCTCCCTTCTGACGACTCTTCCACTATGCCTAATTACAAGATCTCCATCCTGAAAATGTAACAACTCATCCCCTGAAAATCTTACCTCCTTGGCATCAACACAGCACAGCGATCGAGTGAACTTATGCTAAGCCCTCTTTGCATGTCGTGAAAAGCATCTGACATGCTAGTAATACCTGGCCGGGTTTCATGCCTCTGCCATTTACGCTGTAGACAAAAATAAAATAGTAAAGACTTCAGAATGGTTGTTTTAATGGGTGGATGAACTCGAAAGTGTGCCTTTGATTTGACGATAGAATGGTGTGTTAATATGATTTGGGCAAATAAAATAGAGTTGCTAATGCTTCTTCACAACTTTAGGCCCTAATTAGTCACAAAAAAAAACTTTAGGCCCTAATTCAACATGATCTCCAATTCTCCAGTTAAGTGGAATATGTAAGTGGACCCATTTACATGTCACATACACCACCTTTGTGGCAGTGGAATGGAGGATTTTCAATGGAAAATCATCGCAGGAACTGGAAATTGATGAAAAGAAACTACTATTAGAAATCTTAACATCAAATTATATGTAAACATGGCCAGCTTTGTTTTAGATTTCTGAAAACAACCTTTTTCGAGGCAATGTCTCAACCCCCCTACACATTTTTTTCACCAGTAATTTGGTGCACACTAGCCACACATATTCTATTATAATTAAATAGTAAATAGTAAATACGTCAATACACTATACCATAACCAAATTATTATCCCTTCCTTTTCAAAAGAAACATAATGAAACCTTTTCGACGATGTCGAAATGTAGAAGCAAATTGGGAAGGGAGAAATGTTCATCTCTCAGCACCCGAATTGTTAGTGGACACAAGGATTTGCATCATGATGTCCCTGAATGGTAAATCAACTTTAAACTTTCACAGCTCTCTGGACATAACAAAGAGGTAAATGCAGGACCAATTCTATCAAATAAGTGTACTGCAAATAGTAAGCAAACAGGACGTCGAACTCCACTACGTACATGTCCAATCAGGTGGGTAAGAATAAAACAAACTTATTGCAAAACCAAAAGCACAAACAATGCTTATGTGGGCACCAGAGAATGTCATCCATCTTAGTTGGCAGGGTACGGAAATTCATTAGGCTTTGTCGGCCAAATGTGTATGGTTCCTTGGCTTGGTTGTTGGCTGGGTTCACATGCATATATTTAGGGTTGTGCATGCATAATGCAAGATAGATGGTGGCCAGTCGAAGATATGCTCCTGCATGAGTTTCATCACTTCTGCTTTTTTTTTTTTTTTGGAGTCTCAAAGAATAGAGAAGATGCATGTAGTATGTGGAATGAAGTAACGAAGGAAGAGGCTACAGCATAAATAGCTACAGTAATCAGCATCGCTGCCGACTGTTTTGATAGTTGATCCAAGTGCATCACTTACCCGACATCCTAAGCCTTTTCCGACCGGACCTGGCGCGTTGGTGGGCTGTCCGAGTTCACCAATTATATTATAAGCAAATGGTGAGTTGCACCATTTTTTTCATCCAAGAGATGCCCATCTCAGGGTGAGTGGTTTTTTTCTTTTTTTGAAAAAGGGTGAGTGATTTTTAACTCAAGCAGTCACTAAATGTAACTCTCAAACATACAAGAGAGAAATATTTCCCCTCCCACCCATCTCAAACCACCAAAGGGATACTTTGAGAACTGAAGCAATCCCAAACATGAACCATAAAGGAAAAACCATATAAGTCACGAGGACTTTTGACGTACTGCTACAAAGTTCTGATCTGACTTATCTGTCAAGAAATAAACAAGGTCAAGGCCAAATACCTCCATATGAAGCTGAGGCTCCTGGGAGAAACTTCACAGATCAAATATCTAGTGAATAGTACTCAAGGTAACTGTACATAAGTCTAGCCCAATAAGCAAAAACTAAAGTCAGTGTCAACATCACCCAACAGGGTGAGGGGGGAGTTTCCACAGAGTAGACTTCAATATTGTTGAAACCAATAGAAAAAAAAATATTGTTACATCACCATCATAACTTTATACACTTACAAACATTTCATTGCATCAGCAGTTCAATTACATTAAACTTAGAAAACCAAATTAAGAAGTCCTCATATTTAACAATATCTGCAATAAATAACCTCATTAGCAACATCCATAAATTTCAAAGTAATAACGGGAATAACTAATATATATGCCAGCAAACAAGACTCCCAGAGGCCAAGCAGTCACCAACAAACGAAACCTATAACAAAAATCAATGGATCCTAAACATCTCTTGATGGATTCGATTGAACACGTACACCACAAAAATTTAGACATATATGTGTAAAAATATTAAATATTAACCTCTCTTTAAATGTAATAATATTGAATATATCAAATAAATTAGGAAATGAAGGTTACTGTCGGTTTGATGCCAAAATGACCCAGCAGTGAGTATCATACTCTTATATCAGCCCAAGGCTATGGTCATCATTTTATCAGTGCTAGCACAACCGTTCGAAAAGAGGTGGACGCTGGTTAGTGACTTAGGGTTGAGTCTTATTGGGCTAGACTAGACTCCAATCCCCACAGTGGCCCCCTTAAGCGGTCCATCTCTAAAAAGAGGTAGATTACTTAGGGTCACTTTCTTACAAAATGTGACCAAGTTGACATAATTATGTAATTTTTTAGGTGAGAGCTTGTTCGCTGATCTAATCAGGCTTTGCGACCAAAGGCATTTCATATTGAGCGCTAGATGTCCTCTGTAGTTTAAGCCTGACACCCTCACCACTCCTGTTCTACCTTCTGAGAACGACAAGAATTGGAGCGGATGGTCCTTCCCAATTACAAAAGCAGCTCGTACTATCCTTTTGGACACTAGGTAGGACCACGCACCGTTCCTGGTGAGTGCATATTGCACGTCTCCAAATCCTACATAGGACCCAAGGTCAACTCTATGTATATGAGATGCAAACTTATCCAATCTGTGCACTATAGACTAGCGTAGACCCCATTAGCATGGACAGACATTTTTAAAGTCACAATATGACTATGCAGAAACTTGTCGTAATCTTTACACTGCAGGCGGAGAGCATGATCTCAAATAATGGAGGGCATTAAGGCATGACAGTTGCTTGAGCAAAACGTTCCTCCTCGTGCACGTGCGTCTTGCCTGTCCCATCCATACTTCCTCCCCCGCTGCCCTGCGGACGCACCGCGCCCACCTCCCACCTACGCACCTCGACCCTGTCCACCTCCTTGTCCTTGCCTCTGTCCCTGCCCCCCACCCCCCCCCCCCACACTCCCCATGCAAGCAATGACCTCCTTGTTCCTCTCCCCCAATTGCTGGAATTACGCCATGGCGATGGGCGCGGCCGCCTCTATCGCCACCAGGCCCTAACACTGCCCTCCCATCATCTCCGCCGCTTGGATGGCCTACCTCCCTAAACTAACTTCTTAGCCCGCTAAAGATGGAGAAGAAAGAGAAGGAGAGTCATCATGCTCATCATGTCTGCTCATCGCGTTTGGGCGCGTCAGAGTTGGTCCCGCCTCGCACTCCAGCACAATAATCATGTGTTACCTTTTGCGATCTCAAATCTGCCCGGCCCCAACTTTTGCCTATTCTGATGTTTAATGGTGAGATGCAACATTTTTTTTAAAAAAAAGTACTATCTTTCCTTTAAACTCTCACATACACATATATAATGGTCTAATTGAGTGTGCCCATTTCTAGATCCTAGTTCTTACATAATTTGGTTAAAATGAAAATTAGAGGCCAAGTTTAGAGTGAAGTTTTTAGAAGGCCTAATTCACCCCTCTTAGGCATCACAGGGTCCTACAGCAATAACCCAAAACAAATGGAAATCGGTTCATACATGTAACAGGCAGAACAGTAAAAGCGGTACTCACAAAGTCACAATGTCGTGGTTAACAAAAATAACAAGAAATAAGAAACATAAACCTACCAAATAAAAAGTTGAATCAATAGTGGTACGGTAAAAAGTAAATCAATGGCTTAGTAGTGGCATCAGATTTCTACCGGTGGATAATGGTGCATGGACGCATGGTGCTCATACCAATTTGATCTTACTGGCAGCGACTGCCTCCTATCTGACTTGCCACTGGTCGACATGGGCATTCTGATCTCCTTGTTACTAACGTGCACATCGTATGTTTAACCTTTTCCCAAGTAAATACTGTACGAAAATTTAGAGAGTAATTGTCTTCAGTAAAAGCACCTAACCAGCCCACAATTGTTGGTAAAAAACTATTTCTTGTGAGAAAGCTAAACATTTTTGCAGGAGCCTACTAGTTGCAGATTTCTAAAAGTGTTCAACTATGTGTAGTATTTGAGAACTGGGTCGAGTCAAATGCATGTTTGGTGGTGCCATCAGTGATTACGAAAGACAGGCCTGCACTACCCGTTTAGTGGTAACTCCTTTCCAACACTTCCTGAAGTAACAAGCAACCACCCCCACTTCCATCCTATTTTTGGCCACCTACATGATCTCAAGCGGCACACAACAAACAACAAATTATTTAACCACTGGAACAAGCTCATGAAATCGGTCCTGCATGTGTGAAAAAGACCACGCTATAATGAAGCCTTTAGACTTTGGACTACTTGTATGCTTGTAGATAATTAGGTCTCGCGTGTGCGTACATGTACTTTCACTACTAGGTAAGTGACCTTCAGAGATAGTCAAAGATCTTGATGGTTTTTTCTATAATTTAGTCAAAGTTTAAATAATTTGACTTCAAAAAACTTTAGAAATCGATCTATTTATTCAGTGACAGAAAGAGTAGATTTAAAGAGGTGGATATAGGAACCGCCTCTATCTATTTTCCTCTAAAACTCGGCCACTACTATAAGGACACATCAACCTTGCCAGCTCATCATTACCTATAGGATGTGGATAATAACTAGAATCGTATTGACCCGATAGTGAATTCGTCTCTATGGATCAACACGACAGACTAGAGGACGGTGAATAGTCTTTTGTAAAAGGAATTGTTACACCTGAACAATATAAAAATGGAACTATACTAATATTGTGTACCAGCCAAGACTCCACCACTTTATCTATATTCACAGGCACCGTAAGATCCTAACAAGTACCAAATAAAGTGTCAAGTAAATGAGAGCTCAACTGGTATGCAAGGTAGCTCCTACACTCATCTTAGTGACCACACAGTAAACTACAACTCGAAGCTACACTAATAAGAAAGCTACACAAGCACAAGAGTAATAACACTAGCACACGATATTGCCAGAGTATTTAGGAGTTGCAAATCGAACAGGAGACAAAATTGACAGCGTGATTTTTCTCTATTGGTTCAATGACAATGGCTTGCCATGGAGGCGAGACCAAGACGATGTGCTCCTGCTAGACACTGAGCCTGCAAGCTTGGATCACCCTATAGGTGAGCTCTGACGTGAGCACTAGCCTCCGAGCCAGAGTTTCAACTTGACACATTTTGAAAAGATACAATTGTGTCAAAATGTTATTCCATTTAACTAGCGAAAATGTATTGTTGTTAGCATGAATTTAACAATCAATCAGCATAAATTACTATTAAAATCTAAAACAACTAGCATATAGTATTGTTTATAAATTTAAAGACACTTTATTTTCATTAAACAAAACAATCGCCTCTCTCTTACTCTCCCACCTCTCCAAGCATGGCAACATATAGACAAATATCTAGATCTGCAAACAAATCCATTTATTGACAAACCTTATATATATATAACCCTATGACAACAAGGAATTACACAAAATAAGATATGATGTGATCCTACTCCATAGAAGTAAGTTAGGGAAAAATTGTGAAAACTGTTAACAAAATCATGCTGTTGGAGCTATTCCCATGTACTCGTATATATGTAACTCATCACAATAATATACAATTGCCTTTATCAACTTCTTGTGCTAAGCTATTTCACTTTCAACACATGAATGTCCTGGCATCTGTCTGCTGCATAATCATGCTAGTGTAAAGGCTTGCTGCTTTTGTGGACATAAACTAGACAACCGTGTTAACCTCTTGGGATATGTGTATGAAAATCAAGCTACAGCTTGTGATCTATCTTGCAAGTTGACTTGCAAAATGAGAATGGAGGACAGATCATCATCCATTTGTTTCTCCTGCAAGCCAGTAGAAAGCATATGCTCAAATAATTGGAAATATATATGGTGCAGGCAAAGGCAATTCTGACTACAGCAAACAAGATCACTAGCTGAGTTCACTATAGGATATCCTAATATATGGAACCAATCATTCCCCTCACTCAAATAGTTCTTATGTTAGCTCCACACAGCAGCTGACTTACATATTCTATCCATAGAAGATCTTTGTCCAGAAAGAGCGAGAGACCGCTACCGGGCTCTGGTTCGGATGAGCTTGAAACAATTATGAAATCCTATTTCGAACAACTTCTAGTTTTTTCAACTAATAATATTGCCCATAAACATTTTCTGTCGACAAGTGGCTAGTACAATACTGCTATCTTTCTTGTTGCAGTGGTAAATGGTTAATGCTGATCATGTCATCCACACATGGATCCAATAAATGCAGGCTGCCTAATTGAGATCTATGTTTGGATCCTGATGAATCTAGAGATACAATGCATTATCACACAATCGTAAAAGTAGTCGCCCCATAGAACTCAACATGATACTAATTAATCCTAGTGATTGTTGATAAAGGGTTGCTTTGAGCAATCTGTCAAGTTGTCAACCCCAGCAAAGCCACAATGCTTCACAAGTCAGCGTGATCCTTATGTTTCTATTATAATTCTGCTGAACTAATTATTTAGTACGACCGTTTAGGGGCACAGCTACAAATTAACTAAAAGAATATTAAACAGAATTAATTTTGGATTAACTAAGGATACCATTCATGATGGATAACAACCTACATTCAGAGTTTAGTTTTGCCTGAACAATGCCCAAAAGTGCTTATTAATTTCTATGTCTGTATTCTCAGGAACAAGTTCCTCAACACTAATATGGTCCTGTCAAATCATATGATGGATACATGAAACATCCTCAATTTTTCACGAAGAAAAAATACACAGAATGACAAATAATACGATAGTTTGAAGCACAAACCATCATATTATCCAGCAACAGCCGATACAGAAATTCATACATCGAATAAAAGAGTACAATTAGAAGAGATTACATAAATAGTCCATCGCCATACTGGCGAAATCTTTAGAGTAGCAGCATCTGGAATAGGTGTGGTAGGCGGAAGCAACAATAAATCTCCAAAAGAAGCCTGAGCGTAGGAACAAGACGTCTACTCCTCATCGTCATCATAGTCGTAGTCGGGCTCACCTGCCAAATAATTTTCAGTACGGTTTGTACTGGCCACTCGTCCCACCCTATGCTTTGCTTTTGCTATGTAGTATTTGGTGTATGCAAAGGATATAATCAAGAGACCTATTATTTGACTGTGGTTTCCTATGCAAGTAGTAATCATCATTATATAATAGTAAAACATCAAGTTTTAACCCATTCTCATCCATCAGCATTACCATCCCGTCATCACACACATCTCACCCTCTTACACTCAGTCGACAGGTCCAACTCCTTCTCGGAGCCTGTCTCAGCGGCTCACAGCCGGAAAGGGTAACACCAGGAGGAAGAAGAGGACTCATCTCACTACTCCCGAGAAACGTAGGTCGAGGGAAAGGCCAAACCGAGGCCGCGGACTATATATAGATTAAAAATTCTACAGAGCGTGTACTCCCGTAACCATAAGATCACCATCATCAGTGGTGCCCCGCATAGGCTGATTTTGGCTGCTTTCTAACCGGCGTGATGCCACCCTACCACTCAGTACTGGGACATCCCAGAATACCACCGGCACACTGAGACTGTGAGACATAGTACCGGGCCCCCGAGGTCACTATGTTGTCTAAGGAGGGTGTGGGTCCCGATGTCCGTACCTCCTGACACTATCTGCTATCAACATAGTAGTAGTGGCACCGTCCTAGCTAGTCAGACATCCATCTCCCGCCCATTCAGGAGCGAGCAGTGAGCACGTAGGTCCCAAGGTTCCGGTTCTCAAGAGACATCAGGTCCTAGGGGGATCAGACAGGATTATCTTCTCATAGGGACTACAACAGTCCGTGCTACAACAGCACCTCCTACCCGGGGCCTCGCTCCACGATGGCTCTCACCCCCGGGATCACCATATACCTCACAATATACCCGCCACAGGCACCTCTCACGGGGATGCCTAGAACACACCCCCCGGCAAGACTCGCCCAAGGCTCGTCGTAGAATCCTGTCTAATCGACTCAAACCCTCACCACACACCCAAGACACACGCAGCACTCTCCCCGAGTAAAATGGCACCACGCGCCTTATCCATATAACCATACTCCACCACGCATCACATCGTAGATATAAAGCATAATAGAAATAAAGCATCATGAGTAAAATAAGCATGTGTCTAGCCTATCAGCGGATGTGCAGGAGTAATGTTGTGACAAGGTAAAGGCTTCATCAGGAAATTCTACCATGCAACCTATCACAGGTGATATTTATAAATAAAGCTCTAGCAAACTAGATATTATGCCATGAGTAATAGGATCTACGAGGTTGGCCAGGATGTGGCACCTGCGTAGTCATCATCGAGCTCCTCCTCGTAGTCAGGGTCGTCCTCCTCAAATGGCTCCTCCTCTGAAATGAAACATAATAGTCGCGTTAGCGACCCCTATAGAGTTAACACAAAGAATCAATGAAATCCAATAACTCCAAATGCAATCATACATAAGCCTATGACGTAGAGCTCATTTTTATAAAAATTTGGACACGGTTCATATTTTTTAGAGTTCGTATGAATTAGTTATGAATTTTAAAGTTTAAATCATTTTCTGAAAAAAGAAAAGGGTAGTTAATTAATAGGCTGACACGTGGCGGCTTCTGATTCGCCAGAGGCGCGTCAGTCAGTGACAGGTGGGGACAGGGCTGACTGGTCGCTGATAGGTGGGTCCTGGTCAACGGTCAACATTGACCTATCAACGGTCAATGCCAACCGGGCCTCAACTAGGCCCCGGCGGGCCTGGACAAGGCCAATTCTGGGCCGGGTAGGGCCGGCCCGGCCCAGACACGTGTCAAGCAACTAGACTATCCACGTGGCAGATCTGGGTCCAGGGAGCCTGGTCTACGGCTTTCTGGTTCACGGACCCGATCTATGGTGGACCGAGGACTCCGTGACCACGTGGCATCCTCCTACTGGTCTAGCTAGCGCGGTGGACTTGGTGCACTGGGGGCAGGGAAAATTCCCCATCTTCTATCTCACGTGTGCGACTGCACGGCGGCACTGTCGCCGGCGCCGAGCGACGCCGGGGCCTTGGCCAGCTTGGCTGGCTTGTGTGACGGCTACGGCTGCGCAAGGCGATGGAGAAGGCAGCTGTGGGCTACCGGCGAGCTCGCGGGGCTTCGGCTCGCCGGCGCGCGCATGGCGGCGACATGGAGCGGCATGGCTGCGGCTGCGGGGTGCATCTGCGCGTGGGAGATGGGGTAGGCGTGTGTGCGTTGGCTACGCGAGGCCAAGGCGGTCGTGATTAGGTCATCAATTTGAGCGAGTAGGGTCCCTAGTTAGGTTGGCCGTGGTGACAGCGGTGCGGCGACGTGAAACTCGTCGGTGACAGCGAATCCCCAGCGAGGACTCCGTCTTGCTCCTCATCTTCTCCATGGATCTTCGATTGAAAGCGAGGGACACCTATCGGAGAGGTAAGAAGGGGCGCAACAAGGTGCGTGTGGCTGCAAAGCCGCGGCGGCGCCCCGGCGGCCGAAGTCCGGGAAGATCGGGGGCAGCAAAGCAGCACGCCCCCATAAAGGTCCATGCCGGCTCCACAGGAGTTGCCTAATAGACGTTCTAAGCTGTGGCAAACTTGTTAGTGAAGTTGAAGGGGCTTAATGACGAGAGGAGAGCGGGAATGCGGCAGCGCTCTGGCGGCGGCCATGGACGCTCTAGAGTGGCGGCGAGAAAACAGGGCGTGGTGCAGAGGCAAGACAGGGCAAGGGAAATGGCGGAAGAGCTCACCGAGGGCTTGTGGGTGTGGAGTGGCGATGCTGGGGCCGTGCCAATGGTTGACGTAGTGCCGTGCCGCCTCGCGGCGAAGAGGATGACGAGCGGCGTGTCTTTTCTCTCAGCGAGCCACGAGCGAACTCCGGCGGGGCTGGTGCAGGGCGGCCCGGCGGTGTGGCCTAGCTATTGCGGTCGCCGGTTTAGACGTACAGGGGCTCCGGGGCTCCTCTGGTGAGCGGGCTTCAGCGGAGGCGCGTGGACCTCCGCTCTAGCTCCTCTGCTCCACGACGGACGGCTCCGCTCCACCCCACCTTCTGCTCCTCCTTCCTCTCCTCTCCTCTTTCTCAGGCAGACGAGCAGCGAGGTGGCCACCAAGATTGCAGCTGGGTGGCTGGGAAACCCTAGCGTGCCGGCCCGTGGCTTTTATAGCCGAGCGACAGCGGCCATGGCAGACGAGTGGCGGAGATGGGGGATGCCCGTCGGGCGGCTACGGTGCTCCTCGGCTAGGGTTAGGGCACCGGGCACACGGTGCGGCGAGCGAACAGCATCGCGCGTGGCCATACATGGGCGAGTGGCATCGGGGCACCATGGCCAAAGATAGAGCTTCAGACGGGATGGGGCAGAGCATAGAAATGGAAACGGAGAAGCTGACAGGGCAGACCCACACGTCAGCAGCAGCGAGGCGGCGTGCGGGCGAGCGGACGGTCGAGCTGGGCCGACTCAGCTTCGTGGGCCGGCCGCGCGGGCATGCGGGCGCGCGGGCGTGTGCGGTTGCCAACTGGGCCACTTGGCCTGGTTGGGTCGCGGGGGAGGTAGGCCGAGGCAGGCCGCGGCGGGCGCAAGCAGGCTGGGCTGCATCTGTTGCTGGGGCTGGACTGCCTTCTTTATTTCTTTCCCTTTCTTTCTCCCTTTTCTATTTCCTATCCATGCCATGCCATGCCATGATCAATGGTAAGGTTGTTAGTGTTAGGGGTTTAGTGACCATGGCACAAGTGCTTGGTGGGTCCACTAGGGTCTCATGGTCAATTTGGTAGCCATGTCCATGGTTAGTGATATATATATACACATGGGATAATAAAGTGTTGTTGATTTTATTATTCATCACATAAAATCAACAAGAAACAAATCAAACTCTGAAAATTAAATGCAATGCTCATACTAACATTAGGTGCTACTTGTGCAACAACGGGGTGTCTTCCTATATGACACTCTCCAATCATGGGTTGTTTTAGAAAAATTTTTGTTGGTTATGATTTTTGGTGTTGGAATTTTTAGGGATATTACAATTCAAATCTCCATATCAACCAAAAAAAATGAACGGGAGCAGACATAACCCGTGGTTCTGACCGGTACAATTGCCGAATTTAGATACATCCTGGACATCTGATCCACTTATGCCGGGAATAGTTAAATATGCCATCGTATCTTGGGGACAAAATTATGAAGATTAACCGCTGATGCTGTGGTACCAAGCTACAATGGGATGTAGCCCAAGCTTTCTGCTTCCCAGGTACTGTACCACTTGATTAGTCACTGCTTAAGGGGAATATATGTGCTGTACAGTTCTGTCCAGCATCAGTGGGAAAAGCTACATGATTTGGTATGGCTAGGTAGGAATAATATTTTCTGGTTAGAAGAGGTGTCCACTTCCCATTGGAAAGTTGTGTGTATGGCCAGTGTTGGTTTCAGGCCCATGCCTCTGCCAATGCTCTCCCCAAAGCAAGCACAAACCCTCTGCCAATGCTCTTCCCAAAGCAAGCACAAACAGGCTCTGAACCTTCAACGGAGACCTGCACCTGACAGCAACTTCTCAGTTGTTCTCACCATAGCCAACTCCTTCCCTTCTCCATACAGAAATATAACATTTATAATCAGCACTGCTCCTGTAAATATCTCATTTTAGTAGTACGATCCATCATCCATGTATAATGATTTCCCGTAATACTATAGTTCGTTCTAATAATGGATGCTGTGATGTTCAGAAGATCTAGTGCGGTCCACTTTGGCGAGAGCTCAACTATTTATCTCAGAGATAATAAACACTTGAAAAGTGTATGTAACAGAAGTTCAATAACACTAACAGGTGAAGAGGGCTCGCCTTTGTGAACGGCAACAGATCGATCATGATCAGAATCACAGGCCTCACATTTCTGTAAAGCCTGTTTGGATCAAAATTCTGAATGGATATGAAAAAAAAGGAAGATGCTTCCTTATCTTACCAGAGATGGCATGTGGGTTGTATTTCTCTTCATATCAGATCTACACTGTAATGAAACATTTACAGCTATGCACATCAGAGTGTTTAGATCTAATCTAGTAACCTTCATGGCCAAAAGTACATCTAAATGATTTGTTGCAACTTTTTTTCTTTTCTACTAGTAACCATTTTTCAAAAACTAGTTGTGAAACCTTACACAGTAAACTGAAGGCTATGTCCTTATCCAAAGTGAAAGTGAACCGTATCAAAGAAGTAACTAGGAGATAATGCGGCGCCCTCTCTTGTTATCTCCCCTTTTTCGAGACATCTTAGTCTTATCTGTCATCAAGTCATCTCTTCATCAGTGAGGGCACATGATTAGTCAAGATACTGTTTAAATATATTTATCGGCATTTGTTGGCCTTCCCAAGGGTAAAAACCAGTCTCCCATGATAGCTGGCACCCCCCACCCAGGGCCCTTATAAATAAGCAGCCCAGTTGCCTAGAAATTTTACCAAGGCAACAGCAACACTGAACTCCAACAAGGTGGAGTGGAGCACAACACAACACACTAGCTCAATAGTGTGATGTAGCTCAATAGGCTTGTTGTATCACAAGAGCAGAGGTAGACTGGGAGAGAGAAAAGAAACATTGGACGCCAAGGAGCAGAGCACAGGCAGAACACATAGGAGTGGGTGGTGTACGTGTGCCAGACACTGCCAGTAGTGCAGCTCCTGCAAGCTGAGGCGAAGGATGGATGTGGAGTCGAGGCAAGGTTCCAAAGGGGACACCATGGCTGCAGCTGCTGTCTCTGTTGACTGGAGGGGAAGACCCTGCGACCCCCTCAAGCACGGCGGCATGAAAGCCGCGGTCTTCGTCCTAGGTTCGTTGCAGACCCTGCTTCCTTCTCCACTCTTGGTTCAGAGACAGAATTATGCAGGATATGCTTTTCATGTGCTTTTGTTCTTGACAATTTGGTTGATGAATTTATTTGCATGCATGTCGATGTCGATGTCGATGCAGGGATCCAGGCGTTTGAGATGATGGCGATTGCGGCGGTGGGGAACAACCTGATCACGTATGTGTTCGGCGAGATGCACTTCCCGCTGTCGGAGGCGGCCAACATCGTGACCAACTTCATCGGCACCGTCTTCCTCCTCTCCCTCCTCGGCGGCTTCCTCTCCGACTCCTACCTCGGCAGCTTCTGGACCATGCTCATCTTTGGGTTCGTGGAGCTCTCGGTAATTAATATATAAACAATTAAATTAATAATCGCATAATCATCACTTATCTGAATTGATGCTTCAATCATCATCATCGCATAAAGAAGCTACTCGTAGCTGGTTAAGAAAACAATGATGCCATGGCGCCTCATTTGGAAACTGTTGATTGCATTCTTTGTTTCTGTGTGTGCAAGATGGCCTGCCTGCCTGATCATGATGAACTTGATCATGACGTTTAATTTAACTAAATCTCTTTCTGCAGGTTACTGTTCTTCATTTTTTATTTCTATTTTCTATACGTAAACTAGTACGACAAAAAGAAACAGAAATTGATAAAATCTTTCAACAAAGAAAGCAAGCAGGCTGGGACTTTAACTAACGGCCTGAAACAAAACGAAAAGATAAGAGTACCAAACAGTTTTGTCATCAGTGAGAAGCAAGCAAGAAAAACAGTGCTGTCAACTGTTAAACAAAGGCACTGAAAGGACATGAACAAATCATCACCCCCAATGGCAGCCGTCTAGTGCGCCTTAAGTGCGCGTCCCGGCCCAACGCCAATCCACTTTTTCCTCATCATCTTTGCTTGCATTCAGTGCATCACAAGAACGGCAACACTAGCAAGTATAATGTTGCAGCAGTACATGCACCAACTAACTTAATCTCTTTTGATGAAATGACAACTGGTAAATGGTCTTTATTACATACGTGTATTACACCTTTTTTATATTAAGTCTACTTACATATATGGCGCTGATGGCAGGGCTTCATCCTGCTGGCGGTTCAGGCGCACCTGCCGCAGCTCCGACCGCCGCCATGCGACATGATTGTGGCGGCGGCCGCGGCGGGGCAGGCGTGCGAGCAGGCGCGCGGCATGAAGGCCGGCATCTTCTTCGCGGCGCTCTACCTGGTGGCCCTGGGCAGCGGGTGCCTCAAGCCCAACATCATCGCGCACGGCGCCGACCAGTTCCGTCGGGACAGCGCCGGCGACGCCCGCCGGCTGTCGAGCTACTTCAACGCGGCCTACTTCAGCTTCTGTGTGGGCGAGCTGGTGGCGCTCACCGTGCTCGTCTGGGTGCAGACTCGCTCCGGGATGGACGTCGGCTTCGGGGTCTCTGCCGCCGCCATGGCCGTCGGCCTGCTCTGCCTCATCGCCGGCGTCGCCTTCTACCGCAACACGCCGCCGCAGGGCAGCATCTTCACTCCCATAGCTAAGGTACGTGTACGATACGCCCTGCGCACCAACGTAGTATATATTGTATTATTGTCCCTATACTATTGTGTGGAACTGTACGGACGGACGGACACCCTTACAAAGATTCACTCTTGAGTACTACGTACCAGTTTTTAAATATTATGAATATACTAAACAAAAATGGTAGGTTCTAGGATGATATCCACGTAGGACTACTGGTAGGAGGAATATGTGAAGCTGAAGCATATATATTTTGACTAGATAGATATATAAAGGAAAACCAATACCAAACACACACTTTGTCTTCCCTCTTCCAAACTAAAGCTGTACAAGTTCCCTTTTTCTATTTTTCATTGTTTGCAGGGTTTACCCCTTTTTGGGAGTGATTTGCAGGGTTTACATTATCGATATTTGAATAATAATATTAGAAATATAGTAAAATATTTGTGGTAGAAAAAAATTATGTCATTTTATTAAAAAAAACTTGGTTTGCAAAGATATAATGATGTTGATAAAATCTTAAAAACACTTAACATTCATAATACAATAAAAATATATAAATGAGATGTTATAACACATTCATGGTGTGCACATCTATCCATGAGACAATTAACACTTGAGTAGGAGCCAAAAGTGCGGTGGCTCTCGGGATTCCAGGGGAGTTGCAAATGGAATAGATTTTAGGGTTATGGTTGTCCAGGGAATTTACCCACATTATTCAACGGTTTTTTTGTCGGTGAATTTGTGCACTTTGTTTTCATTGTGCTTGACAATTAATGGGAGCATATAACAGGCAGCTCTCCCATCTGCTGCTTTACTCCAAAAAGATATATATACTCCTTTTACTATAAGCTTATTAGGCAAATGTCTAAAAGCAAAATCCATATAGTTGGGTGTGAAGTTGGATACATCCATCAAATAGTACAGCCAAGTCGACATAATCCTCTAATGTTAGTGATCGTCAATTTTGCTATGAGATCTGTGCATTTAGAAATACATATGGAAAATGACTAGTAACACATACAGCATCCACGTACTTATATGCATGGGCCAACATGCAAAGTTGAAGCGCATATTGTCAATGGATAGACTAAAAGAAAAACCCCAAGCACAAGTTAACCTCATATAGATATGTTTACCAAAAGGTGCAATCGTGCAAATAGGGTCAGCAGTCGGCCCTAGCTCCCACGTACAAGCACTAGCAAAAAAAAATATGGTCGCCTCTGGGCCCAGCTGCACGTATATGCACTAGCTACACACGCATATAGTATAGTATTAGTACATACATGAAATACAATATATAAGAA
>CM041633.1:21252529-21368582 GCA_023333625.1 Bothriochloa decipiens
GCATATAGTATAGTATTAGTACATACATGAAATACAATATATAAGAAGAGACGCACTAGCGGAGTTGAAACAAAAAGACGCATGTAGTAGTACATATGGATGAGAGCAGGCAGGTGTATATCCAACACTGGAAAAGGATGAAAAGTTTGACCATGCGTATCATGATTCCTTATGAAGAAAGTAGGGCTCCATATATGCTGCTTTAGGAGCAAAGCTGATGGCCGCCGATGTTGTTTAATCGGCAAAGCTTTCTCATGATTCAAAAGCCACAGGGATCACCTATCAAGTACTGGGGGTTTGCAGAAGTAGTTGTGGACTTGTGGTGTGGTAGAGAGTTTATTTATTTATATATATGTGTTTGTTCAAAACCTGGTAGAACTTATACAAAACATATTTAATAAGGCTATCCACCTGTAAAACGATCAAGATTGAAAAGGACTCTTGGGAAAAAATTGGATCTTCTTATCGAACCAACCCATTTGATTAAGATAAGACATTAATTTCATTGCCGATGGCTTGGTGTTGTGGTGTAGTGTGCTAATACCTCAATTTCAAATTGGAAGACATTTTCTCTTTTGTTTCCAAATGCATATGTTTTATTATGTATTTAAAATTTTAGATAATATACTCTATAATATCTAGATACATAGTACAACAATGTTTTAAAAAAGTCAAAATATCTTACAATTTAGAAATGAGGGAGGAGTTTTTTTTTGAAAGGACGCACCATTTTTATTAGACGATGAAAAAGAAAACAAAGTTACGGCCTAGTTTTTTAAGTAAAAACCAGGCCCACAAACCACACAACTCACGAGAGTGCACACACTCATCCTATACTCCTCAGGAAGGAGTTATGGCAGCATTATAATAAACTTAGACTACTCGTTTGATTATACTGATTATCCAGCCAAGATATTTGTACTTTTCCTTTACATTGAAATTGTGTGCTTTTCCCTTACATGAATTGATTCGTGCACTGGCTTCACTGGTGTCTCTACTTTTTTTACCTGTGGGACAAGTTGACAAAGGTTAGTGGCTCAGCTTTCCACTGGGTGGGTCAACAACAGCGCACACGCTTGCTAAGCTGTTGGAAGCTACGTGTGCTGTGATTGTTAATAATCACATAGCTGGAGAGGCCCATTCTGTTACACGCTCGCATTGCATCAATCAAATCAATCATGCATGCTGTGTTAGTGGGGGCGTGTAACATGTGTACGCACCACCATGCATACAATAACATGGAGGCATGACCAAATTATTATTAGAGATGTATGGTTTCTTCATTATTACATACAAACTATAGATTATTATAATAACCAAAATTATATAGTTTACTATGGTAATTAATAATTTGCATGTTGTCTAGCTTAGAACTTATCAGGCATGGCCTGGGACTTTGTGTGTAGGTATTTGTCGCCGCTGTGAGCAAGTGGAAGCAAGTGTGCCCGTCGACGGCCGCCGTGCAGGCCATCGCCGGTGTTACCGTCCATGACATGTCCGTGAACACCACAGACATCTGCCACATCAACAAGTTCAGGTGACAGATAAATAACAGAGCTAGTACAGAACATTCAAAGTTTTCCCTGTCGAGCGTTGCTAATAAATTAAATAATGTGGATTATTTTTGCAAATCAAGGTTCTTGGACAAGGCATGCGTGAAGGCGCCGGACGGCACCGGCAAGGAGAGCCCGTGGCGTCTGTGCACGCCGGCGGAGGTGGAGCAGGTGAAGCTGCTGCTGTGCGTGGTCCCCATCTTCGCGTGCACCATCGTCTTCAACACCATCCTGGCGCAGCTGCAGACCTTCTCCGTGCAGCAGGGCAGCGCCATGGACACCCGGCTCGCCTCCGGCTCTGGTTTCCACGTCCCGCCTGCGTCGCTGCAGGCGATCCCCTACGTCATGCTCGTCGCGCTCGTCCCGGCCTACGAGGCCGCATTCGTGCCCTCCATGCGCCGCCTCACAGGCGTCGCCACGGGGATCACCCCGCTCCAGCGCATCGGCGTCGGTCTCTTCGCCGTCACCTTCTCCATGGTCGCCGCCGCGCTCGTCGAGGCCAGGCGCCGGCACGCCGCCACGGCCACGGACGGCGGTCGCCTGCTCTCCATCTTCTGGATCGCGCCGCAGTTCCTGGTGTTCGGGCTGTCCGAGATGTTCACCGCTGTAGGGCTCATCGAGTTCTTCTACAAGCAGTCGCTCGCCGGCATGCAGGCCTTCCTGACCTCCATGACCTACTGCTCCTACTCCTTCGGCTTCTACCTCAGCTCCGTGCTCGTGTCGCTCGTCAACAGGATCACCAGTAGCTCCGCCCATGGCAATGGCGGATGGCTTGCCAACAACGACCTCAACAAGGACAGGCTTGACCTCTTCTACTGGCTCCTTGCGGCGCTCAGCATCCTTAACTTCTTCAACTACCTCTTCTGGGCAAAGTGGTATTCCAAGAGCGTAGAGGCAGTGCACGTCGTCAGAGTCGGAAACGGTGGCGGTGCCGGTGAGCAGGATGATGAGAAGGACAGTCCAGAGTGCTGAGATAATATGCATGGGTCCATGAAAAGAGGGGCCACAAATATCTCAACCAGTTAATCAATTAACCTAGCGTACGTTAAGTGTTGTTAACCTTTTCTCAATTTCTTTTTTCATGGTTTTTATCTTCATTAGTGTCTATCTTAGTAAAAGTTATATATATATATGTGTGTGATGAGTTAGATTAATCTCACAAGGTGATAGATAGCTTATCTAAAATTAACCACGGCGGATCCAAGTTAATGTTAAGGGTAGTTATGTAAATTCAACTCCTGCAAGGATGCATGAGTACAAGTGGATTGGGTAGCTGAACCTAGTCCCCTTGCACGGGTTATTATGTATATATATATATAGCCGTTGTGTAATGCAAATGATATATTATCTTAGTACTAGCATGTAACCCCGCGTGAAGGGAACCCACATTGTATCCAATATGTAACAGACTAAGGTGCAGTGGGAAAAAAACAGTGTATATCAGTCAATTATGAATCAAACAATACAGACGCCAAGACAGTGTATGGGCTATGTACGGTGGGGTTTAGGAGGCTTCCAGATTCATGCAAACATGGCGTTATATGAGTGGAGAACTGTAGATGAATAGTAGATTGTGAGCAGATTTGGGAACAGTGAATAGTAACTTTCACCAGGAACAAAGACTGTAGGTGAATAGTGGATTGTGAGGAGATTTGGGAACGGTGAATAGTAACTTTCACCGGGAACAAAGAGTTCTATAGATTCTATAGATATGTATTTGGACAACAAATGGAGTCTCCACTGTGCACCTTAATTTTGAAGTCCTAAAAATCGTCACATTGTCAAAGAAAATATGTGTGCGAATAAATTATGCAACATTGTTATTGTTACTTAAAAGGTTGGCCCAGAAAATAATTTACTATTTGCTACAGGTTTGAGGGTGAGTGGATGGGTTCGTGCTAGTGCCTTTGAGGAAAATTCTTTACCAAATGATTTGAGCAACATAAGGAGCGCTTAGATCCATTACTTTAATGAAAAAACTAAGAAAACACCAACCCATTTGATGGATTTTTTTTATCTATGTTGATCCCTTGACATATAGGTGATCTTCTTTGGGGAATAGCTTCTAAGCTCCTGAGGGAACTCCTCTGCAAAAATTTTAGAACTTTTGGAGTTCGTTTAAATTTATTTTGAATTTTTCTTGTAGAGAATTCTGAAACCTATGTAAACTTGGCTCGGGATAGTTTTCAAGTTGCTCCATTGGAGCTGGTTTTTAGTGGATATCTTCTCTCAGTTTTAGGCTCACCCATCAAGTTTCAAGTCCACCTAAATTCAGATTTGTCTTACATTTTCTCCTCTATGGGCGGATAAATTGGCTCAAGCTGATTTTGCAAACTGAGGCTATTTTTCAGGATGAATGTTTTGATGTTTGTATGCTTCCGTTATTGTTCCGTTGTGTCCTCAGGTCTCTCTTGAGTGCATCTAGACACCAGTTGGTTTCATATGAAATCCACATTTGTATATGACAATAGGGGATACTAAGTTGTACACTAGATGTTATGCGGAAACATGAAGTTTTATTAATTTTGATTTACAACCCAAATTTAAGGTCTTGATTATTTAAGATTTTATTTAACTTCTGCTAGCTAAAAGCTTGAAGCTGAAACAAACAACCCGGCTATTGAGTTGGCTTTTAAAAAGCTAAAAAATTGGCTTGTGAGATAACTTGAACTAAAAGATGAAAAACATGTTTTGATGAGCCTTTTTGGCTTTAGGTGCGCTGAGAAGCTAAAATTTATTACAAAAGTCAATAACAAAAAAAACATCAGAAGCTAGAAAGCCAGCTTTTGAGCGAAAAAACCCAAAAGATACAGCTCAAACAAAGACCCTAATATAATGGAGAGACGAAATTGGTGACACGACTACAATTAACCACTAGACTGAAATTTCTATTTTACTAGAAGTGACAAGTAAAAAAGAAAAAGTGATGAGAACAGAATATTACTACATGTTTAGGCATAACTCAAACTGCTCCTAAAAGCCAAGCAAATCTCATCGAAGAATAAACTTTTTCCATATCTAGAATATCACAATTTTGAGTTCGATTCCATTGGCATTAAAAGTGACCTCCGTTGGATATGTGTCTTGGATAATATTATAAGCACAAGGAAAATTTAGAAAAATTTTGTGTGTTTTTATTTCCAAAAAGACAGGCCGATCTTCGTGCTTTGTTTCGCCTTCCTTCGTGCAGGAAATTAAAGCTGTCATAGCTTCAAGTTGTCCTCCGGATGCCAAACCTGTCTTTCAAAACCTATATAGCTCCAGCAAACTGTGCTTCAATAAAGCAAGCGTGGTGAATGATAACGTCAGTCGCCTTCTTGTCCCCGGCTAGGGTACTTTTTGCTGTACATGCTATTGAACAGGGTCACATTTAGTTAAAAAACCATCGGACAAAAGAAAAACGATCAAAGCTATAGTTGCCACGGGCTTCCGTCCAGATGTAATAGGGGTGCTTTGATCCATTGCCATGTGCTGAACGTCAGCACTAAAGGCTAAAGCTTTTTAGGGTTTTCTTTGGTACTAAAGTTTTTAGGGGCATTTTTATCACTTCTTTTTGCACTCTTGTTTAGATTTCAGTGCTAAAAGTGAAGTGCTAAAGTTTAGCACTAGGATCAAACATGGTAGTGTATGTTCTTATTAAAAGGAGCTAGAAGTTTTTAGGAGATCAGAGCTAGAAAATTACAGGGTTTTATTTTGATATAAAGAAAACTTCCTTTATAAACTTTGGTGACGAGCCTAACCGGCCACCTGGGGTGCCTAGGTGGTGTCTCTGCCAGTGTATGCTTTTGAGTACCCTCGCTCTTTATCTACAAAAAATGTAATTCTCAAATTTTGATGAGTTAAACAATTTGAAATCTAAATATTTCATATAAAAAAGTACAAGCATTCATGATGAAAAATAAGTAGTTAGATTGGTTATACAATATATTTTTACAATAAATTTATGGACTTTGCTTCATTTATGTGTGGGTTTCCAATCTGGCACACACATAGTAGCTCTTCTTCACCCACTTTGGCAACCTCACCCCCTCCCCCACCTGTCACCGCTCCCGCCCGTGGTGGTCGCGACCTCGCTAGGGCCAGATCCGAAGGCCACGACATTGGGGCGGGCAGATCTGGCGGCCACAACGTCGCCAGGGCCGGATCCGGCAACCATGACATTGAGAGTAGCGGATCCAGCTGCCACGATGTGCCTAGTGGCGGCGGCGGCCGAGGCCCATATCCAGCGTCGATGGGCTCGCTTGGTCCTGCAGATGGGCTCAGTGGGGCTTTCTGTTTTTTTATTTTTTTTAGAAAATATTTTCCGAGTGCTGACTCGGCACTCGACAAAGCCTTTGCTGAGTGCCCGACAAAAGACACTCGACAAAGACGGTTTTGCCAACTAAAAATTTCCCGAGGGCTTTTTGCCAAGTGCGGCACTTCGCAAAGCCTTTGCCGAGAACAATATAGGCTTTGTGCCTGAGTCCGGTAACGAGAGGAATGCATTATGAACTGTACTTGACTATCTCTTGAATCCATATTAATATCTTGTCTTTTGCACTATTTAATGATTAATTAACTGATTCGCAAGCTAACTCTAAGCTAGACCAATAACGCTCTTTGGTGGTCTACTAGTCGTGGAACTAGGATTTATTCTATGAGTTAAATAAAAAAGGATGTCCTTTTGGTAAATCCATTTCTGACAAGAAATATACACAGGACTGAATCCAATCCTGGCTGTTGTTGCAAGAGAGGATATCACTCCAGAGTGAGCCATATATACCAACGCACAAAGAGTGGGAGCAATAATCCATAGCACTCATTCGGCAACAACAAGGGGACAAAAGAAACACGGAGGGCCAGGAAGACGAACCATCCGTCAGTCACCAGATTCAGACCGGCGGACGACACCGATCGGCCGACCGGCAGGAGCACGAGCACGCCGCGAAAAGAACGGCGGGCGCCGCGGCAGAAACGGAACGGCAGTTCTCCGTGCGACGGATCATCCATGCATGGCAGACAGACTATGATGATACGTGCGCTAAAGCTTCCCTAATCATGGAGGACCAGGGTCAGTCTCCGTTTCGTGCTCATCTGCAGTACAATTGAGAGGCAAAACATCGACACATGTCTGGCTTGTCCTGGAAGCCTGAAGGCGGCGAGATAGATACCTTGTGCTTGCTCTCTTTGTGTGCAGCGGTTTTTATTTAGATATATACCTGTTCTGGTACTGCTAGATGCTATTCCACAAGTCATCTACAATATCTGCAGCTTTGTTTTGACCTTTTCCCTTTTAACAATTTCTTTAAAGCGCAGCCTTTAATTTGTTCTTTGTATTTGCTGCATGCTTTCAATCTTTTCCTAGGTCTTGTTTAGATGCAAGCAAAAAATTAAAATTTTTTCACTCTCCATCTTTACACGCATGCATGAAGCATGAAATATAGATTAAAAATAACTAATTATATAATTTAGTTATAAATCACGAGACGAATATTTTAAACTCGGTTAGTCCATAATTAAACATTAATTGTTAAATACAAATAAAAGTGTTACAGTTAGAAAAATTTTAACTTTTCACCAACTGAACAAGACCCTAGCTACGCAGTCCTAGTACTGATAACTTAGCTCAGTTTGAGAATGGAATATGTAGTCTCATATGCTTTTGTGGCAAATAAATGAGATCTGATTAATGCCTGTGTGTACAATTCTCCAAATAGTCATAGACTAATTCAGCAATTCTTTTTAGCTAACTTATTATTTTTTAATTAGTCCTCGCTGAAGATAACCAAACGAAAATCTTTATCTCTAGTTGGGGCTGGATTTATTTGTGAAATCTTAGTATGAAACTTAGGTTTTAATTGAAAATAAAAAAAACAAAGATACTCTATCGACAAGATAACAACTTACATCACCAGTCAGCCCAACAGAAAAACTCACTAACCGTCTTGAGAATAAATCAAAAGAAGCCCAAGTAGCATTAATGGGCTGAATCCACCTATTTAAAGTAGGAAAAAATTAATCAGATCTATATGGACTAAACCAGTATCCGTAGGCCCATGTGGCCATGTCGGGCCCCCACATAATACCAACATGAGCTCACTGTGTTACAATATTTACACTTTCGACAAATTCTGTGTAAGATGCAAGAGAATTTGGATAAAATGTATATGCTTGACTTATTTATCTTTAAAATTTAATAAATCAATTAAAGATACACAAAGCCTCTTTCATAGAAGGCATAAATAAACCCGCAAAGCCAGAAGCATGAGCACGACATCTAAAAAGTACGAAACGTGCACATACTCAATCTCTTATAGCTTGTTTTGCTGCATTTTCATACTCAATTTCTTATACGCAAACATACAAGACCTCAGGAAATGAGAATAACAAACACTACTTACTTTCTCAAATATATAGATGTAGAATGTGAGGAACGAGTGGTAGAACTAAACAAGCTCATGATGACTCATTTCAAAACAAGTCTCAATGAACTTATTTTCCGAACAAGATTTTCATAGTGGTCTACTTAGAACTGCTCTGCTCCATCCAAACCAGCTCTACTTCTCCAATTCACCGTAGAGTTGCAAACCATTGTAGAGCAGGTGGAACATGTGGTTTTTCATGAAATCTATTATGTTATTGGATTATGGGTTGTGTTTGTTTTGACATTTTGTAAGCACTATGTGGATGGCTATTTTCTTTACCAAATGAACTAGGCTATAAAATATTAAATTTCAAATAAGTTAGTAAAAAAAGAAATTACACATTTTGATAAAAACAGTTACCCATAGATATCCATGTCCTTCGATGATTAACAAAGTCAAATCATTTGAGCACAAATGGTATTGTCTACAGACAACTAGAGAGTAGTTTCAACCAAATCAACATAAGAGCAACTCCTACGGACCAATTATCAAAAAAAAATAACTCCGATAGACTAGCTATCCTGCTTGACTTTTTTCTTTTTTTTTAGGGTGGACTGTACAGCTGCACTGGGGCCTTGTTTGGATCGTGAGAAAAAATGAACCCGATAAATAGTACCACTTTCGTCTTATTTGACAAATATTGTCCGATCGTGGACCAACTAGGCTCAAAAGATTTATCTCGTGATTTTTAACTAAACTATGTAATTAGTTATTTTTTTACCTATATTTAATGCTCCATGTAAACAGCTAAATATTGATGTGACGAAGAAAGAGTAAAAAAATTATAACTTTTGGAGGGATCTAAACATGGCCTGGGACAAATAAAACAGAGCAACATATGCTAAAGCGGTGCGTCCTCGAGTTGACGGACGGTCGGATGCAGGTTGGATCCCTAGGATCGACCGTGTTTCCTTGTCTAGAAACAGCAGTTTCTTAATAAGTTTCATTGCCTCGTGCGAATACGTCGTAATCGTCATATCTCTCGGTCGTGTTCTAGAATCTAGAATATAGGTGATAGGTCTGGCTTGCGTAATAGGGTATCTGTGAGTTGATGCGTGTGGTGTTAGTGCGTGAAACCCGATCGGATGTGACCCCCACCCCCCGTTCTCCCGTCGGTAGGCCATGGCGGTGATCACGGGGCGTCCGCCGAGGCGCGTGCGGGTGACGGCGGGGCCGCGGGCGCTGGACCTGCGCGCGTTCCCGGCGGCCGGTGCCGGTGCCGGCGGGGAGGCGGCGGGGGCGCCGCCGCCGCCGCGCGCGGCGTTCCGCGATGCGTGCGCGCGTTCCTGGCGCGGGCCGCGGTGCCGGCGGACGGCGCGTGGCGGGTGGCGTTCCGCGTCGGGTACGGGGAGAAGGAGGGGGAAGGGGCGGTGGTGGCGATGGAGGTGGTGGAGGAGGACGTCGCGAGGGCTGGCGCCGGGCGGATCTACTGCGAGCACTGCACTGTTGCCGGTGAGTGAGCCGTGTCCGGACTCTCTGTCCGCCCGCCGTGGCCGGGTCCATCTCTCTGACAGCTGGGCTTTGCGTACCTTCTAGAAGTAGTGTGTTCGTTGATTCACGCGACTGTTCTTTCCCATTGGTGAACTGTTGAAACCAATCGGGATGGAGGATGCGCTTATGCGGATCTGTCCTCTGTTTCTTGTCTGCATAGGCGATTAGTTCTCTTATGAATCTGTTATGTAGGGACCTCTGATTCCTAGACTAGATAAATTTAGGAGCCTTGACTCTGCATACACATGCACTGCCTGCAGCCTGCTGCTTCTATGTGTGTTCGCCTGAACGTGTGTGCACATTCTTTCTTTCTTCTACAGATTTTGAATCGCAAATTCTATCAAACGCGATGGTGACTGTTATGGCTGGAGAATCTCAATATCGTTGCCTTTTGTCTTGCAACTTAATAGGCTGGAGCAGACACCCTGTTTGTGGGAGGAGGTACCACTTCATAATCCGGAATGAATACGGCGTGCACGAGTACAAAACCTGCAAGCATTGTGGGTTTATGGCCCAATTGTTTGAAACTCGGTAAGCTAATCTTCTTCCTGTAAAGTTATCAATTGCTACTGTGCTCTAGTGTAAAACCGAATCCATCACAACATTAACCCAACCCCAAGCAGTGAAAAAGACAGTTCCATCAAAACAGAGCCCCTACAAGGACTGATCATTTTCATCATCAATAATCAGGTGCCCGTCATGCAAAAATGGGATCTCTTATGATGATCCAGAAGATTGGGACTATAGGCAGTTGGATAATCCACGTCACTTGCTGCATGGTATTGTACATGACAATGGATTTGGCCACCTTGTCCTGATAAATGGCAAAGAGGGTGGCTCTAGTCTTCTGACAGGGATTCAACTAATGGGTTTCTGGGATCGCCTCTGCAAATATCTCAGAGTCAGGTAAAGTCTAATGGTTTCCTTTCTGCCTGAACATAACGTGACACTGGGATTAACTACTCATAGTCTCACATAACATGAAACAAATTTAGTTTTGCTTCTCCTTATATTCAAACTATGAAATGGATGGACAAAGGCAGGAAACGAAGATTGTCTAGTGTGCTCTGTTCTTGGCATAAGCAATACTAACTGCAACCAAAATATTGTGGAATATAATAGGTTGGACTTTGTGCTTGACATAACCAGAAAACAAACTATGACATAAAACTTATGCATTCTTGGCTGCTTCCTTAAACCAGCTGTAGCATGCAACTGAACTGAACAGAAAAAAAAAAGTATAACACAACCCAGCACATTTTGCTTTGAAAAATATAAAAACATCAGGAAAGTGCTGTTGTGAAGACATAAATAATAAGAGTTTGGACACTAGAAAGTAATTTTGGATACATTTTCAAGATGACCACTTTAGCAGTTCCACTGAACTATGGGAACAGAACAGAACCAGTTTCAAGTATGAATTGTTTTATGCACATGTAACACAAAGATATTTACAATATGAATTGTAATTTGTAAAGTCAAATTCACCTGTACTAGATTTTAGCTTTCTAGTAATTGCAGAACAGTCTCTAGGAAGTACACAACTGACGTGTAAAGCTTAACTAATTGCAGAAAGGTCTCGTTGATGGATGTCTCTAAGAAGTATGGAACTGATTACCGGATCTTACATGCCATCACCACTGGCTATTCTTGGTATGGCCAATGGGGATTCAAACTCAGCAAAGGGAGCTTCGGAATCACATCAGAAGAATACCTAAAAGCTATAGACAACCTTGCCTCAACTCCATTATCACACTTCTTCCCACACTCCCGATATCCTCGAAACCAGCTACAAGATACCATTTCATTCTACCAATCTATTTCAAAGCACCCTCTCACCACAATTCGTGAACTGTTCCTCTATGTGCTGGGCCTTGCCACCAGCAAGAGTATAAATATGCACTATGGATCAATGCATAAGGAGCATTCACATACCCATGTGCAAGAGACATGGTCCGATGAGGAAATAAAACGTGCGACAGCAATTGCTATAAAAGTTCTTCGTGCTGTCGAAAAAACAAGGTGGGTGGCCATGCGAACCCTAAAGGCAGCCATGTGCCATCCAGTTGGTTCACCGCAGCTACTTGACTACTGCCTCAAGACCCTTGGTAACAGAAGAATTGATGGAATGACAGTGGCAGTCCGATGCAACAGCGAGACAAACACCCTCGAGTACAGGTTGGTGATTTAATACATGTTATATGCTTATTATGAATTTTAGTTTATTTATTTGTTTTCAACATATAAAATCTAAATAATTCTTTACTGCAGGCTTACAGATGAACCCATTCTCCACCCCAGTGTATCCATGCCAACTCATGACCATCTTCGCCGTGACATAAAGTTCTTGCATGATGCTCTCCTCTATCCGCATACAATGCATCCATACAAACCAGAAAAGTGTTATGAGCATGCCAAGAGGTCTGCCATGATCCTTTTTGACTGCAAGCAATTCACGAAGCATTATGACCTGGAACAGGAGTTCCTGCCTCAAAACCCATCCATGTTGCACATGTGGTGCCAAGTAGAGCTATTAGACCAGGTTGGCGATCCACCTTGCATCCCACCAGAGCTCCTAACTCTTCCACAGACAGCAACTGTGGCTGATCTGAAGTTGGAGGCAACCAGAGCATTCCGTGACATCTATCTGATGTTACAGTCTTCTGTAGCCAATCAGCTTCTTGACTGTGGAACTGCAAGTGAGTCAACTCAGCTCAAACTCTTGTTTGGAGCAAATGGAACTGTTCGCCTCCAAGGCAGGTGTGCTGGTGGTGAACGCAGGGTTGGAATTTACCGGATGGAGAGAGGTGTGGATAAATGGACGGTGAAGTGCTCTTGTGGAGCAAAGGATGATGATGGTGAGAGGATGCTGTCTTGTGACTCTTGCCATGTGTGGCAGCACACTAGGTGTGCTTGGATTAGTGATTTCGATCAGGTGCCAAGGAGATATGTATGTAACTCATGTAAATTACTCAACAAGCATAAGAGCAGTGGGCCCAGGCCAGTTTATAATAGTGACCCAAGCAAAAGATGCAAGATTGGCACAGGTGCCTTTAGCCATGTAGGTGGGGGATTTTTGAGGCCTCACGTTGGTTGACATGTAAATATTAATAAACTTACAGTGAGTTTATATGACATGACATTTTGTGGATGTTAACTTGATAACTAAATTGTCTGAACTTGGTTTATGGTCTGTTGATGAATCTAAGGGTACTTACCCACATTACTCGTGCAGTCACCACTTTACCTGGTTTGTTTTCAGTTTGTTGCAACTCTTGTAAACTGTTCAGGTAGGTACTTGTGCAGCCACCACTTTGGCTTGTAATAGCATTTTGCTTCACTTTGTGGCAACCGATACATCAAGAAACACTGTTCACTGCAACTGTCAGCATTAGATCCACATCTGGTCATGATGCAAAACTGAAGAAAAACTGGTCGAAGATATTGCAATGCAACCAAACGATAATATTGCAAAGAAAGTAGAACAATTGGTGGCAGAACATATAAGATGTTAAGAAAACAATGAACAAGGAGCAGGATAAAATTGAACTCTACACTTCTGCAACACACCAATACTTTCTAAGGCATACACGATAGGAATCTCAAATTTCATTATCAAAACAGCAATGAAAGTACAAACTACAGAGACATTTAACAGTTTTGTACACACCACTCACAGCAAACTATGCTCACAGGCTTCTAAGTTCTAACGACTAGCAACCATATGCACACTCACAGGCCAAATACAACTCCTTACAACTAGTAAAGAGAGATTGCATACCCCCAAACAGCAGCAACATTGATCGGTCACAGGCTGTCCAACTAACGTGACCACCAATCCTCAGCTGTTGGTGTTCACCTGCGGCCGTAAGTCCTAAGGCACTATCTAACAATAACAAAGTTTTGGGACAAAACATGGTGTGAGAATCACTGAATTTGTAATGTAGGTTTATGATTTAGTAATTCATTTAAAAAATGGTGGTAATCGAAGCCAATTAACAATGTTGAAATGCAACTAAGCTCCAGTTATAAAAAATAACACATCATGTAAGTAAAACAAGATGAGCATGTATAGCTTCAGTTTAAAGTAACTTTCACCCGCTGTAGGTTAGGAAGCAGTATGGTGAAGATGGTCATGTATTAACTAGCACAACAATGAAAAGAGGAACGCTTGATTTGGATCTAGAAAAACTTATCAGAAATTTAATTTGGTGACACATCACACTTTGTCTAACAAAAATAGACAATGTTAGGAAAATGATCTGTTCTTTTCATCCAACATTGTATTAGTCAAATGGTGAAGCAAGCTCTTAAAACCCGCTCCTTGTTCATGTATTTCTGGAAGAAATAAGCCACTACCCAAAACTTAATTTGAAGAAACAAGAGAAAGAAATTTCAATTATATCAATGCCAATCTCTACAGAGGTTGTCAGGTGCTTGGTCCAGCAAACTCATTATGCTCTACAAAGCTCAACTAGTACAAGTAGTGTCATACAGTTTATCCACATCTCATTATGCACTAATCTAGAAAGGCTAATACATGTAGAGTATGTCTTATCTGTATTTACCCATTTCTTATTATCCCTACATAAATTATCTGGTTCATAATCAATCTTACATGTTAAGACCATCCCTGTTTTCAAAATGAAATGCTTACTAAAAAAATTGTCACAGTAACATATATCCTTCAAGATTTGTCATGCATTAAGTTTATTGGATTACAATGTATATTTATAAGAGAACTGAAAAAACCTGGGAGATCATTTGGATGTTAAAATAGCACGGTTAACATAAGTTATGCTCACAGTTCATCTTAAAATTGCAACTCTGAATGTTTTGGATATTTTTTTCCTCCAACATGTGAATGTTTCGGAGATTTGAACTAGATATACAAAAGGTCAAGAGCATAACTCAACCACTAAAATTTAGTTAGAAACATTTGGGCATAGAGCAATCAGAGGAAAAGGATCATGTACGATTTAACAAACACTAGAACATTATTCCCCATGTATAGAGGCATAGGACCAAATAAACTCATAAATCTTAATTGTAAATTTCTAAAAAAAATACTTTCACAAGTAACCAAAGTATGCATTTAGTGAAGTTGAAGGTTGAAGGGAAAATGATTAATAAACTGAAGGCACTAGATCATAAGGAATAATCAAGAAAAATGTACTTCTCCATAGAGCTCATAAAACTTAGGATTTGCAATGTAAAGTTTATGTTGCTCGAGTGCACTACAACTTCTAGGGAAACTAACATCATATCACTTCAAATTCCCAACAGCTAAACTCGATAGGTAAAATGTGGAAGAAAACTAGTTATGGCGCACGAGTGATAATAGGAAACCACACAGAATGAAATCATCGGTAAACCTAAACTCCCATTCCCCCTACACCTAGAGACCTCCCTCGATCTGTTTTGTCCTAGGGAAAATGCAATTCTAAGCTTTCTTTAAATATCAACTTTTTACCAAATAAATCTATAAAATAGTACTAATATTCATTTATGTTACCTAATAATTACTATCGGATTAATGTGGTATATATTTGTATCTTATACCTATTTACAGTCATAAATATTGATGTTGTTTCGACGTTTGATTCAATCCAAACCTAGAATTGTATTGTTTTAGGGCTGCAGGCAGTATAAAAAAGATTAGACACCAACCCTGCATAGAACCTTTCTGGTATAGTTGATTTAGTACCAAAAGTCTCACAAGAGAACTAAAGCAGGGCACTAGAATTCCCGGAAAAGCACACCGCACCCTGCCGCGTTCATCAACGTTCTTTCCTCAAAACCATGACTCCAATCACCGCAAGAGCTCAGAAATTGACCTACCGCACCAATAGGACGAACCCCAGGTAGCATCGACTCCCTAGGGAATAAGCACACATCATCAAAATAACAAATAGCAAGAGCCCTAGGGATAATCACACGAGTAAGAACAATATTTATGCGTCATCTTTCGCGAAGAATCAGAGGAGAGGAGAACCAAAATCGACGATAGAAAAACAGAATTACGCAAAATTAGAAAAGAAAACAATCAATAATTGAGGGGGTAGAAGAAGATGACCTGTTCTCGTCGAGGTTGCTGTCGAGGAGACTACAGCGAACGCCGAACGAGCGCACGGGTGCAAGGGAAGGGAAACTCCGATCCGCGCACGAGGGTTTTCTCGTCGCCGTCTCTCCTCCGTCCGCGGCTGCTGGCGAATCGGAAATCAAGCCACATAAGAAAGGGGATTGCACCTGAGACCGCGAGGTGGGCTTTGGCGCTATGCTTTTGAGTCTCCTCGTTTGCACTCATGCGAATATATGTCCCCGTATACAGAGGAGACAGCTATAACTAACTTTAGACATAAGCACCATTACTCTATTTCAGTTTTGAAACAAATTAACCCTTGACAAACTCATCTCGTGGAACACGTCTCTTGAAACAGACGCACACACATTTTATAGCTATGTCATGTGTATACACATTAAAGGTCTCACCGAGCACCTTGGAGAGACGGCGCCGACAGATCATAAAATTAACAAAATCACCATAGGTACCTCACTATATGAATGAGCACGTTTACCTATTTTAAGAAAAATGAAATTACAAATTTTCTTCTCAAAATAAAACCACAAAATGCAAGCTCCCAGGTTAAATTTAGAACAGTAATGAACCTAACCAATTGTTGTCGTCAGCAGTAACTAGATTATTTACATCGCTTTTGCGTAACAACTTAGTAATTACACTTTAGTTTTGTAGATTATTTTCGAGTCAAGAAAAGTTAAAATATCTTATAATTAAATTGGAGGGAATATATGGAAAGGGGTTGGTACTTATTGGTGAAAGTTAATGATTAAAATTACGATGAGAATTATTTTAATTTTAGTCCAGAGAGAAATAAGTAAGTTTAATAGAGAATTTATGTTCCTGCTTGATATAGGGGTTTGAATGAAAAATGATATGATAAGTCATTATGCTTTAACTCTATAGTAAAAGTAGAATTCTCACTCAATTCAGCACCTCATGAAAAAAGATTGATGAGAGTTGACTCTTATAAACAGTCATTTCTGTCCCACCAAAAGTTTTACTTATATACTATTTTTTTTCCAAATTATAAGCCACTTTGATTTTTTTAGTACAAAATATTTCTATATACTTAAACATATTGTTATATAGATACATAGGATATACCAAATAAATCAAAGGAACTTGTAATTTCAAATAGAGAGTATAAAACAAACAAAAGATTTGCAAGCTCACACATCCAAACTCTCGTTTCATCATCCAAACAAAAGATGATTTCATACAACATCTTGTACCACCAACTATTACACATAAATTATTAAGTTTTATGATCTGTTATTAGTCTTTGTATCCTAACATATCAAATTGTTGTCCCGACTATAGAAACAATTTTAAATTGTTCCAACACAAATCAAAATTTGTCAAGTTTATAGTTTCGTCTAACATGTTTTTCATTCTTGAAACAAAAAACAGTAGATCGTGTCTAACAAGGTGCAACTCACCAAAGTGCAATTTAATATTTAATATAGTAATAACTGTCACCTGAATGGAAACTAAAGTTCAGGCGCCGAAATTTTAGCAAATCACAATATTATTAAAAAAAATTTAACATTAGATGATGAAATCATTTCAAAATTGTTTTTTTAGGGAAACTATGTCTCACATCATTTCAAATTTGTGTGGAGCCTCGCATCATTTCAAATTTGTTGGTGTAATAACCATCACTCTGGGAATATGGTGTATTATGACTTATAACATTTGTTCTAAAATATAATGCATAACATATGTTATTCATGTTAAACTTAGCAAAGTTTGTTAAAAATCATATTTTAATAAAAATTGAAAAATAGAAAAAACATAATTTGAAAAAAACTGTTAATAAGGAAAAAAGTCACATTATTCACTGTCATTTGGACTTGATGTACATGTGCCATTTTGTCTTAAAAATTTTTTAGTACTACGCTACATTACAAAATATTTTTTTATTTTTTTTGAGATTAGCTACATTACACAAAAAAAATGAAAAATAGAACAAAAAAAGTGTCATGCTGCTGCCACGTGCATGATGAGCCATCATGGGCCTTCCCGGGCGTTCGTTGGGCTCCATAGGAGGACCCCAGAATCGCTGAGGCCGCGTTGAAGTTACGCCGCCGCCGCCGCCGCCGCCTCTCATTTCCCCGACTAGCCGCCGCCGTCTTCTGCCTCACCAATCACTGACCCCGTCGCTTTCACGGCATCATCTGAGCTTCCTCTCCTTCCGCCTTAGTGTGGAGCGCTTTGTTTCTTCTGTTCTTGGTGAATAATCTTAGCTTAACTCGGATGGATTCCCTTGTTCTGACAGTTTGCTGTCACAGTAGCTCTCTCAATCAAAACCAAATTCTCCTTATTCATTCTGTTGAGGATTATTGTGCTGCGTGGTGCCCTACTAACACTATCTAATCCATCCATCCAACCACTATTCAGCTAGGTTCTTGTTCAGGAGCAGCGCGCAAGATTGGCATTGGTTTCGGCCACAGGACTTTCTTGCTGAATCAAGGTGCTGGGGCAGCTTGTTTTCCAGAAATTTTGGGGGGATTGTACTGAGCTCCCACGCCCCGCGCTGATCCCTCCTTACCCTCCCCTGCCATGGCGTCCGCTGCTTACAGTATCAGATACCCTCTGAAGCTCGCTGCAAGGCACGAGGCCGATGTGCTGGCCTGTACCAGGAACAACTCGTGCATTGGCTCCAATTCTTCCGTGCCTTGCCCCGTTGCCCAGCGGTGGAGCAGCAACCGCTCTTGGGTTGTGATGCGGCATGTCACATCCCATTCTCACTTGATTGTTCAGGCTTCAGCAAGGTGGCGCTCTAACTCGAGAGCTTCAGCAACCGAAGTGGGCACTGCTTCTGGTATATAAAGACACTGGATTATTGTTATTTCGTTATCTTCAACGCAGCAATCTGAAATGAAGTCTGTCAATATAAATGAAAACCCAAGAGCAAGCTGGTTTGACGCCTGTTTGTTGCCTTTTTCTCAGATGAGAGGATAACTGTGTTGGTCATTGGTGGTGGAGGCCGGGAGCACGCTCTTTGTTATGCCTTGAACCGTTCCCCATCTTGCAGTACAGTTCTATGCGCCCCTGGTAATGCCGGTATTGCTCAGTCCGGGGATGCAACTTGTATCTCAGATTTGGACATTTCCAGCAGTGCTGATGTTATCTCGTTCTGTCATAAGAGGGGAGTGGGAATGGTTGTAGTGGGTCCTGAAGCCCCACTTGTTGCGGGTCTTGTGAATGACCTCATCAAAGTTGGGATACCAACCTTTGGCCCTTCGTCAGAGGCTGCAGCATTAGAAGGATCAAAGGACTTCATGAAGAAGCTATGTGATAAGTACAATATCCCAACAGCTAAGGTACCTCCTACTACAATTTATTCTCGCTGCTAAGCTTAAGCCCTATAGGCTAGTCTTGGTCTGACTACAGAGTTTTTGTGAAAGTTTCCTGCATATAGGTGGCTGCATCTGCAGGTTAAGAAATGAATCAAATATACCATTCTAGGTACTGCCATAGAGAGACTCCATTTGTTTTCAGACAATTGCTAGCCCTGCTCATGTTGTACTAAAATCATATCAATAGTCACATATACTATGAGTAACCATCTCTTATTTTCCATGGGCATCTCTGATTTTCTGGCTGAACAATATCAAAGAACCATTCGTAATTATATTTGAAATTGAAGTCACTGTGTTGCTCGGGAAGTTGGAAAAGAGAAAAATGTAAAGTCCCTATAAAAAGTGGAGGAAAACCCAGCTCATTCATTAGTATGTATTGACAATTTTAGATGTTAAGCCATACAAACCTTGCTAGTCTGAGCACTCATGTTCTCTCTTGTAGTACCGCACATTCATGGATGCTGTGGAAGCTAAACAATATGTCAAACAAGAAGGAGCCCCTATTGTTGTCAAAGCTGATGGACTGGCCGCTGGAAAGGGTGTGGTTGTTGCGATGACTTTGGATGAGGCATTTGAAGCCATAGACTCTATGTTGGTTGAAGGCTCATTTGGTTCTGCTGGTTCACGGGTTATCATCGAAGAATTTCTAGAGGGTGAAGAAGCATCTTTCTTTGCACTGGTAGACGGTGAAAATGCTCTGCCTCTTGAATCAGCACAGGATCACAAAAGAGTTGGTGATGGTGATGTTGGCCCAAATACTGGCGGTATGGGTGCATACTCCCCTGCACCAATAGTGACAGATGAGCTCAAGCACATAGTCATGGAAAGTATAATTATCCCTACCGTTAAAGGCATGGCAGCTGAAGGGTGCAAGTTTGTTGGTGTATTATATGCTGGACTTATGATTGAGAAGAAATCTGGGCTGCCTAAGCTTATTGAGTACAATGTAAGCATATCCAGTATTCATTTCTGTATGTTTACAGGGCAAGAAGGTTCACAATATTAATTGTCAAAAATAAGATCAAATCAAAAGGTTCATGCAGTTTTACTCCTCTATAGTGGAGTGGTCGAATGCATCCAGCAAGAATGTAGTACAGACAAAAAAGGTGCCAAACTATATATCTGCATCCACAAAACAAGGATGTTAAAAGAGTTCTGGCTGAATGAAAAAAATTAGAGAAAGAGATCATCTGCTTCCAGGATCTTCCGGAATAAAATCATCTGATTGTTTAATAGACTTCCAATCTAACGGATCAATGCATTATAGTTTATATACATGTCTAAATGTGATTTTTGTAATTTTGTTTTTGGTTTACATAATAACAAAATAATCAAGGCAATTTCATTGGGCAACAGAATGCAATGAATTTTGCATATCTTTCGAACCGAGTCTATCCTGTGTTGCACTTTTGTGCTGAGATTTACTCTCTAGGTCTGCCTCCAGTAGTCCACTCTCTCTCTCTCTATCTCTCTCTCTCTCTCTCCCTCTCTCCCTCTCTCCCTCCTTCTCTCTATCTCTATCTCTCTCTCCCTCTCCCTCTCTCCCTCTTTATCTCTCTCTCTCTCTCTCGCTCGCTCTCCCCCTCTCCCTCTTCCTCTCTCCCTCCGTCTCCCTCTCTCGCTCTCTCCCTCTCTCCCTCCCCCTCGCTCCCTCCCTCTCCCTCTCTCTATCTCCCTCCCTCTCTCTCTCTCTCGCTCGCTCGCTCCCTCGCTCTCTCTCCCTCCCTCCCTCGCTCACTCTCTCTCTCTGAACGAACACTCATTCTGAGTAGACTGCAGTCCTATTGTTTCTATGGGAATGGTGCATTTCTGTAATTCTGTGTGACACAATAGCATACTGGAGTTAGTCTAGGTGATAAGAGATATGATATACTATCTAAAAAAGGAGATATGAGGTATAGTGAAAATAATAATGGCAGAGCCCAGTGAGTAATTGCAATGCATACCTATTTTAGATATGCCTATTTGGGGATTAATCTTCTGGCCATTATACCGTTCCATATTATTTGTTTAATCATAATTAATTAACTACCATGAAGTTTCTCTAATTTATGTAATTATGAAAACTACCATGAAGGACGGCCCTGGTGCAAGCGGTAGAGCTTTACCGTTTGTGACCAAGAGGTCTAGGGTTCAAGTCCCAGCCTTTACACATTTGTACAGAGATGACTATTGGCTATTTTTCCTTCCCCAGACCCCGCAGTGCGGGAGCCTATGGCACTGGATACGCCCTTTTATGTAATTGTGAAAACTCCAATATTTTTACTCTATCTTCTACAAAATGTTTCATTTTTGTTTCCGTATATCAATGATAATCTATTTGGTTTGGCCAGTGTAGATCGCCCTGAACCCAACAGTGGGACTATGCTGATGCCCGGTAGCCTCACTAGAAGGGCAGGGACATATGAAATACTAGGAAGTAGGAACTATTGATGCATGCTTAATTAGAGGCAATACAGTACATAGGGCAAGTTGACCCTTAAGGATCTGGTTTCTGAAATTAAGGAAACAAACCAATAATACTACCTCTAAACAAGAACAAATCTTAAGGCTATTGGAACTGTAAACACGTGGGATAAAAACTACTACTTAGCAAAATTAAATTTAAAAGTATGTCACAAAAAAATTTGATTGTTTTTTGTGTTAGGACGTCGGAGGTTGCTGGACAGTATAATTGTTTTCTGTATCAAGAGTAGCTGTTTTTCTAAGTACAGGGAATTCAATTGCAGGCCAGCATCACTTCAAATTTCTATTGTTGTAACTGAAAAATGCTAATGTGTTGCTACATTGTAATTATATGTCCAACAATCTTTATAGAAAATATCTTTGGTGCATCTTTGTTGTGCTTGTCTAATACATCTCAGAATTATGTACATGACCTGTAAAATATTATTTCCATTATATTCCAATTATCCTTTTCTCTACTAATTTGCTCTCCTGTCATTATAGGTTCTGATGATGTGATTAGAATCTGATCTGGCACAAGTTTTGTTGTCCGCTTGCCAGGGTGGATTAAGCAATGTTTCACTAACCTGGTCTCCTGAAATGGCAATGGTGGTTGTAATGGCAAGCCAGGGGTACCCTGGCTCTTATAAGAAGGGAACTGTAATAAAACATCTAGAAAAGGCTGAACAGGCTTCTCCATCTGTCAAGATATTCCATGCTGGGACAGCACTAGACGAAGATGGCAATCTTGTCGCCGTTGGAGGCCGAGTGCTTGGTGTCACTGCAAAGGGAAAGGACATCGAAGAAGCAAGGGCAAGAGCATATGGTGCAGTAGATGCAGTTGATTGGCCAGAAGGGTTCTTCAGGCGTGACATTGGTTGGAGAGCACTGAAGCACAAGCAAGTGGCTAATTACCCATGACCACGGAATTTTCGTAGAGAACCACAACTAAGGTGAGCTTGTAGTGTTACAAGTAATAAAAAGGGAAAACATGTAATCTTCACTGTTTTTAGTTGTGGAAAGACAAGTGTTGCTGGTCAAATAACAGCATGCTCAAATGTGTTACCTACTGGTTTCAGTATTTGTAGATGTTTAAACTGATCTTGTGTTCACAGTCCAGACAAACACTTGAGTGAAAACTGCACCATCTGAATTATGACCAATTGTATCTTCAATCTTCAGACAAGTGGATCTTCTCCCAAATAATTGTGATTTCTCCAACATGTTTATACTGAGTTATTGTCCATTAAAATGCTAATGTTTCATTTTTCTTTTCATATTATGTACTACACTCATTACACCAGCTCTATCATCAGTACAGAACAGAGAAGCAGACAACACTGCAACAAGAATATTGCTAACAAGGACCAACTTTCAGCAGTCACATAGCTACACTAGTGATTAATGGCCAACTTGATACGAAAAATGCCAAGTGATGTCCAATTCCTTTCGATTGGTTTATGGTGCAATGGCTTTCCCGGTGACCGTGCTATCAGAGGTAATCCGAATATTCTCTCTAAGTCACAGTTTGGCACTCATTCCAGCTTCTTAGAAATCTATCATCCTGTCAATCCTGTTTGGTGAAATGACTAACAAAAGTACATGGTGTTCCAGTAAACATCTTTATCTCGTGTCTTCCCTCCATTATAAAACTTGCAGCTTCTATCTCTCCTTTAACTTTCGTCAGTTCATGATTAAAGCTATATAAGCACGACGGTCGAACCAGTTTTCTCGTGTGAATTCAGGAGCTGCATGCTGACTGACACTGCAAGTCCTGAAACCATGCTGTTGCTGCTGTCCATATACATTATACGGATATCATCATTTGTTCATGAACCTCTGAATTTTGTCTCAGAGGTTCTGCCTATCTCTGCTTCCATAAAAGTTGTGCGATTCAGTTGTCTAGCCTGTGCTTTAAGTGTTGGGAACCGAGATGTTTTCAAAGACTGTCAAGTACTACTATCGCTCTTTTTTCGCACTTCTCTTTCACCCTTGCTTTCCCTGAGACCAAAGCTCCAGTCAAGAATCTTCCAACAGATGATCACACCACACCTGTTTGCTGTTGCTGACAAAAAATGGCTCAAATAATACAAAAAGCTATGAACAAGTACCGGGAGTACTCATCAATAGACATAAACAAGGATTAGTGTAAAGGTGAGGAGAGAACTGGAGTTGTGGTAGTGGACAATGGGTGGTGGCTAAAGATTACCAGGAGATTACAAAGTGCGAAAGCTAGCTATGATGATGGAAGGGATGCTATTGTTGCTTGCATTGGACCGCACAAACCCCTACTAGCTAGGAGATAGCATATGATCAGACCCTATACACCTTTGAATTGCTAGATGAACCAAAAATAAAAGAAAAGAATTTGGAAAAAAGAAAGAAAGAAAAGAAAGGTACAAAAAAATATAATAAAGTTACATGTTATTGCTCCCCAGCTCTTGTCACACCATCTCCAATGTCGGAACGTACGTGTAGCTCCAATCTGCACTACAGTAAATGCTGTAACAACTTTAGTCCTGCATGATGATGATGAGTCGTCTTGTGTCTTGTAACAACAATGGCAGCAAACACAGGTGCCGTGCCGTCAGGCCAGCAGGTCCGGGAACAGCTTGTAGCAGTTGGCCGGCGGCGGCTCCTTCTTCCCGCCGCCGTCGTCGGGGGTGCTGCTCTCCTCGCCGCCCCGTGGCGCCGCCTCCGGCACCGAAGAGGACGAGGTGGACGGCGACGTTTGGGCCGACGACGACGCCGCGTGGCGCGGGAACTCGTCGGCGAGCATCTGCACAACCTCCCGCATGGTAGGTCGCTCCACGCTGTTGTCCTGCACGCATAGCATGGCGACGAAGAAGAGGTGCGCGACCTCGTCGGCGGGCGCACTGCCGGCGAGGCGTCGGTCCACAATCCTGGCCACGGCGTCCCGGCGGCCGGCCGTGGTCCGCTTGGCCCACTGCACGATGTCCACGCCCTCACCGAAGTCCGGCCCCACGGGGCGGCGGCCCGTGATGAGCTCCAGCAGCACCACCCCGTAGCTGTACACGTCGCTCTTCTCGTCCACACGCAGCGTGTACGCGTACTCTGAAAATGTCATTATCAAATTAATTACTACAAGCAGGGATCCAAATCTAAGTGTATCTAGCTACGTGCTATTTTGTAAACACGACTGCATGGTAGGCTCGCATGATGGATTTTGAATAGGGCATAAACTGGCTAGTGGCTAGCTACGCAGCTGGCCCTGTGCATCGAAGACAAGGCCTAGTACACACCTAGTAGCACCGCAACGAATCCCAAGAGGAATGCCGAGCAGGGCGGCGTCAAATCCATCGGAATCTTTCCCAAAACAATGGCCCATGCAAACAAGTTCGCCAAATCCAAGGAAAATTCGTCGTCCGACCCGGATCAAGAGACCGCTGCCCTGGTTAATCTTTGTCTAATACGCGTGCCCATGCCCTTGGTCTGGCCAAGGGCGATCCTATCCTAGCCAGATCGTATCTTTTGCATTAGGCACGCATGAGCCGAAAAATACACTAGTGTATGTATTGAAGCGAATGTCACCGTTACCAAAGAGAGAGAAAAAAAAATAAGGAAAAAATTAAAAAGTTGGTGACTGCACCCATCAACAGTGGCGTATGTATGCGGCCTTGGAAAAAGCATGGCCCCGGCCGTCTCCTTTGGGCGACGGACGGACGACGTTGCATTGCATGGGGCAGGCAGGCAGGAGCACGCCGCTTTGGCCAAGCCCCATGCGGTCCTGGCGGAGGACCGCCGGACGACGAGCCCTTTTGGCTGGCCTGCTGGGTTACGACGTGCTGGCCGGTCAAAGATACAGCAGCTGGATCTCATCTCATGGCTACGGTACTATACGGCAGTCGTAGTATACGTACTTGGACCCCAAAAGCTCGTTTCGTCGTCGTGGCGTGTCTCAGATGCTGTGCTACTGTACCTGCAATTTGGAATCGCTGGGTGGGGTGGGGGTGGCCATGGCCGGAAGGCCAAGACGACATCTGACATCTGGACCGCGCGCGCCACCATGCATGACCACGCAGGAGGAGCAGGACATGCAAGCTGCGTTCCAGGCTTCACTCAGGCTTTAGCCATTGATGGCCTTTGGAGTCTGGCTACAAGCCCGATGCTGCTCCTCTGCGGTGCTCTGGACCGGCCTCTCCATCGTCCTCTTGGCCTGGCCTGAGCTGACCCGATCAGACCGTGCCCGGCCGGTTTTGACGTGCCAGTCCCCCTGCCTGCCAAGGGTACGCACGTACTACAGCAGTACACAACAAGCGGTACACGGACACGGGAGCCACGCCGACCCGACCCTGCACGCCGGGACCCATGCGCGGCTTCCGAGGGGGGGGGCTGCCGCTGCCGTGCCGTGTCGCGTGCATGGATGCATGGCATGACCGTGCCGCCGGGAACGGCGAAGGCGAACGGCGCCGCGGTGGGAGGAGGCCCACCGGCGGGCCACGCCGGCGTCGTCGAGTCACCATCGTCGGCCGGGGCCCGCGCCGGGAATTATTGGGCCATCGAGTGCGGGCGGCCGGGCGGGCCCGAAGGAGCCGAGTCTGCCCAGAGGACCTCTTTTTGGCCGCTTTCACTACCGGACGTGGCTGCTGCTCCTCCTACGTGGACTGTGAAGTGCCTGGGAGCCATACGCCCTTCCTCGTAAACGCTTCAATCACGGAGGCTATTTCAACTTGGTCTACTTACTGCACTGCACGTCGGGGTATGAACAGTAGAGGCGCGGAGGCAGGACAGCTGTTGAGGCGCGACCGTCGCGTCGACCCGATTGACCACCCGTGCCCATTGACACGTTCCTCCCTGCGCCCATTCACCCCAGGGACGACAGACAAGACAAGACAACCGCTAGCAGATCCAGACACTAACCGACACCGATCAATCAAATCCTAACCGTCTGATGATTTGATTATGAGCTGATGAGAAGAGAATTGTATCAGTAGTATTACGTACCAGGGGCGATGTAGCCGTAGGATCCAGCGACGGCGGACATGCACTCGTCGGCGCCGCCGCGGCCGAGGAACTTGGCGAGCCCGAAGTCGGCGACGCGGGCCTCGAGGTTGTCGCCGAGGAGGATGTTGTTGGACTTGACGTCGCGGTGGACGATCATCTGGGTGCAGTCGTGGTGGAGGTAGCAGAGGCCGCGCGCCGCCTCCAGCGCGATCCGGTACCGCCGCTCCCACGCCAGCTGCTGCTGCTGCTTCCTGCCGCCATTGCCGCCGTGGAGCACCTCCCCGAGCGACCCGCCGCCCATGTACTCGTACACCAGCACGTTGGCGTCGCGGTTCGTGCAGAAGGCCAGCAGCCGCACGATGTTCCGGTGCCGGATGCTGCCCAGCGTCCGGACCTCCGCGCGGAACCCGCGGTCGTCGCCCTGCTGCGCGCCGCCCCGAGCGAGCCTCTTGACCGCGATCGCGCCGCCGGAGCGGGTGCGCCCCGCGTACACCACGCCGGCGCCGCCGCGGCCCACCACGTTGCCGTCCTTCATGCACTCGATCACCTCCGCCACGCCGAAGTCCACCTTGTGGAACGCCGCGAACCGCCACCTGCCGCCACCGTCGCCGCCGCCGTCCAAGCGGAACGACCGCGCGCGGAGCACGGCAGCCGCGGCGAACACCACGGAGCAGGCGAGTAGGCCCAGCGCCAGCACCAGCTTCAGGTCCCCGCCGCCACGGCCACGGCGCCGCGCCGTCGTCACGCCCCCCGCGACGGCGACGCCGCTTCCTGCTGTGATTGTATAGTTGCACGGCCGGCTCACCACCGGACCGCACAGCCTCGGGTTGCCCGCGAACGCCGTCGCGTTCAGGTACCCGAGCTGCCCCGTGTCGGGGAGCTGCCCGGCCAGGTCGTTGTACGAGAAGTCCGCCGCCGTGAGGCTGCTCATGGCCCCGATCGCCGCCGGGATCGCGTCCCTCAGCGCGTTCCGCGACAGGTTGAGGTAGTTGAGCACCCGGATGCCCGCGATCGCCTCGGGGATCGCGCCGGACAGGTTGTTCCGGCTGAGGTCGAGGTACGTGAGCTCGCCGCACCGCCCGAGGGCCGCGCCCGGGATCGGGCCCGACAGCTGGTTCCCGCTGAGGTCAAGCTTCACGAGGCGCCGGAGCGCCCCGAGCTCCGGCGGCACGGCGCCGATCATCCGGTTGTTGCTCGCCAGCAGCGTCTGCAGCGCGGTGAGGTTGCCCAGCGTGCCCGGCAGCGGGCCCGACAGCAGGTTGTTGGACAGGTTGAGCTGCGCCAGCTGCGACGGCGACGGCGAGCTGGCGGCGGCGGACGGGTTCGACGGCACCGCGCCGGAGAGCAGGTTGTTGTGGAGCTCCAGCAGGGTGAGCCGCGGCAGGTAGAGGAGCCCGGCGGGGATGCTGCCGTTGAGGTAGTTCTGGCCGAGCCGGGCGCGGGTGAGGCTCGTGCAGGTGCCGAGCGTGGCCGGGATGGGCCCGAAGAGGAAGTTGTCCATGAGGATCGCCGTGTGGAGCTGCCCCGATGCGCACAGCGTCTCCGGGATGACGCCGGTGAGGCGGTTCGACGACAGGTCCACGAGCCGGAGCGGCGCGCCGCCGGCGCCGAGCCCCGAGGGGACGCGGCCGGTCAGGTTGTTCATGAACAGCTGCACCGTCTCCAGGCGCGGCAGCGCGGCGATGAACTCCGGCACGGGCCCGTGGAGCCGGTTCAGGAACAGGTTGAGCAGCCTGAGCGAGGTGAGCGACGCCAGCGAGCGGGGGACCTCGCCGGTGAGCGCGTTGTTGGAGAGGTCCAGAGCCGTGAGCGACGTGAGGTCGCCGAGCTCCGGCGGGATTGGGCCGGAGAGCTGGTTGGTGTGGAGGAACAGCGTGTCGAGGGACGCCAGCGCGCCGAGCTCGGCCGGGACCCGCCCGGTCAGGCCGCAGTTGGAGACGTCCAGCACGGTGAGGCCGCGCAGCCGCCCCAGCTCCGGCGGGATGCCGCCGTCGAACACGTTGTAGTAGCCCAGGTAGAGCTCCCGGAGCGTGGTGAGGTTGCCGAGCTCCGGCGGGATGCGGCCCTGCAGGCTGTTGCCGTTGAGGGACAGGTACTCCACCGCGGGCATCGCGCCGTACGCCGCCGGGATCTCGCCCGTGAAGTAGTTGCCGCCGAGGTCCAGGTACCGGAGCCTCGGGAGCCCCGCGACGCCGAGCGGCAGCGGCGACGTGAAGTTGTTGTCGTAGGCGTCCAACACCTCGAGCACGGGGAGCGACGCCACGTCCCAGCCGCCGTCCAGCCCGCCGCTGAGCTGGTTGCCGGACATGTTGACGTGGCGCAGCGCCGGGAGCGGCGACGCGATGGCGACGGTCCCCACGATGCCGTTCCCGGCCAGCGAGAGCGTCTCCAGCGCGCCGAGCCCCGTCAGCCGGACGGACACGGGTGCCGCCCCACTGGACACGTTCATGTTGGCGATGCCGACGGCGGCCACGCGTCCGGCAGTGCAGCTGACTCCCGTCCAGGAGCACACGGACCCGGCATTGCCCGCCGACCATGACCGCAGCGCGCCCGGGCGGCAGCCTAGCGCAGCCTTGAGCGCCAGCAGCGCCATCGCGTCGCCGCGCAGGTCTGCGGGCCCGGTCCCATTGCCATCGGCGGCGGCCGCATTGGTGGACAGGAGCGCGAAATGCAGGAGCGCGAGCAGGAGCAGAGGTGGCGAGGGCCTCATGGGAGTGCGTCGAGTGTTTCTTTTTGTCTCCGAGCTTGTGAATTGCTGCTGTTCTGGAGACTAGCTAGTAGCTAGAGGAGTTGAACTGCCACCATCGGCGCCGGCATTGGAGGTTGTTTAATTAGTAAGGTGGCGAGAGAGAGGACGAGGAGGGGTAAAGGCATGCGAGAATCTTGAGAAGCTTCACAAGAAGTTTGTGTGGAGGCTTGAGAGGGAAGCTGGGAGGTGGAAGATGATAGATTGTAGTGTCAGGGGCGATCGAGGGGAATATGTTCGCTCGCTCGCTCGCTGTGGCATGGGCATGGCCATGGACATGGAGTGGGGTTTGTCTTTTGAGAAATATATGGCGTGTGGGTGAAGGGTGTCTAGAGCAGCAGCGCAGGGCAGTAGTAACTAGTACTCTGATCTAGCTAGCTTGTGCATTGCTCTGCTCCCTGGTTTTCAGTGGTGCTAGTGTGTGATTCTCTCATCTCCTTCCTTCCTTTTGCTTTTTTCTTTTCTTTGGGAGGAGAGGGAAGGCAACTGTTGAAAGCTTTTTGTAGACAAGGAAGGAGCCATGGCAAAAGAGATGGGATGGGTGTGGCAAGTGGTGTGCACTGTGCTAGGGAGTTTCTAGCTTTGAATTCTCCAAGGACATGCATGGTCCCTTTCTTTCTTTATTTTTTGTATTTTTGGTTGGTTCAAATCTGGTCTTTGTGCTATTGGTTAAGCGGGTATTTGCAGGAAAGGTTTGTTTTTGTTTGAATGATGATGGCATTGTGGCACCCGACAGCAAAAGAGGAATGCACCTACGAGATTCTGTAGAGCGAACGAAACAAATGGATCGGGGTTTTAGAACCACACACACTTGTAGATATGCATGTGGTGAACTCTGAAACCCATTTTTCCTAGTACTCCCATTCTTGAGCTCAGTCACAAACGAGGTGGTGGGAGGCAGGTGCAAAAGGTGAGTTATCTTAGTGGGAATGTAGGATAGGAAGGCGAGCAAGGAAGGGACAGGTTCCATATCACCCTGCCCATTCACAAACGAGGTGGTGGGAGGCAGGTGCAAATTGCAGTGCCAAGGCCAAAGCGGGCTCCGGCTCCGGCTCCGGCTCCGGCTCCGGCTGGCTGGGACACCGGGGACAGGGGGCCAGGCCAGCAAAAGAAAGCAAAGGGACGACGGGAGGTGATGAGATAAATAAATAAATAAAGCGGCGCGCCGGCTGCAAAACGAAAGGCGGCGCTTTGCATGCAGCAGCGGCCCCGCCGTCAGTACTCCCTCGCCTCCGGTCCGGAGCGAGCGAGATCCACCTCAACGTTGCGCGGCTCGCCGGAGCCGCGTTGGCCCGCCTCTCGTTTTAATTAGAAGAGCGTCAACTGCATCATTAGTCGATCCATCTCAACGTCATCGTTCACGTGGAATGGATTGTTGAAATATAAGTGAATTGTCCATCTCTCTCCATCAGCTTAAACTTTTGGGTTGAATTGGTTGGTGCATGCAACTCAATATGGTATCAAAGCCAGAGGTCTCGAGTTCGAATCCTGGTTAGCGCAGTTAAAATAAATTAATTGTTGCTCGCTCCTATTCCACGTCTGAGCCTTGCCCGTCGCTGAGATCTCTCGCCGGAGCCTCGACATGAGGGGGAAGTGTTGAAATATAAGTGAATTGCCCATCTCTCCCTATCAGCTTAAGCTTTTGGGTTGAATTGGTTGGTGCATGCAACTCAATATGGTATCAGAGCCAAAGGTCTCGAGTTCGAATCCTGGTTAGCGCAATTAAAATAAATTAATTGTTGCTCGCTCCTATTCTACGTCTGAGACTTGCCTGTCGCTGAGATCTCTCGCCGGAGCCTCGACGTGAGGGGGAGTGTTGAAATATAAGTGAATTGTCCATCTCTCTCCATCAGCTTAAGCTTTTGGGTTGAATTGGTTGGTGCATGCGATAAAAGCCCTGTACGGCGGCCCACCGTGCTGCAACATCATCAGGCAATTCTACACAAACTGAAGCCACAGTGTTTCTCCATCATGCCCCCTTTTCCTCTCCGCTTCTGAACCTGAACCTGAAACCTGACCTTGTTGGATGGATGGCCGGTCAGTACGTGGTGGTGGAAACCAGAGGCGTCAGCTTGCAAGCTGGCGCGGCCATCGTCAGGCGGCCACTGGCGCACTGATGCCCATGCAGCCTGCCAGTCAATCTCAAGAGCTATGCACCGTCGGAGAAAGCGCCATGCACGTCACTCCAAACCGCAGCCGGCGCTGGCTGCTACTGCTGCGACCACTGCCGCACTAGTACTCATCACGTACCCTGGCCTGACTGTCACCCATATCACCACCGCCACCGCTGACCCACCCCTCCTGCGACGCCACTACAGCCAAGCTGCTGATGGTGCGTGTGATCATGGGCGAATCATTGTGTTGTGTGATTGTGTCCCGGCCGGTCCGGCGATGGCAGGCAGGCAGGCAGGCAGGCGATGATGACTCGATGGTCACTGGTCGATGAGGGGCAGCTTAATTCGTGGTTGGTGGTGCAGGGGATGGCATTGCAGCCACTAGACTACTGTAGACTAGATAGAACTCTGCATGCGTGTTTCAGTTCAGTGTCATGGCAATCGATAGCAGCTGCCTTGCATTGGAGTTCTGCGCATGATTCTCGAAGCGCCGCCCATTCCGCCATGCAGCGATGGAGATGGACTGGACAGTATTATAGTACGTCCCCGTCCCTCACATGGGAATCTAGCAAGTGAAAGCAAGTGATGAGATACACGCGAAGATGAGGCTTGCAAGTTTGGATCGCTCCACCGTAACGCACCGCTCTTCCTCAAATCAAAAGGAAACTAAAGCGAAAGACATGCTTGCATGTTCTTGCGTTGGGCCCCGCCGGCGAACCGTACCCCACAGAGCACATCGGAGCGTGCATTTGTATCATATGTACTGTGTTCTTATAATCGTATACTCTCTCTTTATCTCTCTCTCTCTCTCTCACTTTCTCAGCTCGATCTTTACTTTTTGCTTGTGCTTTTGCAAAGCTAGTTCCCTCCATGGCTCTAGCATCCTCTCTCAGGCTAACTCTCTCCTTTGCACACTACTGTAGCTAGTGACCACTGACCGAGACTAGTGTGGTGGTGCTGCTTCCTATAGCTCTCCCTCGCTTTGCAGAAGCTCCCTTTAACCTTCTTGCATGGGCTGGGTTAACATTTTGTATCTATCTACTGCATATGGCTCAGAACACCACATGGATCGATTTTTACACGTACTACGCACGTCCTGGTCTGGTTTCACGTGATGTTGTTATTCTTGTTGCAATATATCTATACTTGCATTGATAGCATAACAGGTGTTCATCATGAATCATGATGATCTAATAATTAAGTTCATGCATAACAATAACTGGATATATAATTCATCAGGACGTACATTATATTGTCACAAGTAACAAAAGTATATATATGACACATCCACTTCGCATGCATGGCATATCCTCGCACAGAGGCAAAATGATTGTGACAACTGCAAAAATGATTTTCGTAGGCAGTAATGAATAAACTTAATCTTCATATATGGTTTTACAAATTGCTCCTGCATCCAGTGGAGGGACTCGGCCCCAGGCTGCCCAGGCTGCAGCCTAGATCGCTGACCAAAAAATTAACGGTAAATCCTCAAAACAATGAAATATTAGGGCTCTAAGGTCTTTTTTTTAAAGATCCAGCACTAAGCCGGCTTTGATTAATAATAAGAGAGGGTAGCAGAACATAGCATCAATTACATACGCGAGTTGCGCCTCCCCCAACTCAGCCTAGGCTGCTTGGGGCTTAATACAGAAACCAATTACTCGCTAATAGTCTGAACAACAATAAGTGGCCTAAGTGCCAAACATCCAGCTGATGACCATAGTTGCGCCGTGTCTCGAAGCTCAGCAAACGCTCCACTCACTGCTAACACGCTGATCTCTGAAGATTACTGCGTTTCTTCGGTTCCATACTATCCAGAGGGTCAGTATTGCAATCGAGTGGGCCATGCATTCTGGGCCTGTGTGAACCAGTCTTCTAATTCCCATTTCTCCTCCCAGCCATCCGGTGACAGACACTCACAGGAGCACCACGAGGCTACCTGCCGCCACAATGTCCTTGAGTAGGGGCATTCGAAAAATAGATGTTGTGTCGTCTCCAAACATCTCTCACAGAGAGCGCAAAAGTAGTTGTTCTCCCATCCTCGAAGCTGTAGCCTAGCCGCAGTCCATAGGCGATTTTGCAGCAAAAGCCATAGAAAGAACTTACATTTCTGAGGTGCCCAAGCATTCCATATCAGGGACTGGTAATTGGACTGGATTTGCCCTGCAAACTGAATTGTGTAAGCCGATCTAGCTGAGTATTGCCCTGAGCTCTCTAATGTCCAGGTGATCGTGTCCTCCCTTTGATCATCAAGGTTTACTCCAGCCTCCTCAATGGCATTCCACAGTCTCAAGAACTCATCTAAAAGGCCGTGGTTCAGATTATGCATAATGTCTTTGATCCAACGTCCTCCCGTTATTGCCTCACGCACCCATCTGTTTTTACGCCTGCTATGCCTATAAATTAGAGGGCATAAAGATGATGGCGGCCGACCCTGAATCCAGCTCGAGTTACAGAAGGACGCCCGCTTCCCATTCCTGACCGTCACCACCGTTGCTGCATTGAAAAGAGCTTGGTCTTCCTCATCCACCGGCAGTTCGGAACCATTCCATGGTCGGTCTGGGTTTGACCAATGGAACCACAACCATCTGATCCGAAGAGCTCTACTGAATCTATTTAATTCGATGATTCCCAGACCTCCAAATTCAATTGGTTTGGCAACTGAGGTCCAGGCCACTTTACACTTTGCTCCCGTAAGCTCTCTGTCACCTGCCCAGAGGAAGCGCCGCCTAATCTTATCAATCTCTTTTACTAGCTGCTTTGGGGTTTTGATGGCTGTCATCAGATAAGTGGGCATCGAAGACAGGACTAAGCGCAATAATTCGCGCCTTCCAGCAGGGTTTAGCAGACGTCCTTGCCAGCCAGCCAACTTTGATCTTGATTTGTCGATGAAACCTTGAACATGGACCATTTTAAGATGCCCTCGACTCAGAGGGAGTCCTAGGTAAGAGATTGGGAAACCGACCTTTTCCCCTGCAAAATTTCTGAGTATATGATTAAGGTCCAATGTACCACATCTGATTGGAGCCACTTTGCACTTTTGTAGATTTAGCCGCAGGCCAGTTGCTTCTCCAAACCTTTCCAGAATATTAAAGAGGGCGTTTACTTCTGCATATACCGGGTTTAGAAAAATGACCGCGTCATCAGCATAAAGGGACAGTCGCAGCTTCGCACTCAGTCAGTATGTAGTTGTAGCGCACTTTCATGTGTTATTAGCCTGGGTCGGTAGTGTCACCTTGGATCCGCCCCTGCCTTCATCCTTCATTCTAGCTAGAACCACACATACTGCCGATTTACCCAAAAAATGGTCAATACTGCCTCTTAGAAGACACACGGTCGACACTAACAAAAAAAAATGAAATCTATTTACATGTGTGAGCTTGCAACCACCAAGAGGTGGTTCATATTAATTAACCTGGAAATTAATTCATTTAAAAAGTATGAAAAATTGCAAACCTGAAGTCAGAAGTTCTCAACTTGTCAAAAGGACTATAACCTATATATAACTGGACCACACTTGAAAATATACTTGCAAAGTACTATAGCGATCATAGAAAATATAAAGCATATCCACTGTCTTAATTGGATCTTAATTTGTTTAACATATAGTAAGCCCGACCTCAAGTAGCACGTTTACATATATCTGGCCTTTGATCCAAGGTACTAAGGCAGGCTGTAAGGCTGTAAGCAATGATCCGTCCAAGCAAGCATGCGTGTGGCCAAATCCTTCTAGTTTTGTCCAAGCGAGGCCTTAGCCATAATGTAATCTTAACCTTTGCGAAGTGCCCTTGGTCTTTGTACGTACGAGCAGTTGCAAATAGTGTATGCACACGTAATACAACATCGCGGCCCGTGTGTGCATTAGGTATGGTCCCTACACTCCCTTAGTCATTCCTACCATCATTCAGCTGAAATTTACCTTTGTAGAGGAGGGCTTTACACTCTGTTGTGTGGGTCTTAGTGACCACCATGTGATGCCAACTCGCAAAGTGTTTCATCAACCATTTCTACTGATATGTATTTCGAATCGGTCCTTTTTATACCATGCATGCGGGCCTACTGCTAGCTATATATGTAGATGGAATTGATTATACTAATCCATGCATCAACCTGTTATCACTACTGGATCCGCCGCCTTTGCCGAGTGCCGGTAGCACTCGGCAAAGGCACCTTTGCCGTTGGCAAAGGCTTTGCCGAGTGCGGCTCTCGGCAAAGAATTGGTCGGCAAAGGAGTCTTTGCCGAGTGCCACCTGGCAGGCACTCGGCAAAGGTTTTGCCGAGTGCCACGCCAGCACTCGGCAAAGGTAACGGGCGACGTCAACCTGACGGCGCCCTTTGCTGAGTGTGACGTGACAGGCACTCGGCAAAAATATTTTATTTTATTTTTTAAAAAAATTATTCGCCAAGTGCCACGCCTAGCACTCGGCAAAGATTTTTTATTTTTTTTGAAAAATTGTTTGCCGAGTGCTGGCGCTCGGCAAAGGTATGGTCTCTTTGCCGAGTGCCATGCCAACACTCGGCAAAGCTAGGCTCTGCTGAGAAAAATGCCCAGCTTTGCCGAGTGCTGGCACTCGGCAAAGCTGGAATTTTTTTTTTGTTTTTTCTATTTTCTTGCATTCCAGACATGCAATTTCACATATATTCATGATAATAGACTAGAATATCACATAAAAATCATATTCATCATCAAATGACGTCTCGACATGAATTCATACATAAAGGTCTTTAAATTCATTCGTTACATCGATATAAATTCATAACATGTCCAAAACAGCGACAAGTTCATCGATACAAGTCCACAAGCGGGAAGTAGAGGTACCTAGCTCGACCCGGCGTCCCCAGGGGCCCCAGAGCCCCCACCTTGCTCCCACGGAGACCACCCTGACTACGGCGTCGACTGGAACGTCCAGTAGGGCGGCGGAAGCAGAGGGCCGCTTGCAGGCCCGGAGTGCCCCTGCTGCGTCGGTGGAGGAGGAGCGGTACCTGGCCACATGAACCCCTGAGTCGGGAAGGTCGGGCCCAGTGGAGGGCTGGCATCTGCAGGAGTCGGGTTCGAACCCACCAACTGTTCCTGCACAAAGGCCAAGTGATCTCATTAGTACCTGCAGGATGGCCGCACAAGCTAAAGCAACAGGCAATATACTCACCGGGGTCCCTATAGGAGTAGGCACAGGAATAGGTGGTGGAGCGAAGATCGAGGCAGGGAGCTCGGCCTGCTGCACTCCCGGAATCTGAAGGCCCCGAAAGTAGGCGGCAAAGTCCTGCATTTGACGCTGGTAGTGCTATGTGACAGCCGCTAGCTGCGCCTGATGGGCCACCGCCATGTTCACCTGGTTCGCCTGCAACTGTGAGATCTGGGCCTGCAATATTACACCCGCAAGGTTGATGGTATGTGAAGGCAAGGTACATGTGTGAAATGAGTGGATGACAAATAAAACTGCACTTACCTAAAATGTCAAAAACATCTGCGCGTTGCTCGGCTGCCGAGGCACTATGGGGATGTCGGAGGAGCTCCTGGTCCCGTCTCGTCGAATCTGGCTCAGCGTGGGAACAGAGGACGACTCGATGGCGCTGTTGGCCATCCAGTACCGGCCGTGCTGCTTTCCTCCTCTCAACCTCATCAAAAGGTCTGTGTCTAGGGGGTCGGTGGCGGGGTCAAACGTCTCCCCATGACGCCGGCGAGTCGCGGAGGTGTACTCGGTGAGCTTGGGGTAGATGCTCGCGTTAGTGTACGCGTCAGGCCCATCCGTCGGGTCGTAGACATTGTTCGCCGCCATCGCTTTGCCCTTGTGAGCAAGGGCGTACCCCGTGAACTCGTTGATGACCTGCCCACCATGCGACTGGGTCTGCGAGAAAAACACAAACATGGTTACAAGTAATAACAATTGAGCACTAGAATAAATAGATCAACAGAAGCGTACCCATCTTTCCATGAACAATGGGAGTGACTAGTTCCCTTGGTGGTGTGGTGCCCCTCGCATCTGTAGGCGACGCTCCTGATGTTCTCTACACCTCTGGTACACCACGTCCGTGGTCCACTCACGCACAATGGCCGCCCAGCAGTCCTGGTACTTGTCGCACCACTTCGGACACATCTGCATGACATCAAGTATTTGAAATGCCATACTGGCTGCATGAGTACACCCATATTGTTGTCCGGGTGTCCAGGTATTATCAGTGTCAAGAACACTTCCTGGGTTCAAACATGACGCTGGAGGAAGATTGAGGGGGATCACGAACACGGGCCAACAAGTGTACGGGGCCGCCATCATTCCAAATGGGTTGAACCCATCTGTTGCCAGCGCTACGTGTACATTCCAAGCCTCCATAGCCTTGCCAGAATTCATGTCATCGAAGTGCTTCTATGCATCACCATTCCCTGGGTGTACCATCTTGTCACTGTATCTTTTGCCATTCTAGTGCCACGTCATCTGTTTCGCGGACTCCTCTGCCATGTACAGCCGTTGGAGCCTCTGTAGGAAAGGAAGGTGACGTATGACCATCTTAGGGATCTTAGATTATTTCTTCTTGCCATCACTGTCTTCTACCTCCACAAACCTAAAGGCTTTGCACTTTGGACAGTGTGTTGCTGTCTCGTGGTCTCTCCTGAACAGGACGCACCCCTTCGGACAAGCTTGGATCCCCTCATATGGCATCTTAAGTGCACGAAGGAGCCTCTGTGACTCGTACATGTTCTTCAGCAGGGGTGTGAGGATCCAGAAGCAGTTTGCCAACAACTATCAACACGAGATCAAAGCCGTCTCGACTAATGCCTAGTTGCGACTTCAATGATATTAGACATGAAATGGCATTCAGTTGTGAAACCATTATCTTCTAGTGAAGGGGCTTCTGTGCCACCTTCATCATGGTGTGGAACACCTTTGCGGTTTCCTCTGGATCTTCCTCCACCTCTATTCCTTCAACGAACCGTGCATCGTGAAAGTCTGCCATCATGTCTGCCATCCCGGCATCTGCATCATACTCCTCGAGGAGGGGTCTCACCACCTCCTCCCTAATACGATGGTGTTCACCATGGTGGATCCAGCGGGTATAGTTTGGAACAAATCCGTTATTGTGAATATCTACTCCCACCTGACGCTTTCATTTCTTTTTCTTGTGACTAAACTTGCGGCAGGGACACGACATCTGACTCGACCCTTTAGCAGCTGGGCCAAATGTATGCTCCCGGAAAGCATCGGTCCCCCTAACCCATTCCAAGCACTTACTTGCGATGCCCGTGTATATCCACTCACGGTTAGCCATCCTCTGTCATGCGCCAATGTAAGCGAGTAATAAAACTAGCATTTGCATCTACAAGGCGTTCCTACCATCTAATAGGTGAAGGATAGGTCCTAATCCCACCCAAGGATGCGTAGATGAGGTTAGCTTCCATGCTCCGCTCCCGTGGGCGGCGGGGAGCGGCGGTGGGCGGCGGTGGATGGCCGGCGCGCGTGGGCAGGCGAGCGGCGGCGGCAGCGGTGGTGGGGCGCGGGGAGGTTGCGTATTAGGGTTGGGGCGCATGCGGGGATGGGCCGGCCACGGGCCTTTACATAAGCCACCTTTGTCGAGTGCCAGGAAGGGCACTTGGCAAAGGCCCTCTTTGCCAACGGCCCTGACTGGCAGTCGGCAAAGTGTTAATTTTTTTTGAATTTTGAATCTAAACTTTTTTTGTGGCCCAAGAATAGTGTTTAAAAGCATATGTTCGAATTTGAGACCTTTTTATAATATTTTTCTATATTTCGTTCATTTATTTTATTTACTTGAATTTTTCCGCATAATCCAAATTTGAACAGGCGGTGTATGAAATAATAAAACGTAGCCATTCAAAAAACGATACTGGTGTTGGAGAGTATATTTTGAGGCCGTGTCCATAAACTCACCCAAAAGTTTGAACGCCTTGTCCACGAAACATGACCATCCAGTTTTGGTAGAAGTGTTTTTTAATTATATAAAATCCAAACGAAGTCCGAAAATCATGAGACTTGTCAAAGTGTCATGTTATCGCATGTAGAGGCTATGATAAAAATTTAAGAATGTTTGGAGTAATTTACGATGCCAGATGTCTAAAATCCAAATATTTTCACATGTGATCACAATTGATCACATGTGGAGATGCCTGGGTTTTAGGCATTCGACGTCATAACTTGCTCGAAACTTTCTCAATTTTTTACCACAGACTCCACATGCGATGACAACACACCTCGACAAGTTTCGTCATTTTCGGACTTCCTTTGGATTTTATATAATTTAAAAACACTTTTTCCGCACGTAACTCGTCATGTTACGACACCAACATGGTCGTAACTTCATGCGAGGTCCTGGATACGGCCTCAACATACTCCGAACATCATGAATACCATTTTTTAAATGACCAAATTCTATTATTTTATGTACCTACAGTTCAAATTTGGAGTTGTCGAAAAAATTCAGAGAAACAAAAATAATTGAAGAAATATAGCAAAAAATTCAGAATTGTCCCAACTTTTGAAGTTGTGATGTATTTACTGTATCAAGGCCCCAGAAAAAATTAGGAAGAAAAAAATTATTGTTTGCCGAGTGCTAGTGGTGGCACTCGGCAAAAAGGCCTTTGTCGAGAGCTGGCACACGCGGCACTCGGCAAAGGCTGTCGCCCTGGCCAACCCTAAACTTGCCATGTGGCAAGCCTTTGCCGAGTGCCTGGCACTCGGCAATGGTGGCTCCTTTGCCGAGTGCCTAACGGCAGGGCACTCGGCAAAGGGGACGGCCACGGATGCAGTTTGTCCAGGCCCCCCTTTGCCGAGTGCCCCTCTTTGCCGAGTGCGATGCACTCGGAAAAGGGCCCCTTTGCCGAGTGCGTGTTTTTGCCAAGTGCCAGGCACTCAGCAAAGAGATCTTTGCCGAGTGCAGGGTCTGCCACTCGGCAAAGAGCCTCTTTGCCGAGTGCCTTTGGTTTGCCACTCGGCAAAGGTTGCGGCACTCGGCAAAGCCCCCGTTTCCCGTAGTGTATATGCTTAGGAGATATAATTATTATGTTTACATTTTATTTCAACAACAGATAAATTAAAGTCAGTTATATTAACTTGTAAGTTTCTTTTTCTTTGTTTGTTTTCTAATACACAAGAACCATACATATTAGAATCTCTCTATCGAGTTGTGATGATCTTATATATATCAATTACTGAAACATATCTATATTTTTCATCCAAATCCTCACTTTTTTTCCTTTTTTGCATGACAACTCTCACCTCTGTGTGTACGTTGAAATGAATTAGTTGAATCTTTGTTTAAACTATTATGGTGCTTTTGTTACCGACAATGTTATATCATGACGTTATAACGTGAATATATATGTAGGACGTACGTGCAATTCAGTCTGCCACGCATTCAGTACATCTTTCCTACTTGCATGAGCTGCAGATCTCGTTCACATCGATTGCTTCGTTGAGAAGTGATCTCCATTTCGCAGCATCAATAATCTCTGCAGCCTGCAGTCGTTGGACGAAACGGATAGAGTCATGTTATTGTTCGAAATGACTACGGATCAGTCAGCGCATGCTTGCTTTTCACCGGATCGAATCGATCATGATATCTCAGTGTAGTACTCCATTTGCTCATTACATCAAAATTATTAGGCCTGATCAGAGAGAAAGATTTGGATCTCTCTGCAAGGGAGAGATAGTAATGGTGAAAAGGAAAAGATACAAGGCCAAACGAGATCTAAAGAGCAGTAGGCCAAAGCGAAACAAGAACTTGTTCTCTTTTCTTCCTGTTCATATCATATATGCATGTAGAGACACAAAACAGCGTCTTTAAAACCAGCGAGAATGAATCACTTTAGAAGAGAGAGATTTCTAGCAGGCTCTTCTAGCTACGACAAGAGGAGGCATCTAGCTAGCTAGATCTTTTACTGGAAGATGCGCATGCTACAAATAAGCAACTTTGTGCAATGTATAGTAGCTGTTATTTTATTTTCAGTAAAACTGGTTTTTTGGTTTTTTCTTGTTCTTGGGTTATTAGTTTGATATGTGTGATGATTTTCGACAATAATAATAAGTTCCGTTTGGTTTAGCTTGAAATATGTGGATTGCAGGTTGCAAGTTGTACAGTCTTCAAGCCGAAACAAGTAGGTCAGAAATGGTAACAACCCATTCCACAGCTTGCTAATGATTAGATATTTAAATCTAACAAATGCGTTGGTGGGCTACTTGGATGATGCAAAAATGATATTATATATCTTTAGGAATAGTTAATCTAAGAGCAAAAGCTAGTTATCACCGGTGGCGGATCTGGGATGGGGGACAAGGGGGGACTAAAACAATAAAGATGCTAATTTGCATGAGATTTAATGGCAATTTAAGGCTTTTGCTATAGTAATTATAAGGTTAAATTAAGCTTTAGCCCCTTTGGTGGATCCGCCACTGGCTATCTGGCTAGAAGCTTACATGTAATCCTTGCTATTTTTCTTTTGTCTTTCTCTATTTCTTGATCTTAGTTTGTATTTATAATAAAAGTATAGTAGGGGTCTTTACCCCTGCTGTTTCATTAAAGAAACAATCTGCTTTCCCAGCTTATAAATATGAATAATAACCTAAAGAGCCTTGATTTTCATGTAAAATCCACAGTATAAGTGGCTGTCCGAAAAACAGTGATATCGCATATATTTCCATCTCAAGCTTGTTCTAGAGTCATATGTACTAGAATTCAAGTACATGTTTAAAGCGCAAATACGTGGGTTCATCCTCTTACTGCAAGTCCAGTATAAAAACCGAATTGAAATAGAACACCGAAGAGAGGTGGAGCACGCGTCATAATCCATAGGCTCCTCATTTATGCCAACCATCTTGTCCAACAGGCCAACCGTCATGTTGATTGGGCTGGACATGTTAGATCTGGGCCCCGGTTTTGTGCTGGGCCGACATGTGCCATTTCTGTTTGCTAGCCGTGGATTGAGGCGCTGAAGTGCACGTTGGACCGTGACCTGATCCACGTGCAACTGGTGTATGTGAACGGTAACAATGGCCGTGGATGCCGATTGGGCCGTGTGTACGACGTGGGCGAGGTGCGCGTGGTGTCCTCTTGCCATGGCAATGGAGCGAGAAAATTTTTGCCACAAAAATCTTTATCTAATAATAAACCATCAAAATTTTCTGCATCGTTTTTGTCTGCTAATAAGTTTTTGAACGCTCATCTCTCCGATCTGTCCACGTTTTGTTTCCGTTTTTTCTTTTCAGTCCACCTCTCCTTCCGTAAAAGAGTTATATATCCCCCCGTTAGAGTCCGTATAAACTTTTAGTCCGTAAAGGACCACACCTAGCTGTTGATGTCCTCGTCCACCGTTGGAATCGAATCAAACTTGGACAACAGTGAGGTGCAGTGGGACCGGGCAGCGACGGCGAGCTGTATAGTCGCGAGCTCGGGCCGTGACGGTGAGGCGCCGAGGAGTCATGAACGCGGGCCGCAGCAGCGAGGCGGCATTGAGTCACGAACGTGTGCCTTCCGTCGCTCATCCCGGCTGCGACGTGCAGTGCAGGGCAGGGCTTCATCGTGGCTTCCTGAGGCGAGCTGGACGGTGAGTCCGAGACAGTTCGCGACATATGGGTGTCGGGCTCGGCGAGGAGCCCTGACCGAGCGGTGACGATGCTGGGAGAAGTGGCGTCTGGAGCTTACAGTGACACGGGGCGACAGCGACGGCGAATACCGGAGAGGGGGTGGCAAAGGTTTTCTTGTAGGCGCGGCCATCTAGGGTTCCAGGGTGCCGGCCATCGTCACCGTTGGTGCTTGCATCAGGATGCGTGTGTTAGATTGATCTCCTACTCTCTAGCTGGCCCAACGGCTTGCTGGGCCTTGATCTCGCGCCCTGATCGGGGGCGCCCAACCGGACTTGGTTGGTGGGCCCCCGTCGCACAGCGCTATAAAGAAGAGGGGTGGGGGCCACGGCACGAATACCAAAGTTCGTCGCGCCGCCAGTCCTCATCACCTACTTCCTGAAACCCTAGCCAATCTAGGAGCGCTGCCAGCGACGGGAAGACCACCAACGCCAGCACCGCCCCTCGACGTCCGCGCCGCCGCCAAGGACGTCGTCGTCTTCATTCTCTTCACCGACCGACGCTGCCTGTGCGTTGCCTCCATCAACGATCGTGATGGGATCCGCTACACCGGCCAACCCTACTCCAACTGTACCACCCACCGAGGGATTCGGTATGCACCTCATCCCTCTCGCCCTACTCCTTTCTCTCCCTCTTCCAATCTCTCACGTATCCGGTGGACTATGACTAGGTTCTTGATTAACAACTACATCTTGATGAACCTAACCCGACTAGACTCCACTGCTAGATCGATCCTATGTTGAATATGAACTAACAGCATGGATTATGGGTGCACGGTGCTTACGGCTGCTCGTGACGTCCAGTCTTCACGAGCGGGCGAAGAAGGCGGAAAGAAGATGAAGAAGACGGAGATCGTTGAACTGCGTCGTCCGACGGTTCACTCGCTGACAGGTGAATTTTAACGATGGCACTTTCCACGGGATCCGCTGGGCACAAATGGCATGCACCAGCGCCAGCGGTGGGATCAATGGTGCTGCCAGGGCGGTGGGTTTGACCAGCCAACGGCAGTGCGCCACATGGTCATGGGTAAGCACGGGATGGATCAGTACTCATCAACGAACAAATCAATTTTTGACACAACGACCCCTATTTAACTTAAGATATTAGAATTATTACAAATTTGATATTTTTATGGATCCATAAATGAAGCCGTTGAACTTATATCTAGCAATATTAACACATAGACAGTATGAAACTAAAGTTACAAACCTACACAAAACAGCCAACATGAATTACAGGAGCTCGCCGATGGCTGATACATATGTTCCTTTACACGCAAAGAGAAGCAAAGAAGAAATTGGCAAAGATCCACGAATCGAAATATATACATTTATGATAAGATATTTCTACATGATTTGCAATACAAAAGACGACTTAATAGTGCATTGTTATATTATTACTAATATTGATTTATGTTATGAATGTCATATTTATTGTATCAGCAGTATGTTTTTGTCCTTTATATAAATCTTTAAATCGCTATCTATGTAATTACTCATCAAGTTGTCTGATCCGGTGTAACGTACGGACATGTTTTACATGTATAGCTAACATGGAGGCAGCCTTGGCCGGATGAGGGCAGCCATATGAAGGTGGCCAGCGTGTCCACAGAGGCGGCTATTATGGCCATTAGGGCGGGTGCCACGGTCTCCGGGGTGGCCGTGACAGCTACTGCGGCGCTAGCGTGGGATAGCCGATCGATGCGTGGCCAGGAGCGTCGTGCATAGGTATAGGTGGCACGAACCCTGAGCACAAGAAGCAATAGAAGACTCAGTTTATCATTGCTAGAGAAAATTGCCTAAAATTGTCGTGCCAATATAATACGTCTAACAAGAAAAAGTAAAAACTCCCAGTCCAGTTTACACTATACAAAAGCAGTAATAAATGGAGTAAAATGTCTCAGGTTTAATTTACATGGTCAAAACGTAAGCCCAAACCCTTGCAGTTTCTCATGGATGATGCAATCCAACTTCTGTGCCATCTCTTTGGTCAAGTAGTTTGCCCAGTCTCCACCCATTGCTGTCCTGAAAAACAACGAATTATCGCTGCCAAGCTGTTTAGACACGTCCTGTATGTTCACTGGTAGGCTCTTCAGATGCTCAAAGCTGCAAAGCTTCACCACCTCCTCCACAGCTCCAAGGCTCTCCTCCTCATCAGTGAATGGAACACCGAGAAACTCGGCAAGAATCTTCACATGCTTGGCTGGTTCGGCGACCATCTCATCATACTTCAAGAACAGGACCCTTTGGGGCTGAACCTTGCTTTGGTTCCAGTACCCTAGATAGTGTTCCCAGACCGGGCCGTAAAAGGAGCACCCATCACAGAACAGCTCAAAGGCCTTATCAAACTCTATCGAGTCCTGATGCACCTTGTTGACGTGGTGCCATAGGGACACGAGCACATCCTTGGGTTCCCGGCACAGGTACACGACGACCGGGCTAGCGGTCGACGACAACGTGCTTGAGGTTGAGGGCAGTAGCCCGAACGGAACGTGTGTGGCTAGGAGCCTCGATCGGCGAGGGCATCTCCTCTAGCTCTGCGACTCGGTGGAGCTGCTGGGGAGGTAGCTCTAGGTATGGCACGAGGTCATGTGGGTTGTGGGAGAGCAGCGGGTGGCAGCGGCGGCCATCGTAGGCGGGGGCGACGGGGTGCTTGGCGCGGTTGAGGACTGTGAAAGCGAGGGACTTCAACCAGGTGGTGCCGCATTTGGGATGCGTGGCAAGGATGATGTCGTCGTGGCGTGGGTGGAACCGAGCCTGCATGGTGAGAACGCTCCTTACCATTGGGCTTTGTAAGAGGAACATCGGTTTCCACCAGCCATCTCTTGTAGGAAGCGTGGATATGAGGCTCTCTTGTTCTTCCTTGGCGCTCATGTCATTGGCCTGCTGCACGGTTTGTGCTTGAGCCATGGCGGAGGATTTTCAAGCTACACTAGAAGGAGCCAAGGGGTGCTGGCTCAGCTCTATGTTTGGATGCTATGGACTGATATATATGCAGGCCAAGAGCTATTAATACAGAAGAAAAATGAGCTTATCTGATCTGATGCAACTGTCCAACCAAATCTCTGTTTGCATATAGAATTATATTACACACATGAAACGTTCTCCCTATTTTATTTGCAAAAAGTTAGCTATTGGACAACTCGTATATCTAAACAGTTGGCAAGATAAATGCCCATCGATGTCTGATAAATGGGTATTATTTTTTCAGCTCTCATCATTCATCGTATTATTCAGAAGAAAAGAGAGCTTATAATGCTATTGTTCAGATGGTGACTTTCAACCAAATCGCTATTTTCAGCACTGGCTATTGATTGCAACTGCAAACTCGCTTACCATGCATATATAATTGCACGCAAGAATCCGGAGATAGCACTTATCTAATTTGCAGAAAGTTACCTGTTGGGCAGCAGCTCAATAACCATGTGTTTGGTTCAGGGATGGAGGAGGATGTGATGGATCCAGTGGCTGTGGCCTCTCCTGTTCTTCTTCCTCCTCCCACTTCCCCTTCCCTCCTTCTTCCTCCATGGGATTTTCCGCAGTCGGAGGGGCTCGAGCCCCCTAGACCCAACACTGGACCCGCCCCTAGATGGATCCATACTCTTCTTATTGGTGTTTGGATGCGAGATGACGAGGGATCATTACCCATGGATAATCACATATTCTAGGCACCAACCTTTCTTAGTATGCACTTTAGGGTATATATAACGCGAAGGTCCACAGACAAGGGGTGGTTATACCAAGGTTTTTTTTTTTAAAAAAAATGATCTCTGACCTCTGCAAGAGTTTATTTGCACCCAATTACCATTTAGGACCCTAGCAGAAAGCAATAAGGCTTAGGAAAAAAAAGAGAATTCAAAAGGCCAATATATAGTTCTGAAGATAACCTACATATCATACTATATTCTTTTCTTATAAAAGAAAGTGATATCATTCCTCGTAGAATATCCTTCCTACTTCTGCGCAGATTGAAGTGGGTGGCAGACCTCATCGATGAGGACAATCGCTGCTGGAAGGAGGAGGTCCTCAATCATTACCTCCATCAGCATGATGTTGCCGAGATTATGAATAAAAAAAAATTCCCACGTGAGGGAGAGGACATAGTTGCCTGGCAACTTCACTGTTCGGAGTGAGTCACATTACAGGACCTGGGGCAGGTTGCTAGCATGAGTTAAAGTCCTGATGGCAACAGACCATGTTGGAGGACTTCATAGAAGTTGAATATCCCTCACAAGGTGAAGGTTTTTGCCTGGAAGCTTGGGAACAATGGCCTAGCTGTGAAGAAGAACAAGAGGAGCAGAAACATCGTCGCAGATGACATATGCAATGTTTGTGGACAGGTACCAGAGGACTGTTATCGTGCGGTTATCAGCTGCGGACATGCTGGCACACTGCGGAATGCGATGAGGGAGCACTGGATCCTTCCTTCTGAAGCGGAACTTCGCTACACCAGTCCTGAATGGGCGTTGACATTGTTGGGTCAATTGGATGAGGCATCCCTGCTGCTAGAAATGACATCACTCATTCAACGAGAGGACCAGTTATTGGCAAGTCAGTTGGTTTATTGATGCGCTTAGGAGAATCACTGCGACAAGTCCGGGAGACGGACATGAAGGGTAAGGGGGGCACTCGTCCCTGAGCTCAGGAGGCCAGCGACACAGCCGAGGGCCATGGCTTGTTGGTCACCACCCGAGCCGGGCTAATGCAAAATCAATGTAGACGGTGCTTGTTCGACAAATGGTGGCGAGGCGGGCTGGGGTGTTATAATCAGAGATCATCTCGGAAAGGTTCTCTTATCAGCTTGGAGGTGGATCCCTGAAGTGATGGATGCAGAGGAGATTGAGACATTAGCATGCAAAGAAGGGCTATGTCTAGCTGCAGAATGGTTCCGAGGTCTGGTTGTCCTCGAATCAGACTGCAGTACGGTGATTAAGTAACCAATCCAAGGTTGCAGCGTGCAAGGACCGTCTTCACAATACAGGCGGCGACAAAGGCGGCCGCCCAACTGACAGGAGTGATCTTCAAACACATTAGGAGAGAGCAAAACCAGGTAGGGCACATATTGGCGCACCTAGGTAGGAGACTACAGCATAGTGCTATTTGGCATTACCGTTTTCCCTTTTGTACTGAGCAACTTGTAGCTCAGGATTGTAACTCGGTTCTTCCTTAATGAAAGCTCTCTTTCCGGCAAAAAAGAAATAAACAATGCTCGCGCCCACCCAAACATCGAATCGTGTTTTTCTATCTATACATTGCAAAAAATTTCCAAATAATAAGTAAACTGCACTGTGGTGGTCTTAAAACAAAAGTAACTTGAATAGTTCTCCAAATAAAACTGAAACATGACAATCAAAAAACAAGTAAATTGAAACATGACAATCAAAAAACAAGTGTTAGATAGTTTCAGTGTTGTTACAAAAACAACATTTTCTCTTTACTAAATTGTCCTCAACTAAAATTACAACTTTAATTAAGAACCAAATAAATACCTTAATCTTAAGAGGTTCTTTTAATTTCAACAAATGTTAATTTTTTGGCACAATAATGTTGCTCATTATATAATGTTTTTATACATTGATTGTACAATAAAAAAACAATACTGTATAATATCCTATTATCGTCAAGTTGTACACTACTAAAGGTTTGAAAAACGGTTGCATGTTTCTTCCTGGCAATCTTACAAAGATGAAAATTGGTGTTTCAGTGTAGAGTCGCTTAACAATTATCTTTCAAGGGTCCAAACAATGGTGGTCATGCACACTCTTTGCTTCCAACAGCTGGAAATTTAGGAATAGAAATGTTTAATAATGGCACGTTGTGAAACTCTTGACAACCCCCATATAGTCCCCTGATTTTATTTCATCATGGTTGTACGATGCTTTGAACCTATAGCTTTGTAATAATTAATGTGGAATGACGTCTCTTTCAAGATTGAAGCCGTTTTTGTATCATTATTTTAAACATTTCTAGTTAGTTTATGTTGTTTTTGACATTATTAAACTCTTATTTGGCCTTGCTCAATTACATGTTGATATTCCTTTTCTTTCAAAGAAAACCCCAAAATGACGGCAAAAGTTTAAGGATCAGATGGGCTTTATCCCCTTTGTTTTACGGCCCACATATGTTACTAGCCCATGTACCGAAGTTCCAACGCCTGGCCCATATGTCCCATTTGTACACTTCTTCAAGAATATAGCCCATCAGTTGGTCCATATCTTTCCCTCAAAGAAAAAAAAATCCATATCTGGGGCAGCTCTTTGTAACGCTACACTCTGCTGTTTTTCTCTTTTTTTTTCTTCTTCTTCTGCTGCTTTTGTATGCTACTAGTCCATTTGTCATCTTTCCTGCACAAGACGAATGAAATCAAATCCGTGGGCAGCACTGTGGGGCTTTATGCTGTTATTTCCACTAAGTAACTTTTTACCTAGTGGATTAATTTACAAAGTTACCACCGTGCGGAAAAAGCCTAAGGTATCGCATGTTTGTATCTTGCGCATGAACCCTCTCCTGATTAAAATTTTATCTTGTCATCTGTCACGCCTTCTCATCACCCACCACCATCTCTCTTATTAAGATTATTTACAATTTATTCCCCGGTAGGCATGCAAATATACTTGTTTATTTGCTAGTGCAGGGAATGGGCAACAAACCAACAACACGGGAATAATCTGGATAACCCTGAGCATATTGTGTGTGTCGTCGGAGAATCATAACTTTTTTCCTTTGAAAAATATGTATGACAAGGAGATGCAAATTAATTAGCTCTACCTCCAATTTGAAATATAATGAATAATTTTCTATGTTCCAAGTCAAACTATTCTAGTCTGATAAATTGAAAGAAAAGAACAACACTATTTATGATATGAAATGAGCATCATTAGTTATATTTTACTATGTGTCTTTATAGTTTTCCTCTTTTTCTGCTCATATAGTTTTCTCTTTTTGATGTCATAAGTGTCAACAGTCTTCCATGTTTCTTGGGATAGGGCAATATATCATCATATCTCCGAGCATACTCCCTCTACATTGTAAAGTAAGTTATTTAGGACAGTGATACGGTCTCCAAAACACAACTTTAACATCTTGTTTTTATAAAAATATTTATAAAAAAATAATATATGTATATTTGTATAAAAGTATTTTTAAGAAAAATCTATTCATATAATTTTCATATTTAAAAACTCAACAACTTAAAAGTTATTGTTGATTTGTATTCCTAATGTTTGACCCAAAGCTTCTCCTAAATGACCTCCTTTATAATATGGAGGGAATATATATAGTAGTTAGTACTCTCTCCTATCCATTCTAAATTATAAATCGTATTGACTTTTCAAGTATAGTCCTTACTTATACTAGACATAGTGTATAACTAGGTACTTAGAAAAACTATATAAATCTTGAAATATCAAAGTGAGCAAAAAAAGGAAATATTTATCTATATGTTTTTATTTGAGCACCCCTCTTGTCTTTTGTCCAAGGAACTTGTGATGGACATCCACTGTTCTTTAATTTTATTGGTTAGTGGTGATATCACTGACAGTGGTCCATTTGGATTTCGCGTGTATACATACATCCTTGACGCATGCATTTGGCCAAAACATGTATTCTTTCTTTCCTCACCTTTCAGTTTCATCAGAGTAAATTAAATGCGTAGGCCGTTAGGCCTGGCCACACGAAAATTAAGCAATTAAAGCGATCCTCCTTGACAGCGACGTGACCTTCCCAAGGTTCAGATGGATACACGCCCATACTTGCAAACGCTACACCTGTGTGGTGCTTAATTAGCTTCTTGGGGCTCAGCTCACATGTTGCCACTTGCCATCCTCCTGCGTACTCATGCACAACCAGGTGGCACCAATTAGTGTAATCACATCATCTATGCAGGGCTTAGATTGGTTCACTCTAATTTCTCCATTATGTATATATGTATATTTTCTTCTGTATAATAAAAACACTATGAAGTTGTGTTGCGCGTCTCATAATAAATAAAGCTGATTTATTTATTTTTTACGAAATAAAGCTCTGACGTTTTGTTAAACTTGAATTCATGTTCTTTACAGACTAACTACAAACTAAAATCTGAATCATCCTGAATATTGATCAAACAAATTGCATGCATTGTGTCGCTCTCTCCATTCTACACAAAAGATCTGTCAACTGATGACAAGATTAAACAAAATAAATTAATCTTGGTCGAATTTATTACATATATTCTGTGGCGCTAAAAAATGTTTATGGACGAGACATTAATAGAAAGAAAAAATGTGATGAGACAGCACGTCTTTGGACCAATTTGTCACGTCAATACAAAAGAACGTGGAGCCCCTTTAATCTGACAGTGATGTGCTCAGTTAAGCTACTATGGTAACATAGTGGTTACCTGATAACTGACTTGCATATACACTTATACACTGCGGCGGTGCGCCAACCAGTGACAGTCCAACTAGCTAGTATCAGCTGTGTTTTATCTGGCTAACATAACTGTGTGACAGTTTAGTTGTTTTATTCTGGAATTTCATGAACTCTGCATAGCATCTTGCTTGTATTGATGAGTTTTAGGTTAAACCTTGCAATTTATTTGTGCCAGTGTTCTTTGTTCACTTAAATGTCTCAAGGCTTCAACAATAGTGTTAGATAATTAACACAGAGAAATACTAAATAAATCCATAAAGAAAACTTAGTGTACAGAAGCTGAGAAAGATGACTATTAAAAAGCAGCAAATTTAATGAACAGAGGACTTACCCATTTTTCAACGCTTTTCGTTAATTTCCAGATTCAGTCGTGCATCTGTACAGATACATCGATGGGATTAGAACCTTAGCAGTCTAGCTCGCTGAGTACATCCAAATCCAATCATGAGCTTATTTTATTACTAGAAAGCACATATCACACACTTCCAAAAGTCTGATGGAGAGATTTTGGTAAAGCATATAGTTGGCATCTACTCAGTACTCCAAAATTGACTGGGATTCATCACTGGCCACTGTGGTAAAGAAATTAAAAGTTGGGCACTACATTCCTTCTAATCCGTAGTTTTAACCGCGCCGCACTATCGGTTATGCGCCGACCACTATATTTTAGTGGTCACAATTCTGAACCGAGAAGTGATCCATTTACGAATCCACATCAATCTTAATTACCTCATGTCGAGTGGTTCAAGGTTTTCAAGACAAAGAAATTTTGGAGGAACACATAATTCAAGAGATAATTACCATGTTAAGATCTTGTTGAAACAAATACTTCCCGTCCCAAAATGGTTGATGCTATATATAGGATTTAAAATTTACCTAAAAGTAGTTGTCATTCTGACTTCTCAATGTACCTTTCTCTTCTTCCAACAATACAGATTTTTTTCAATGCATCTCTATATCTAGCCCAGGCTCGTTTGCTACTTCCATTAGATGGAAAACAATACACATTAATATTTGTATTTAAAAGGGCATTTTAGTATTCTACCTTCTGCATTGATCTCCGTGAGAGTCTAAAATATAGTATTATTGGAAGGAGGGAGTAGTTAGCTTTTGGCATGCAACTGTTAGGACGTCTCCAATAGTGCCACCTCACCTACCTAATAGGAATCCATGTCATCATTTTTCCAATGTAGAAGAGAGAGAGAACATGAAAAAAAGAAGAGGCTATCTCCTATCTTAACATATATCTCACTTAGAAAACGAGGTAGTCAGCTCATAGATGCTGAAAGAGGGAAGAGAGAAGATGTATAACAAAATTTTACATGTGGGATTCACATGATGAAATGGCAATGACATGGCTTATATAAGCTAGTAGCTGACTCAACTGTTGTATATATTTGCTTTTGAACACTAATCTTCAACACTAAGTTTTCACGATATTGATCCAGTAGTTGCTTTTCAGAATCTCCAGCTGAAGCAAACTATTCTCAGTCCTTATGCTTTGATCAATCTCACAATGTCCATGCACACATATAAATATATAAATATTTAGTGCAAACTTTAAGAAATTGTGGATGGATCTAGTGACGCAACGCAGGGGCTCAAACCCCCCCCCCCCCCAGACCATCGATTTTCATGGAGCACTCTAGAGCCTCTCCAAGAATTTTTTACGCTCATAGACTACTGCGGGAAGCTTGCCTTGTCCTCCTGCTGCTCGCCGCACGAGCTGCGCGTGGCTCGGCCGCTACCGCCGCCCTGGAGAGCCATGCAGCACTGACACCCACACCTGGTGCGAACACATGGTTTTTATATAACCATTGTGCAGCACCCTTATAGTTATGATGAACGATTGTCAACATGCTAATATTTTGGTGTGTGGTTGGTTCGGTGGTTCTACTGATCCTCTGACACAGGGTTATGTGTCAAAACAGTGTCTCTTGGCTTCGTGATGTGCAGGTGTGGAGTCCGGAGGCGGTGACAGCGGTCGGAAGAAGGTCATGTAGGGCATGCCGTGCTAACGGACCGGTTGCGGTGAAGGACGGACGCAAGGCTTGGACCGAGGGACTAGACGGCCGGGTGGCCAGCCGCGGTGGCTGACATTTGGGACATCGATGAGCGCAAGTGTACACGGCGGGGGACGCATACGGGCTACGCTACTCGCAGACGGTTTGATGGTTTGCCCTCAAAACCATTGGCGATGGTTTGGTGTTTTGGCCTCAAAACCATCGGCGGGGGATGCATACGCGGTACGATACTCGCGGGCGGTTTGGTGGTTTGTCCTCAAAACCATCGGCAGCGGGTTTTTCGGGTTTGGGCCGCAAAACTTGGGCGGACCGATACGGACGGACGTCACGTGGCGGCATCGGGGAGATCGCTTCGGAGCGAGGCTACTGGTGAGGAGGCGCGGTGGCCGTCGGATCAGAAAAACTCGAGTTGGACCATAATGCCCCTGGCTAGGTGGTTCTCTCTTAGAATGTCTAGGGGTAAAAGTGGAATTATGTAATAAGACTATAAATAAGAGGGACTGCCTCCACTTAGTCTCACCTCTTCTATTCCAGTGTTAGGGTTTCCCAGTCTCTAGTCTTTCAGAGTGTGTGAGGTCCACTGCAAGACTTTTGTAGTGATTTGTTCATGGGAAGAGCACCCCCTAGTGTGCTCGTGCCCTCTGGGCTTTTATCTTCATGTGAATTTCATGATGAATTTGTGTTCTTGTTGTTCTTGAGTTATTCATCCCTAGTTCCTTTCCCCCCTCCAATTTCATGGTCGGATTTCTTCGATTTTGCACCATTTGAGTTTATTTTTCTTGCGTTGATTCAAGCTATGACGTAAGATGATTAATCCCACCGAAGGGTTTGAGCTAATTCCTCACGAGCAAGTAGATCGGTGTGATTTTATGTTCATAGCGAGTTCTTGGCGGTTTTCTCACTCCTTTCTTGATTTCTCTTGATTCATGTCAAATTGGGTCATGACCTTTTAGAGGTAGCTTCCCTATTGCCTTACGGTTAAAATTTCGTGGCAATCGGAGTTGATTTGACTGAGAAATCGAATTTTCCTTGTTCCGGACGATTTCCGCGCGTTTCTGTTCGGTACTACCAGTACTACCGGTGCTACTACCGGTGTTACTACTGGTTGGTGCATTCCGATCGCGCTCTAGGTCTGAAGATTGGTCCGGTACCTCACCGGTACTACCGGTAGTAACACCAGTACTACCAGTAGTGCAAATATAGGCACGTCTTTGCTTGTTTTGATCGGCTTTTGCTTCCATCTTCTTTCGTGGGGTTTCCTTTGTGACTAAGACCTCGCGTGGGATATCTTGATACCTGTTAGCATGTGTATCACTCGCATCTTGTGAGGTTTAGCTCTTGGGGTTGTTTGCCGAGCTGAGGACCTAAAGTTTTGAAAGAAATTTGAGGCTCCCATTGACCCCCTCTGGTCGCCGTATCCGGTCCTTCACCTGGGAGCCCGCCTCCACCACCCGCACCATCTGGTGACACCAACACTAGAGAGCCCCGCAGCACTGACACTCACACTGGGGAGCCCGCCTCCATCGCCACCGCCTCCATCACTCTACACCACCATCGGCCACGCCACTCCAGCAGCCACTACGCCGTCTATTGACTCGGCCACTAGACGCACCTACCACGTGCGATGACCATGATGAGCCTGACGATACGATGCTCGTCAGCATTTTTGCTTTACTCAGTGCTTGCAGTGCGGCCGGAGTGGGTTACCTCTACTACATGGGGCATCTAAAGGTTTATGTGATGGGTTATGAGGGTGCTATGCTAGCCAGAAAACAAAACTTTTCGACCTCATAAACCAGGATCTACTGCTAGTTACAGGTTATGGGATTACCTCTAGACGCGCAGGTGCAGCGGAAGATGACTCGGTGTAATCGTACGCGTCGCAGCAGGCAGTGCAGTTGTGTGGTCGTCCATTACCTCAATCTCCTCGTGTGGTTCATCCCAGTGCTCCAGATGCAGCACCTCGGAGGAATCCCACATGTGCAGGGAAGAAGCGATGCGCCTCCGGACTGCTAGGTCCGTGAGGAGCAAAAGGCACGAGCGTGGGAAGGGCGACGGTGGCTGCCAAAGGCATGTATCTCTCTGACTGCACCCCTAGCCCTTGCTTATATAGGTGTCCCCAATGAGCTCATGAGTTGGAGGCCCATTAGTAACCCTAAGCCTTGTCTAATTCGGGTCCAACCCGAATTAGGCTTCCAGCCCCTTAAGCGTGCGACCCTATGGGTTCACGCATACATTGACATGGGCCGAGTACTCCTACTCACCTAATAGTTGACAGCAGCCTCTAGCAAGGAGTGAAAACTCTTATGTGCACGCAAAGATCATATCAGATGAATCACTATGACCACATATAAGTTATTCCCTTTGCCACTCGATATATAGTTGAACTCGTGGGTTAACACTTAACCCAAGCACGGCCATGCATTTGTTGATCCAATCACTTGAGTGATCCAGTGATATCTCTCTTGCGTAGAGAGGGGAAAATTCCATCTTGATTATCTATGTCTCATAGCATGCTTCCCGACCACCCGAAGACCACCTTTATAACTACCTAGTTATGGAGCAGTGTTTGATAGTTCCTAAGTAGGCCGTTTCACATCTTGAGTACATACCATAATCTTAGGTCTAAGGACATAACATACATGACGTGAATAGAGACTTTCTCATGTCGGGTCAGTCCAGCCTACATGTCTCACATGTGCCCACATTATTAGTTTGACATCGTCATGTCCATGACTTGTGAACACATAGCCATCAACTAATACATGTGCTGGTCTAATATTCAAGTGTGTTCTCACAAGAACGCTAACCAGTGATAACTTTAGAATAACCATTCAAGTAATTGAGTTCCACAAATAATTCACATAATCATCAATCAATACTAGTTGTCTATAATGGATATTCAATGAACACTTTATTAATCATGGATACAATCGGAATATCATCATCTACATGATTAGCTCTAGGGCATATTCTCAACAGTCTCTCACTTGCACTAGAGTTAATCTCTTAGATGTCTAATCCCCATAGACCTCATGTGCGTCTCATGCTTAGGCTATGGAAGAGCTTTGTCAAAGGATCTGCTACATTTAAATCTGTATGTATTTTGCACAATTTGATCTCTTCTCGTTTCACAAACTCTCAAATGAGATGAAACTTCTGGAGTACATATTTATTCTTCTGGTGATCCCTAGGCTACTTAGCCTGTGCAATCGCCCCATAGTTATCAAAATGTAAATTCATTGGGTCCGACGCATTCGGAAATACACCAAGCTCAATGAGAAACCTCCTCAACCAAACACCTTCCTTTGCAGCTCCAGAAGCTGCAATATACTCAGCTTCTGCTATAGAATCAGACACCGTCTCCTGCTTGGAACTTTTCTAGCTAACTGCACCACCATTTATTGTGAACACAAAACCTGATTGAGATAGTGAGTCATTCCCGTCGGTTTGGAAGCTAGCATCGGTGTAACCGTTTACAACGAGCTCCTCCTCACCTCCATAGATTAGGAACACATCCTTAGTCCTTCATAAGTACTTTAGGATGTTCTTAAGAAGCGTCCAGTGAGGTTCATCCGGATTAGCTTGGTACCTGCTTGCAACACTTAGAGCATATGAGACATCTGGGCGAGTACATATCATGGCATACATGATGGAACCAATGGCCAAAGCATATGGAACCTTACTCATGAAGTTGCGCTCTTCATCTGATGAAGGACACTGCTTGTCACTAAAGCGCATACCATGTGACATATGCAAGAACCCTTTCTTGGACTATTTTATGTTGTAACGTTTCAACACCTTGTCAATGTACGTTTCTTGGCTTAATCCTACTAGCCTTATCTACATATCTCTATAGATCTTAATTCCCAAGATGTATGCTGCTTCACCTAAATCCTTTATAGAAAAACTATTATTCAGTAAAGTCTTTATATATTGCAACATAGGAATATCATTTCCAATCAATAGTATGTCATCCACATATAAGATCAAAAACACAACAGCGCTCCCACTTACCTTCTGGTAAACACAAGGTTCTTCTTTATTCTGACGGAAGCCAAACCCTTTGACTACCCCATCAAAATGAATATTCCAACTCTGAGATGCTTGCTTTAACCCATAAATAGATTTCTTAAGCTTGCGTATCTTTCGAGTATTATTAGGATCAACAAAACCTTCGGGCTGTATCATATACATGTCCTCTTCTAAATACCCATTTAGAAAGACTATTTTAACATCCATCTTCCATATCTCATAATCAAAATATGCAGCAATTGCTAGAATGATCCGAATAGATTTAAGCATCGCTACCGGCGAGAACATCTCGTCGTAGTCAATTTCTTGAACTTGACAAAAACCTTTTGTGACAAGTCGAACTTTATAGACGTGAACATTTTTGTCCATATCCTTATTCTTCTTAAAGATCCATTTGCTCTCTACAGGTCTAACCCCATCAGGCGGGTCAACCAAGTTCCAAACTTGATTATCTCCCATGGAATCTATCTCGGATCTCATGGCACTTTGCCATTTCTCAGAATCTGGATCCATCATAGCTTTCGTATAATTTGCAGGTTCGTCATCGTCTAATAATAACAAATTCTCACGCAACACGCGAAGTCTCGCTGATCTTCGTGGTTGTGGTGGTGTCTCCACTGCCATGGGTGTCTCAACTTGCTCTGCTACATTAGCATCACTCGTAGAGTCAGTCCCTACTGGCTCATCTTGAACTTCTTCAAGATACACCTTTTGTCCATTATTTTCTCTTTTGAGAAACTCTTTCACTAAGAAAACACCGTTTTGAGTAACAAACACTTTGCCCTCTGACCGGTTATAGACATAATATCCTAAAGTTTCCTTCAGATATCCCTAAAAAAGAACTTGTCCAATTTGGGTGTTAGTTTATCTGATATAAGTCCTTTGACATAAACTTCACAACCCTAAATTTTCAAAAAAGACAAACTGGGACTCTTACCAGTCCACATCTCATATGGTGTCTTAACTACGGACTTAGATGGTACCCTATTCAATGTGAAAGCAGCTGTTTCTAGAGTGTATCTCTAAAATGATAAAGGTAGGTCCGACTGGTTTATCATAGACCGAACCATGTCCAACAAGGTCCGATTACGTCGCTCAGACACGCTGTTTCTCTGAGGCATTCCGGGTGACGTAAGCTGTGGAACAATTCCACAACTCTTAATATGATTGCTAAACTCATGACTTAGATATTCGCCTCCATGATCAGATCGTAAGGCCTTGATCTTCTTGCCACGTTGATTCTCTACTTCATTCTGAAATTCTTTGAACTTTTCAAATGTTTCAAGACTTATGCTTCATTAGGTAGACATATCCATATCTACTAAAGTCATTAGTAAAAGTTATGAAGTATTGAAATCTGCCTCTAGCTGTCGTGCTCATTGGTCCATATACATCAGTATGTACAAGTTTCAACAAGTCAGATGCCCTCTCAGGAAATCCTTTGAATGGCACCTTGGTCATCTTGCCTAGCAAGCAAGCCTCACATGTCTCGTATGATTCAAAATCAAACGAAATTAGAAGACCATCATCATGGAGCCTCTTCATGCGATTCTCACTTATATGAGCCAAACGACAATGCCACATATAGGTAGGACTTAACTCATTAAGCCAAGGCCGTTTAGCACTAACATTACAGACAGGTGCATCATCAAGATTTAAAATAAATAACCCATTCACAATGGATGCAAAAGCCACAAACACATCATTCTTTGAGATCACACAACCATTGTCTTTACTCACAAATGAATAACCATCCTTCATCAAGCATGAAGGTGACACAATGTTTTGACTTAAACTAGGAACAAAATAATAATTATTCAATTCCAAAATAAATCCTGACGGCAAGGGAAGTTGCATCATCCCGACGTTCAATGCAGCAACTCTTGCATTATTGCCCACGTGGAAATCAACTTCTCTTTTCTCCATGCTGCTACTTCTTATCATTCCTTGCATCGTATTGCAAATATGAGCAACCGATCCGGTATCAAATACCCAAGAATTGATATAAGAGTTAGCGAGGAAAATGTCTGTAACATGAACAACAAGTGTATGAGCGGGAGTACCTTTACTACCGCCATCCTTCTTCAAGGACGCCAAGTACACCTTGCAGTTCCTCTTCCAGTGACCTTTCCCCTTACAATGAAAGCATTCATCATTCTTTGCAGGTGGTTCATCCTTGGAAGATGATTGGTTTGGCTTAGAGATCTCATCTTTGGCCTTGCTCTTCTTCTTTCAATTGCCCTTCTTTCTCTTAAAGTTAGGTCTGTTTTGAATTGCCAACACTTGGCCACCTCCTGCTTTCTTGATGTCAGCCTCTGCTATTTTTAGCATGCCACATAGTTCATTCAAGCCCTTCTCTGCCCCATGCATATGGTAGTTCGAGATGAAGTTTCCATAACTGGGCGGAAGAGACAAAAGAATGAAATCAGTTGCCAACTCTTGGCCAATTGGGAAGCCTAGCTTCTCCAACTTTTGAGTGTAACCAACCATCTTGATTACATGTGGACCAACAGCTGTGCCCTCTGCTAGCTTGGTTTCTTCAAGTGCCTTAGAGACATTGAACCTTTCAGTCTGCGCTTGAGTTTGGAATATATCTTCAAGCGCCACGATCATATCATTCGCTGAATGATTGTTGTCAAACAGCATCTGCAGATCAGGTTCCATACAAGCAAGCATGAGGCAACTCACTTCGAGATCCGCATCACATGCTTTCTTGTAAACGTTTTTCTCAGTAGCAGGAGCACTCTCCTCAGGCTCATCTGATAATGGGGTGTCTAGAATATCTTTCTTTTTCTCAGCCCTGAGAACAATTCTCAGGTTGCGGATCCAATCCGTGTAATTTGTTCCATTCAACTTATCTTTCAAAAGAATTATACGCAAAGAAAATGGTTGATTGCGAGCGGCCATATACAACAAAAGTAACGCAAAATACTAAGACAATGTATCCATAAAAGAGTAAATTATATCAAAATAAAATCTACTCCCACTAAAATCAATATCCCTCAATTGATATTTAGTGATTCAAGACCCACAACTAACAAGTCAACTAGTGAGCTTTAGCATCACTGCTAGAAGACATGGTAGATCGGTAAGCAACACTTTGCTAATCATATCACATATGACTCTCGTTGTTGGGTAGCATCTCTATGCTGTGCTCAACCTACCCATGCTCCAAGGTCCCTAACCATTAGGATGACCTTGTTTAAGTAACCAAGCCTTCTTGCAGTAATTTCATAGACCCACCATCGATACGAACCTGCCTAGTCGAGGAAAACCAGTGCCACCCTAATTTCATTGACCCACCACAGATTGTACAAGACTTATGACAGTGCAAGGTTTGGGGAAGCATTCAACTTAAACATTACTGATGGATCATTCTACTTTACTACCGCACTCATGTAGACAAAACATAATAGCATATGAAAGTAGAATATAGTAAGAACGGCATAACACAGACATGACTTGGTATAGCCCATTATTCCTTTGGGGATCTCCATCTCCTTCAATCTGTGCATCACGGTGATCTCCATATCTATGATTCGAGTATGCCATCCTTCAGTGATGATTCCGCCAAGACTAGCTACTACAAGCGCAAGTAATATGAAATTACATAGTTGCGGATAGATCATCACAGATTGGCACACAGACCATTACATTAATTTTGACAATATGTATGTGGCTCCTGCCCATATTGTCCTCATGACATGCAAGCCATGAATTAAATATATACATGCATCACATACACATAAGGGCTATACCAGTCATCAATACCAGCAAAACAGAGTTATCCGAATCCGACGTCTAATCTTGCAACGCAGAAAACTCTATTTTCTAAGCCTTATTTTGCAATTCTAATTTTGCCGAATGTGGTGAGAATCGAATGTAAAATTTCGTTCTCTATGATTTTCGTTTAGAGTTTGTCTCAATCCGAGTTACGGTTCAAATGTTACGGCTGTTTTACCAAACAACATTTTTTTCGGCAAACCGACGCCCGGCAGTAAATTCCATCTACCACCGTCGCGCATCATATGCGCTTGGCACTTGACCTAGGGTTCAATTCGATCAATCTAATTGATCTCTAACTCGCCATGACTGGATTTACATGAATCACTTAGCTCGGATGGCGGAATTCTGACCGGTACGAGTAGATCATTTCAAGACCAACACGACAAGATGACGAACTAAGGTTAGAGACTCATATACAACCACACATATCACCATATACACAAAATTGAACCTATAACGAGGTAGTAACCGCTCTGATACCATTTGTAGGTTATGATGGTGCTACACTAGCCAGAAAATAAAACTTTTTGACCTCATAAACCAGGATCTACTGCTAGTTATAGGTTACGGGATTACCACTAGACGCGCAGGTGCAGCGGAAGACGACTCGATGTAGTCGTACGCGTCGCAACAGGCAGTGCAGTTGCATGGTTGTTCGTCACCTCAATCTCCTCACGTGGTTCATCCCAGTGCTCCAGATGCAGCACCTCCGAGGAATGCCACACGTGTAGGGAAGAAGCGATGCGCCTCCGGACTGCTAGGTCCACGAGGAGCAAAAGGCGCGAGCATGGGGAGGGCGATGGCGGCTGCCAAAGGTGTGTATCTCTCTGACCACACCCCTACCCCTTTCTTATATAGGCGTCCCCAATGAGCTCACGAGTTGGAGGCCCATTAGTAACCCTAAGCCTTGTCTAATTCGGGTCCAACCCGAATTAGGCTTCCAGCCCCTTAAGCGTGCGACCCTATGGGTTCACGCACACATTGACATGGGTCGAGTACTCCTACTCACCCAATAGTTGACAGCGGCCTCTAGCAAGGCGTGAGAACTCCTATGTGCATGCAAAGATCATATCAGATGAACCACTATGACCACATACAAGTTATTACCTTTGCCACTCGATATATGGTTCAACTCGTGGGTTAACACTTAACCCAAGCACGGCCATGTATTTGTTGATCCAATCACTTGAGTGATCCAGTGATATCTCTCTTGCGTAGAGAGGGGCAAATTCTATCTTAATTGTCTATGTCTCATAGCATGCTTCTCGACCATTCGAAGACCACCTTTATAACTACCCAGTTACGGAGCAGCGTTTGATAGTCCCTAAGTAGGCCGTTTCAAATTTTGAGTACATACCACAATCTTAAGTCTAAGGACATAACATACATGATGTGAATAGAGACTTTCTCATGTCGAGTCAGTCCAGCCTACATGTCTCACATGTGCCCACATTATTAGTTTGACATCTCCATGTCCATGACTTATGAAACATAGCCATCAACTAATACATGTGCTGGTCTAATATTCAAGTGTGTTCTCACAAGAACGCTGACCAGGGACAACTTTAGAATAACCATTCAAGTAATTGAGTTCCACAAACAATTCATATAATCACCAATCAATACAAGTTGTCTATAATGGATATTCAATGAACACTTTATTAATCATGGATACAATCGGAATATCATCATCTACATTGTTAGCTCTAGGGCATATTCCCAATATTATGTAGGCCTTGCTACGATGCCTGAAGAGCTTCTCGTTGCTACTGCTGTGTTTATTTGTTGTATGGGAAAGGACCTTTAAAGCTCACAATGTCCATGCACATACAAACACAAATATTTAGTGCAAACTTTAAGAAATCCTGGATGGCGATCTAGTGACGTAGGGCTGGGGGCTCAAGCCCCCACCCTCCCACCTACCACCATTGATTTCATGGAGCCCTCTAGAGCCTCTGTAAAATTTTTTGCCATGGCTACTTTGAGGAGAGGCTGAAAGTTAAAGATAAGCTTTCAGCCCCTTCAACTTCGAACCAAGATTTATCACTGATAAAAAATATCAGAATAAGAAAAAAACCCAGCACATGCATGTAGTCTTTGGATCTATGGTCTAATATATGGCTCGTCATCATAGACGAGTAGATGCGTGGTAGATAACCTGTCATCGGCACTCCATGCACTTACAAACCATCACTTCTCTTGTCAAAAAACATCACTTCTATATATATATATATATTGTGAAACCATCACTTCTATAATTAAGGATTCAATCCATTCACTGTGACTGCAGCAGCGCAGTTGGCCTCTTTAGAACACCCGCGGTAATCATGCATATTCCCTCCCACCAAAATTAAGCAGTCCAAATGGTGGGCCATTATGTCCGTAATTCACGCAGCCCCGCCCCCGGCGATCGCGATTGTGAAACTGTCTCCGACCTTTCTCTAGATCGCCACCGCTGGTGATCTGGAGGCGCATCACCGTCGGCTACTCGGCCACGGTGCCCACCACCCCGTCACCAACTGCAGCTTGGTGCCGGCCCCCACAAAACCATTGGTTAGCCCGTTCAGGCGCCTTTGGCCGCATTTTTCCTTTAGGGCTTTCGCTGCGCCACTTAGGTCTTTGTCCTAGGTCGGGTCATGTTGCTTGGTGGTTGTGTCGGTATCTTCACCGCACAATGCACCGATCTGTGTTTATCTGTGCCCGCACAAGATGGATGTGGTAGAAGATGGTGATGGGAGGGGAGGGGCTAATGGCCTAAACCCTAGTGTTGAAGAGTTGCTTCGTAAACTCTACCTTACGAAAGAGGAGGGAGCTATGATGGATTTCAATGATGAGGACGAGGAGGACGCTATAGTGCCAACAGAGTAAGCACTGATGGGGAAGATTTTGTTGCTGATGCCGGTCCACATCGACACGATCCGATCGGCGATGAGACCGGCCTGGGGAAACCTGGTAGGCCTCAAACTCAGGGCAATCGGAGAGAAGGGTGATAATCTTTTCATGGCTGAGTTTGGAAGTTCTTGAGACCTAGACCATGTGATGTCAGGTACGCCATGGCTGTTTGGCAAATATGCAGTCTTGCTCCAGTAGTATGGTAAGACTCTGAGTGCTTCAAAAATTGTGTTTGAAAGGTTGGAGCTCTGGGTTCGGATCCTCAACCTTTCATTGGGGTGGATGAACAGAATGAAGGGCTCAAGAGCTATGGGGCTAATTGGCCAAGTTGTGAAGATGGATGTGGATGCTGAAGGCAAAGCTAGTGGGGCGTTTCTTCGTGCCTGTGTATCAATTGAAGTTGACAGACTGTCAGAAGGGGGGTGCTCCTCCGTATGAAGAAGGATGAGGAACCCAAATTGTTCTAGGTGTAGTATGAGAAGCTACCTTTCATTTGTTTTTCATGTGGGAAGATGGGCCATTCAGAGTTGGAGTGCCCAAATCTAGCAGAAAGAAACGAGGAAGGGAAATTGCCGTATGATGTCCAGCTTAGAGCACCTAAGGATAAACGAAAGCGGATCCCATCTTTTGCCAGTGCTGCTGTGGAGTCGTATGGGAGAGGTTCATCATCGGCCCCCAAACCCCCAAAGCAGTATAGCAGATTGGCAGAGAGAGGCTCTATGTCAGGGTCTCATCGCTCTGAGGGTTTCGTTGGTGATTCTGAGGAGGTTGAGGTCCAGTCGCCTTTGAACAATCCGGTAAGAGAAGACATGGATACAACAGATAATGTGGTTGGTGGTGCCAGCTGGCACCTTGACCTCGATGGAGCTAGTGGTGGTCGTAAACCAGCACGCAAAAGGAAGTCAAAACTATCCACGCCGACTGCACTTACACCGAACTTGAATATACCTTTGGGAGCTGCCGGTGAAATGGTGCCAGTGGGTCTGGTGAGCACTAGAGTACACCAGATTGGGATTGAGGTTGAGAGCGTATGATTGAGTAGTAAAGAAGGAAAGGAAGGGGAGTAACCAACATGAGAGATCGGCGGCGGCTGCGGTGGGTAGCCCCCGCCGGGAGCCATGAATCTCTTAAGCGTGAACTGCTGGGAAGGGAAAGGAGAAAGAATAGTTGGTACTTGATGAGGTTTCTGAGGGGCAGTCATCAGCACCATGACTGTGTCTAGGAGACTTTAATGAAGTACTCTCGGTGGAGGAGCAAATTAGAGGCAATGAATAGGAGAAGTGGCAAATTGCGGCCTTTTAGGAGGCTGTAGATTACTGCGGGCTCTCCGATTTGGGTTTCCATGGGCACCCGTACACATGGGACAACCAGCAAGAAGAAGAGGCTTACATGAAGGTCAAGTTGGACCGTGCGTTTGGAGATGCAAAATTCATGGAAGAGCTAGGGGAGACCGAGGTGCTCCACCTGGCATTGATGGTCCATGCCCTCTTGGCTCTACAAACTTCTCTAAAATCATGGGATAGAGAAGTTTTTGGTTCGGTTAAGAAGAGGATCAAGGTGCTTAGGGAGGAGCTCAAGAGGGAAAGAGGCAGCACGCTATACCGTGGTCCTACGGACCGAGAGCGGGAGATCATGAAGAAGCTCTCGGAAACTCTAGCTAGAGAAGAAGTGATGGAGAAACAAAGGTCACGTATATCCTCGCTGAGGGAGGGTGACCGGAACACTTAGTTTTTTCAGGCCAAAGTGAGAGCACGCACTCGGGCCAATCGGATCTTGTCACTCAGCGATGACGATCGCCAAATTTTTACTGACCAAGAAGACCTTGAGAGTTTGGCGAGCAAATTCTATTAGAAGCTCTTCACGGAACAAGATGTACTAGAGCCTGAGATAATCTGCCGCCATGTTCCTCGCAAGGTGACATGGGAGATGTCTGTTATGCTGGATCAGCCATTCTCAAAAACTAAAGTTGAGAGGGCCCTATTCCAGATGAAGCCAAATAAGTCACCGGGAGTGGATGGATTCAATGCAGGCTTCTTGCAGACTCACTGGCAGCTGGTGAAGCCGTGTGTGGTATCAGCGGTCCTAAGTTTCTTAAATGGTGGTGATCTGCTCGACGAGGTGAACAAGACACTACTTGTTCTAATTCCGAAGGTCAGTAACCCCCAGGATCTTTCGCAGTACAGGCCTATCTCTCTGTGTAACATGCTCTATATGATTTGTTCCAGGACCATTGCCAATAGGCTCAGAACAATGCTAGAGGATGTGATAGCAACTGAACAGAGCGCGTTTGTGCCGGGGTGATTGATAACGGACAATGTGTTAATTGCGTATGAGTGCATTCATTACTTGAGGAATAAAAAGGGGAAGACTAGACGATGTGACATCAAACTTGATATGGCAAAGGCCTACGACCGTGTCGAGTGGAGATATTTGGAGAGGATTATGAGCGCACTGGGCTTTTCGGAGTCATGGTGTGCTGATTATGAAGTGTGTGACTTCAGTTTCTTTCTCAGTCTGAGTTAATGGTGTGTTCACGGACAGTTTCAAAACTTCAAGAGGGCTACAACAAGGTGATCCTATGTCACCATACTTGTTCCTGCTATGTTCGGAAGGTTTATCATGTATGATCAAAAGCATTGGCCCGCTCTATGTGTCAAGAGGTGTTAGGGTCAGTAGACATGCACCCTAGGTATCCCATCTCTTATATGCTGACAACTGCCTAAAAAAATAAGTCTGCAATTTTCTTCAGTCAAATTGTCAGCAAGAGGTAAAGGATGAGGTACTTGATTGTCTACAGATTCCAACTGAGGCATTAGGCAAAAATATTTGGGTCTACCTACTTCGGCTGAAAAGGGAGCAGGTAATGCGTTCAGGTATGTGCCGGGGAGGGTTAGAGGAATGATTGGAGGCTGGGCAGAAAGGAACTTGAGCTGTGCTGCAAGGGAGGTACTGATAAAGGCAAATGTGCAATCGGTCCCTACCTATCCAATGTCATGTTTCAAGTTGCCCCCAGCAGTGTGCCAGAAGCTGACATCAGCTGTCTCTAATTGCTGGTGAGGCAGCTCACTTGATAATCACAAGCTTCATTGGCTAAGATGGGAGAAACTCACTCGATAGAAGGATGACGGTGGGATGGGTTTTAGAGATTTCTCACTTTTCAACAAAGCAATGTTGGGAAAACAAGGATGGAGACTGCTAACGCGACCGGACTCGTTATGTGCCAAGGTTCTAAAAGGGAAATATTATCCTAATTGTGATTTCCTTTCAGCGACCAAAAAGAGACGTAGTTCGGCGACATGGAGGGCTATCCTTCATGGTCAAGATGTGTTATCTAAGGGTCTAATTAGGAGAATTGGATCGGGAGAAGTTTCAGTCTGGAACGACAATTGGATACCGAGAGTGCGGTCCTTTAAGCCGCTGGTTCGTTTGCCGGGAGCAACTGTGGAACGTGTTCAGGATCTGTTCATACCAGGTACTAGATCGTGGGATGTGCAGGCTGTCAACAGATCATTCATAGCAATTGAGGCTCGAGAAGTTCTCAAGAGCACTCCAAGCCTGCGCTTAGAAGAAGATGTGCAGGCATGGGCACTAGAAAGGCATGGTAACTATTTGGTGCGATCGGCATATAAGCTCCTGAAGCAGGAGCAAATGGCTGGTGCAATGGTGATGACAGGGGAGACATCAAGTTCGGAGGATGCTAAGTTCTAGACCTCTCTATGGAAAATGGATGTTCCCCCAAAAGTAAGGGTTTTCTGGTGGCGGGTGATTCATAATTCTCTTCCATCCAAAGCTGAATTGAAGAGAAGACATGTGGCGAGAGAAAGTTATTGTGAGATGTGTGGGCACCCTGAGGAGTCTTGATTCCATGTGCTCTTTCAGTGTCCATTGGCAAAAAGATTCTGGAATGAGGTGAAGAAGGTGATGGGGGTCATGATTCCGGATTTACACCCGTGCTCATGGGCAACGGATGTGTTTCGGCCAGGAGTCTGTTCTTTGGCTACAGCACCAACGGTACTTTGCGGAGCATGGGCGCTGTGGACCAGAAGGAACAATCATAGACACGGTCAAAAGGTGTGGGTACCAGGCACGACAGCAAGATTCATATCCAAGTTGTTGGAAGACCTGGGCTCGCTGAGGATGCCGGCAAAGCCCAAGCAAACGGTGCAAGCTGCTCGCTGGACTAAGCCGATGGAAGGTTGGGTAAAAGTGAATACCGATGCGGGCTTTGATGAAGATGCATGTTCGGCTCGCATCGGGGTGGTGATTCGAAACTCTGATGGGATGGTGGTGGGCGTGACAGCTCGGTGGTTTGATGATGTGCTGGATGTCATCACGGCTGAAGCTTTGGGAGCGCGGGAAGGCCTGGAGCTTGCACTGGAGCTAGGTTTGGATCGCGTTGTACTTGAAGCTGATTACCAATGTCTGGTGAACCAACTAAAGATGCCGTCATCGTCGAGATCATCTGTCGGAGGTCTGTGTTATGATATTACCGAGCTAGGGAAGGAGTTTTTGAATTTTAGTATTAATTGGGTACGTAGAGGAGCAAATTCGTTAGCCCATCTTTGTGCCGCTAGGGTGACGGCTACCGAACATTCTTTCTTTTGGCTTGATTCCATCCCAGACTGTGAGCCCTTACAATGACCTCCTTTTTAATCAACTTCTAATTAAGGGTGGGCCTTTAATTTAGCATGTCCGCTTGTATTAATATCATTTCTGCATCTTAAGAAGCCTACATCTGCTAATCGTCGATTATAGAGAGAGTCAACTTAGATTGTCTGCATCTTAAAACGATTAACAAGGCAAGCGTTTGCGTGGAGATTGTCTAACAAATTTAGAGGTGAAACTATTAAATACCTGCTTGTGTTAATTAGAGATATGTCTCTTAAAATCCAGGAGGGTGTGGTGGTGAGTGAGGATGAGAGAGGAGGGTGTGGTGGTGAGTGAGGATGAGAGAGTAAAACTTATGTCGAGCACAGGACGAAGCGAGATGTATAATGAGTCAATGAGCACCGTAAAATATTCAGGTTTTTTTGCCACTGGTGTGGGGCTAAGCCACCTTTTAGATGGAAAAATATGAAAATATATTTAAATAATATATTCAATCATTGCAAAAGTTTCTAAACATCTACTACTCTCACAAAAAGTTGAGATTGAGTTTAGTGACAGTTACTTCCTCATCCCTATTTAAGTGTCGTTCTAGCTACAACATCTTGTCTTGTTTTAACTGTCGTCCGCTACTAGGCCTAGTAGCTGCACAACTAGAACCATGCGCCTCTCTGATCCTATCCCCTCTGCTTGCGGCCTCCCACCACTACATGCACCCAAACTTCTAACAAATCCCCCTCGCACGCTCATCCTTTGCCCCATCTGCAACATCGCCAGCTTCTAAAAAAATTCATAAACTTGTTCAAGTTTTATTTATAAACTTATGTACAAATTCTGGGCATATGGAGAAGAAGAGGGGATTTATAAAGAAAGAGGGGATTTGGAGGCTGTCAGGTGCGCAGGGATGCTCCTGTTATCTCACATCTATTGTTCGCAGATGATTCACTCATACTAATGCACGCTGACAAGAAGAACGCAGATTGCTTAATTGATATTTTGAATAGATATTGCGCAAATTCGGGGCAAAAAATTAGTGAAGCTAAGTCCGGCATCCTTTTTTCCAAAAACAATGAAGTATCTGTTAAGATGGAGGTGTGTGAAGTTTTGAACATAATGATTGAATCCCTGAGTGATAAATATTTGGGCTTACTGGCAATGGTGGGGGCAGACCGCAGTGACTGTTTCTGTCATCTGATTGACCGAGTGAATTCCAGAATCAATGGGTGGAAGGAAAAGCTTTTGAGTCAGGGAGGTAAGGAGATCCTCATCAAATCCATTGCTCAAGCTATACCAGTATATGCGATGATGGTATTTAAAATTCTTAAAAATATATGTAAAGGAATAACAAATGTTATTTCACAATACTGGTGGGGTCATGACAACAATGATCATAAAAGGATTCATTGGCAAGAATGGTGGAAACTATGTATGTCTAAAGGATCAGGAGGTATGGGGTTCAGAGACCTACAATCCTTTAATTTGGCAATGCTAGCTAAGCAAGTGTGGAGGCTTTTAAGAGAACCTGATTCATTATGTGCCAGAGTTTTAGAGCTCGCTATTATCCTGATGGTAAGTTGTTGAATGCAAGAATCAAAAGCGGAAGTTCTTATACTTGGCAAAGTATTTTAGCTGGGCTGGATTGTTTCAAACTTGGGTATATTTGGCAAGTTGGTGATGGCACACAAATTAAGATCTGGGAGGATAACTGGATCCCGGGCAACTATAACATGCAAGTGCAGACGCCGAGAGGGAATAATTTAATAATCATAGTGGACGAACTTATCAACCCCATGGGTGCATCATGGGATGAGGACCTGGTGCGATCTATTTTTGAGCTTGATGCTAATCAAATTTTACAGATACCTGTTACCACAAGGAGGGAAGATTGTGTTTCCTAGCATCTTAATAGAAACGGTCTTTTTTCAGTAAAATCAGCTTACCATTGCCAATGGAAGAAGAAATTTGGTGCTAGAATTGCTGCTGTATAGGGAAGTGGAGCTAGCAATCGTCATGTATGGAGGAGTCTATGGAAACTCCAAGTACCGGGAAAAATTAAAATTTTTGGCTGGAGATTCCTCCGAGGTTTGATGCCGTGCAATTCTATATTAGCAAATAGGCATATCATACCACATGGAGGGTGCCCAGTATGTCACAAAGGAGCAGAAGATATCAAACATTTGATGTTCACATGCGATCGAGCTAGTGTAGTATGGAGATCGATAGGTGTTTGGGAGAAAATAAGAGACCTACTCGAAGCTGATCAATCGTGGTCCATTGTTTTGGAAGAAATAATTCACAGAGGTCAACAGGTTCATGGCTTGAGTGTGGGATTTGCTGAGCACATCCTCACTGGAGGGTGGTACTTGTGGTGGGAAAGAAGGCAACTAACACATGGAGAAATTGTACAGGCACCTCCAAGATTAGGTTTAGCAATTGTCTCTTTGACAAAGAATTATCTGATGGCGGGAAAGAATGGGGACAAATTAAAACAAGGATGGAGAAAGCCTCGTGAAGGTTATCTGAAGCTGAATATAGATGCATCTTACAATGAGGACATGGGCTGTGGCAGTACAGGTGCAATTATCAGAGATTGTTCGGCGGGGGATGATTGCAGCTTCAAATACTTTCATACCCAACCTAGTTGACGCGCCATCGGCGGAAGCTTATGCTCTTTAAGGAAGGATTAATGCTAGCTCAACATATTGGTGGTAATCGATTGATTGTATAATCTGATTGCATGGAGGTCGTTGAAATTATGAATATGGGATTCACTGCGAATTCAGCTGCCGCAGTATATGATGATTGTTATATAGTGTGGAGTGGGTTCCAAGAGATTTCCATTAAGCACTTAAACAGGGAAGCAAATCAAGTGGCACATGAGTTAGCTAGGCAAGCTATGATTTCTAAAGAAAATTATATTTGATACGATGATCTTCCTAGTTTCATTGTCCAGCTTTTATCCAATGATGTAACAATCTTTGATCAATAAAGCTTGTCTATGGGCTTTTATCAAAAAAAAAAAACTCATGTACAAATTCTGTGTAGCACTTTGCTTCATCAGTGGCGCCGGCTTATTCTGGATGTGGAGAATGAGAGTGGCAAGGTGGAGATGGACAGTGAATGATGATTTGTTTAGTGTAAAAAAGTATGTTTGCCTCCTTGTGAAAGTGAATGTTGATCTGTGTATGTAAAAAGTATGTGGCGTGGGTGTTCCTTGCGTTTTCACAGCAAAAGATGGATTAATTAATACCATATCTATCAAAAACTGCACGAGATAAATCATTACTGCCGTAAGTATGTGTAGGTCGTACCTTATTTCCTGTGTCCGGCTCTTGCACGACATTTGAAAAGGGAGGAAATGCGACCTGACGGTACGTGTGTGTTCCAAAATTGGGGCCTGCGGGGCGATTGCAACCACACACGTACGGGCAGGGACGTGAAGATCCCACCGAATCCGGCCGACGTGGCGCCTCAGCATGACGGCCACTTGGAAAGAGAGCCCCGGACCTACGGGCAGATGCTGTGCAGTGTGCACCACGTGGCGGTTATATATATATATATATCGGAGATACATATCCACGTTACCACGTATACGTAGTACAAGGCCACAAAAGAATACTACTTTCCCATAATAGAGAGATAATACGCATATGGAGATTTTGCATGATTACTACTATTTGTTTATTTATATTTATGGATGCGCGTTGCGTCGCGTGTTGCGCAAGTCTGAGGCTGCTGCTTTGCGGCCCTCTCTGCCTGTCGCGATCGATCGTCACGGGAGGCCGTCCTGCTGCTTATGGGTGACGATGATGAGATGATGGACCGGCCGCATCGATGGAGCCAATTAATGCCCAATGCCAAATCATGGCTGGCAGCTGGTGGTGCCAATCATGCCGCGGTGCTTTCGAAATGAATTAACAACGCTAGCTAGCTGTGATCGATTCGATTACAATGCTGACTCTGATTATCGTCGTTGACGTGTCACGGTGCCAGCAGCAACAGCGTCCTCCATATCATGGCGGTGTATGTATATCTATACATAATACAGTTTATCAATTTCTTGGAACTAATAATTAATTATGGTTCCTTACCTAATTTGCTAGAAGTAGCAGTAAAAAATACATATACATCTCTTCGCCGTATTTTCATTCCCTACTTACTGTGCTATAATGTGCACGTGGAAAAGCGCATAGGTTTGGGGGGGCTTAAAAAAGCTCAGAGATTACTATTAAGAACCTTGTATATACGTCTATTTTCGTTTTCGAGCGGCGGCGCTCATTTCCTTTTGTGATATGATGAGGGATTGGGGTACGTGTTGCATGGATCTCTTGTGAAAATGACACGGGCACTACCGTATTGGTTTACGAAAGCCTTGAAACAAAAAAACCGTAACGTTCAAAAGAAATTTGAAATGGTGTACATTTCCATGTGCATCCATGATTGTTTCCTACAGACATGTGAAATTAACTTACTGTTTAAATTTAGTGTAGCTCAAATGGTTATGTTTCTTATGATGGCACATGTCTACCCAAACTAAGGGCCTATTTGTTTGCGCTGTATTTTTGGGGGGTTTTGGCTGTTATTTTTCTGCCGTTTTTGCAATCATTTTTTAGCTCCACAGCACACCAAAAGCTAAAAAAACTCCTTGAAATGCGTTTTTCCGCTTTTAGTTCATTTCCTCAAAATCTAACTTTCTAGCGTTTCAAAAGCTAGCTCAGCGGATGGATTGTTTGTTTTAGCTCTCTGGCTTTTACTTGTAGAAGCCAGATAAAAAGTCAGACAACATGTCTGAAGTCCTTAGCTTGTTGTGGGTTCTCACATTTATCTAGATTTTTCTACCATTTAATGGCACATACTTTTGATGGTCGACAACGTGCCTAGCAAAAGTGGCTACTATACTATGATTCACAAAAGAAGTAAAAATATGAGAAAATAAGGCGCATGCATATAATCATAGGGATAAGTAGGCATACATTTCTATGGGTGTATGATTGACAAAAGAAAGAAACAATATATATGCAAAGTATAAATTTTTTTTTGCATATTTTACATTTAAATGAACTTGTATTTTACATCTTGTAAGTGTATAGAACATGGAAGCACCTACACTTATTAGTTGTTTAATTATTTTTTGTAACAAATCATCTTTTGAACAAGGTTTGACTGTTTTTAAATTTGTCCCATTTACACCCAAGATGCACCAGGTTTTAGAGGGTGAGGCTAACTGATCGAGATGGCTCGCCAAGGCAATGAAGAGACGATAAAATACTATTTCTTTTTTACATGTGATCTCTTGGAACGTAGAAATTTCACATGAAAAACATAGAACTAAAACCAATATAATTTATCGTGTTTTTTAAAAAAATCTTATTGAAGTACATATGTTATTATGTACATATTCCAGAATTAATGTGAGCAATAACGGAAAAGAAATCCTATTAGAACTGTCAAAAGAAAAGAAATCATATTGGAAAGCGCGTATGCATGTAGAGCAGAACAAGCAAGTCAACGACTAGTTGGCATATATGGCACCACACGTCCATTCTCAGCTCTTGTATACGTGCATTATACAGTACCACTACGTGCTAGCTCTCTAGATACAGACGACGGTGACACATGTAGCTTAACACGAGATCCAACGAGCGAGGCAACAAAGATCAAAGGCAAAACTTTTCATACTTACGAGGATCATCACAGAGCAATCGCAGCACTAGCTAACTAGCGCCAGTGGATCAAGTAACTCGTGATACGTGTTTGCCTCACTGGTGACGTCATTTCCGGGCCTCTTTTCACCGACCTGACGCTGACCGGCTGGTGAGTCGATCGAACCCGTGGAGCTGCCACCACTCGTTGTCTAGTCTAGCCCCTTCATATAAGCCACATCACGTTGCCCGTGGCTCAAGGACACTCACTCCCGTTCATCTTGCACCGTTGCCCCTTGCTGCATTTACATTTCTTTTAGTAGTAACCAAATGCAGTTACATATATACAAGATATTTTCTGAGAACCTAGTAAGTGGGAGTATATGTCAGTGAATTAATCGTGGTCCAAACAAAGGTTTCAACTTGGGAGCAAAAATACAAAAAGACCACTACCAATATGATCTTCAATGAAACAAGAAATTTCTCATCTAGCTTAGCTATACCAGAATGTACGTCACTTTGTTGTGAGCGTGCAGCATAGTACTGTTTCAGTGAGCTTGATCGAATTAGAACCACAGCATAGTAATGTTTCTACTTAATTGAAACATTAAGCCTACTCTGCTCCAGCATATCTCAGCTCAACGTATCATGTAATATGTTATTAAAGAGTGATCTTTCGACGTGTTACATGCTTAATTACATGCCACTAAACGTACAACTTACACAATCTAATATCGCTGGCGTGTGTGAGGGATGACGATGTTGTCCATCTGATTTCGAGGAATGTTCTGTCCTTGATTCTAAGAGAATATTTTCTCCCTCGCAAAAGAAAAAAAGATAATATTCTCCTATGAGAATGATCTTCCCAAATGTATTCTAACCAAACATCAGGTCGAAGATGAATGTCGCACCTCATCCTTGTTTCCTGCCACTAGACTAAGGGCAACCACAATGTGGTAAAAAGGTGGCCCTAAGAAATAAATCCTATGCCAGAAAATTGACCTTAGACAATGTGGACATGAGCCTTAAGGAAAGGTGCACCATAAGCTTGTGGTCGACCGTAAGCAAATTAAAAAAATATTCAATCTCTCTACCTTAGATTGTTTTCAATGAGCAGGGCCCACCGTATGTCCTCAATGCACCCTAGGCCTCGTTTAGATTGCAAGTTTTTACAATTTATGCTACTGTAGCATTTTCGTTTGTATTTAATAATTAGTGTTCAATTATAGATTAATTAGGCTCAAATATTCGTCTTGCAAATTACAGAAAAATTATTAATTAGTTATTTTTATCTATATTTAATGTTTCACGCATATATTCAAAGATTGATGTGATGGAAAGAGAGTATAAAAATTTAAAATTTGGAAGAAAACTAAATAAGGCCCTATACATTGTGCAGCAAACCAGAGTTAATGTAATCTGTTGTGGGTCCCATGCTTAAGGTGAATATGAGCAATACATATTACGCATGCTCTAAACGCCACCTTAGGCAAGTAATAACTGATTTCATAGTGCGCTTGAGAAGAGATAGTAGCCAAAATTGGAATAAGAGGTAAACATGATGCGTATTGTTAGACTAGGTCCAAACAGAGACCATCATGCTTAAATAAAGGGTGTTGACATTGTCATTTCCTTCTCGGCTCCGTTACGGCACAGAGGATCCTGTGGGTGCTCCGCCGTCCCACTCCCAAGCCACAAGCCACCGGGGGGGGGGGGGGGGGGGGGGGGGGGGTGGAGGCGGGGCGCGGATGCCACGGCTGAAACGGCAGTCCCGCAAGCAACAGCATCTATCAGGTCGGCTCTTTGCATCGCATTGCAGACCCTTTTGTCCCGCCACCGGCCACCAATTTGATACAGCCTGTTGCCTATCTCACTCTCTATCTCCATGGCCATGCCTTCGTGTACTACATATCTCCGCTCCGGTGGTGCACATCCCGTGACCGCCGGACGCGTATATCAGCACTGAATCTGAGCCTCCACACCAGAGTCAAACGCAGAACCTGATCCCCAGTTACCACGAGCTAAGCCCACGTTAACTAGCTAGTTAGCCCTGCAATTGCTGCATCCTCTGCTCTGGATATCCGCTTCAAAGCCACCAGCTTTCTCCCTTTCACTCTTCCTCCCTTGCTTGCTCGCTCAATTCGCTCTTCTTGTTGCTGCTGCTGCTGCTCGTTGTGCGAGGTCGTCGGTTGCTCGGTGCGGTCGAAGAAGGAGCTGATCAAGAGCTATAGAAGGAAGGAAAGGTGCTGGATCGGAAGGTATATAAATCTCTGAAATTGAGCTACTCTTTCTCTGATCCTCTGTTTTGATTGATGGCTCTGCATCCTGTTGGCAATAGGCTTTGTTGTTGATGCTGTGTAGTAGTTAGTCTATACTGGTGTTTCCTTCCATGGATTCCCCTTCTAGCTGGTAGCTTCTACCTACCTAGTTCTTGCAAGGGATGCTACCTGATGGGCTTCGTGTATCTCGCTCTTGGTCGATCGCCAGTACATAGTGTAGTATTCATTTGTGTTCTGCAGGGTTACCATCAAAACTCTGCTACTCGTGTTTTTTTGTGGGAGTTAGTTGATCGCCAGTACGTAGTGTAGTATTCAATTGTGTTCTGCGGGGTTAAACTCTGTGTCACTTGTGTCTTTTGTGAGAGTTGTATCTGCCCTGTGGAAGCTTCCACTCCAATCATTGCTTTATACATAGAGTGTAGCTTGGGCTTCCTGCACCCACATTCCAACGTCTCCCAGCCAGTAGTCCTGCTCCTGCACATGTATATTTCCTTTGTCAGCATGCTGAATATTTGCAGCCTCCAACTCCAATTAAGGAAGCACCAGTTTTCCACCACCATTACATATTTTTCGTTCTATTCTTTGGTAAATTGAATTTCTATTTATTTCCTTTTTCCTTTGTGGACGTTTAGCTTGAGGTGAACTAATCTGAATTCAACAGATATACATGATCATTGAATGAAATAACAGCTAACCTTTCTGCATCTTAAATTGTTATGTGCTATTTTTTGGAACCATGTCATCACTAAAGACCTCAACAGGGAGGAAACCTATTTTCTTAAAACAAACCGGGGGCAGAGGAACTATCATTTTTTCCTAATAAAAAGAAGAGCTGTCACTGTATATACTATTAATAGAAGTAAAGAAGAAGAGGAAGTAACCTGTTTGGTGCTGTGTGGTTGCATGATACCAACTGATTTGATGACTCCAGATGATTTTCTGGCATGTGTCGTTCTAACAGTCCAACATCTCACTCTCAGATAGGGGATATAGGCATCTGTTGGAATTATGACTGGCCGACTATGCTGCCAAAACTATATTGGTTCAGAAGCTATTATTTGTGGGAATTTTAGTAAAACAAAATGTAAAGAAATAGTAAAAATGACAGGGGAGGTGCAAACTGTTCCGAATTCTATATACTCGCTGAGCAATTTTGAGTTTGGATATTCATAAAAGTGACTGCATACTTCTCTATTATTTTTATTGAAAATTATGGTTTATTTCCTTGATTTATACATAGTACATCTACGACTTCGTGGGTATGTACTTGACATGATAAGTAAGAATCAATCTATAGATACTGAATGAGGATTCTAGGGCGTACCCAGTGCCGTAGGCTCCCGCACTACGGGGTCTGGGGAAGGGAAAATAGCCAGTAGCCATCCCTGTACAAATGTGCAGAGGCTGGGGCTTGAACCCTGGACCTCTTGGTCACAGACGGTAAAGCTCTACTGCTTGCACCAGGGCCGCCCTTCTGAATGTGGATTCTAGCATGCATTATATTTCAAATCCACAGTAATACCACAAAATGTTGTAGACTAGTTGTCCCGTTTGATGCAGCAATGATAGAGTACATGATACTCTAGAGAATTAGTCAGTGGAGTTAGAACCCAAAAACATTTTTCTAGCATGATCAAAAGTCACTAGAATTCGGTCATGGAGCAAAACATGTTAGGTCAATTTCTTCTTTTCTTGGGCCATACCGCCAAGAACTGATACCAAATTTGGATCAAATCCTCCAATAATTCTCTTTTACACAGGTCCCTCCTTCATAACGTGTCACTTCTAGGTTTCACTAGTTATCCAGCTATGCACCATGATTTTGGGGCCATTTTCCCATGTTGGACACTGATTGCTCACTAAAATAGTAAGTGCAAAAGTATGTTCCCACTGAAATTGCTTTGACCATCTTCTTTTTATCCTTGTGTGTGGATTCCATCATCTGATCCCATTATGCATCTCTGGTGAGTGCTCTGACTTTTTGCCTCGGCCGGTTAACTTGGTGGAGGTGAATATGTGTGGTGTGTAGGATCAAAAAAGAATATGTGTGGTGTGGTGTGGTGTGGCTTCCATGAGGCAATCTATTGCATTTCCTGGTGTTTGTGGTGGTGAAATCAAGGCAACAGAACAAGTGTAGAGGCAGTGGAAGGTGGTAGCTGGCAGGTCATCGTCTCTGAACATGTTTACATAGGAAACCAACTTGGGGCCTTGGCGGTGTCCAAATCACCTACCAGTTTGTGCACATAGCTGTGGCCACCTATGCAGTTTTTGAGGCTGACATTAGCCTAGTCTAAAAAGGATGAATAGAAGTTTTGAGCTTTTTTGGTGTCGCTTCAACTCATCTAATATAGTATCACCAAGAAATTGGATGGTTATTGAATTATTATAACCCTGATTTATATCTCTTGTTTTCCATTTTCAGGAGTTCTGAATCTCTAACATTCTGGACAGCACAAGAACCCATGTGATCCATTTCTTCAGAGAATCTGCCAACACCATCTGCTTGCAATGAGAGGACAAACCCTTGCCTGCCTGCCTCTGATCACACTCCTCTCGCTCTTCCTGAGCACCACCTGCCAAATCGACTTCGAAACACAAGCCCTCCTGCAGTTCAAGGCCGGGCTGAGCGACCCTCTGAACCATCTCGTGTCATGGACGAATGCCACCTCCAAGTGCCGCTTCTTCGGGGTCCGGTGCGACGACGACGGCTCCGGCACCGTCACCGAGATCTCGCTGTCGAGCATGAACCTCTCCGGCGGGATCTCGCCGTCCGTGGGGGACCTGCACGGCCTGGCGCGACTGCAGCTCGACTACAACTCTCTGTCGGGGCCTGTGCCGCCTGAGCTGGCGAAATGCACCCAGCTCCGGTTCCTGAACCTGTCCTACAACAGCCTCGCCGGGGAGCTGTCGGATCTTTCCGAGCTGACGGCGCTCCAGGCCCTCGACGTCGAGAACAATTACTTCACCGGTCGCTTCCCGGCGTGGGTCAGCAATCTGTCCGGCCTGACCACGCTCAGCGTTGGCATGAACAGCTACGACCCAGGGGAGACGCCGCCGAGCATCGGCGATCTCAAGAACCTGACGTACCTGTTCCTGGCCGGCAGCGGCTTGACGGGGGTGATACCGGACTCCATCTTCGGGCTCACCGCGCTGGAGACGCTGGACATGTCCATGAACAATCTCGTCGGCGCGATCCCGCCGGCCATCGGAAACCTCCGGAACCTGTGGAAGATCGAGCTGTACAAGAACAACCTCGTCGGCGAGCTCCCGCCGGAGCTCGGGGAACTGACCAAGCTGAGGGAGATCGACGTCTCCCGGAACCAGATCAGCGGCGGGATCCCACCATCGTTCGCGGCGCTCACGGGGTTCACGGTGATCCAGCTATACCACAACAACCTGTCCGGGCCGATCCCGGAGGAGTGGGGCGACCTGCGGTACCTGACGAGCTTCTCCATCTACGAGAACCGGTTCTCCGGCGAGTTCCCGCCCAACTTCGGCCGGTTCTCGCCGCTCAACAGCGTCGACATCTCCGAGAACGCCTTTGTCGGACCGTTCCCGAGGTACCTGTGCCACGGCAACAATCTCCAGTACCTTCTCGCCCTCCAGAACGGCTTCTCCGGTGAGTTCCCAGAGGAGTACGCGGCGTGCAAGAGCCTGCAACGCTTCCGGATCAACAAGAACCTGTTCACCGGCGACCTCCCGGAAGGCCTGTGGGGGCTCCCGGCGGTGACGATCATCGACGTGTCCGACAACGGGTTCACCGGAGCCATGTCGCCGCTGATCGGGCAGGCGCAGAGCCTCAACCAGCTGTGGCTGCAGAACAACAGGCTCGGCGGAGCAATACCACCGGAAATCGGCCGGCTTGCGCAGGTGCAGAAGCTCTACCTGTCTAACAACACCTTCTCGGGCTCCATACCGTCGGCGATCGGCAGCCTGTCGCAGCTGACGGCGCTGCACCTGGAGGACAACGCGTTCAGCGGCGCCTTGCCGGACGACGTCGGCGGCTGCATCAGGCTCGTCGAGATAGACGTCTCCCAGAACGCGCTGTCCGGGCCGATCCCGGCGTCGCTGTCGCTGCTGTCGTCGCTCAACTCGCTCAACCTCTCCAACAACCAGCTCAGCGGGCCGATCCCGACGAGCCTCCAGGCGCTCAAGCTCAGCTCCATCGACTTCTCCTCGAACCAGCTCACCGGAAACGTGCCGCCGGGGCTTCTGGTGCTCGCCAGTGGCAGCCAGGCGTTCGCCCGGAACCCCGGGCTCTGCGTGAACGGCAGGTCTGACATCGGCGCCTGCAACGTCGACGGCGGCCACAAGGACGGCCTCGCCAGGAAGTCGCAGCTCGTGCTGGTGCTGGTTCTCGTCTCGGCGACGCTGCTGCTCGTGGCAGGCATCCTGTTTGTGAGCTACCGGAGCTTCAAGCTCGAGGAGGTCAAGAAGAGGGACCTGGAGCACGGCGACGTGGGGTGCGGGCAGTGGAAGCTGGAGTCGTTCCACCCGCTGGAGCTGGACGCCGACGAGATCTGCGCCGTCGGAGAGGAGAACCTGATCGGGTCCGGCGGCACGGGACGCGTGTACCGGCTGGAGCTCAAGGGCCGCGGCGGCGGTGGCCGTGTGGTGGCCGTGAAGCGGCTCTGGAAGGGCAACGCGGCGGGGGTGATGGCCGCTGAGATGGCCATCCTCGGCAATGTCCGGCACCGGAACATCCTGAAGCTGCACGCGTGCCTGTCCCGCGGCGAGCTTAACTTCATCGTCTACGAGTACATGGCGCGCGGCAACCTGCACCAGGCGCTCCGGCGGGAGGCCAAGGCCGGTAGCGGGCGCCCGGAGCTGGATTGGCAGCACCGGTGCAAGATCGCGCTCGGCGCCGCCAAGGGGATCATGTACCTCCACCACGACTGCACGCCGGCCGTCATCCACCGCGACATCAAGTCCAGCAACATCCTCCTCGACGAGGACTACGAGGCCAAGATCGCCGACTTCGGCATCGCCAAGGTCGCCGAGGATTCCTCCGACTCCGAGCTCAGCTGCTTCGCCGGAACCCATGGCTACCTAGCGCCCGGTGAGTCTTCTTTCGTCTGACACTGGCCTTACACAATTTTTTTGTATGCCACGTACTGATCGGCTGCGGTTTTGACGTTCGCAGAGCTGGCCTACTCGCTCAAAGTGACGGAGAAGACGGACGTGTACAGCTTCGGCGTGGTGCTGCTGGAGCTGGTGACCGGCCGGAGCCCAATCGACCCGCGCTTCGGCGAGGGCAGGGACATCGTGTCCTGGATGTCCAGCAAGCTCGCCTCGGAGAGCCTCGCCGACGTCCTGGACCCGCGCGTCGCCGTGCTGGCGAGGGATAGGGACGACATGCTCAAGGTGCTCAAGATCGCCATGCTCTGCACCGCCAAGCTGCCGGCGGGCAGGCCAACCATGAGGGACGTGGTGAAGATGCTCAGCGACGCCGGCGCGGGGCCCTACAGCCCGCGTGGCCTGCCACCGTCAAGGGTCTGCAGCAACAAGAGCTGCTGCTGAATTTTTGGAGCAAGGCTCTGCCTCTTTCCAACGACAGATATGCCTCTGCTTCTTTGATGAAATCCTAGTGCCATCTGCGCTGTGTGCTAGGGCAATTCATAGGATCATGTACTTGCAGGTATTTTGTACAATGATTAAGCTGAAGTACTCCATCCTCATTAATGTAAGTCATATTTTGGTCAACAAAATCTTCTATTTTCCAAAGAGTCAACGATGCCGGGCATATATTAATAGAGAAGAAATTTAAAATATCTTAGAAAGCTAGAATATCATCTTCTGTTTTTTTGTATAAGTATACGCTATAATTGCTACAGAATTAATAATATCATCATAAAAACTATTTTAAAAGTGAGGCAAATACTACTTTTGTAAACATGGATATAATTTGATTAATTATTTTTAATAAAAATGCGATAAGATGATTTTTGCCTAACAATAGCACATACAATTCATAGTCCAATCTGTATATAGAGCTTTGATAAATCTTGATGCCATTCCAAGCAACCTCTTCATTTGGAAACTAAAGCTTCCTCTCAATGTTGGCTGTATATATAAAAAGGACTTATCCTACAAAAGGTAATCTAGCTACAAGGTAATAGAAAGATAATGTGAAATGTTACTTATTGTATGATCTAATTGAAAGAATCACAAATTGTCCTTTTTTATTCACAACAAATTTCCTTTTTGTTGTCATTTTGCAGATTCATTTTGAGAGTAGTAAGTATAAAGTTGCTTTTGATCTTACTAGGTATTGGCCCATGCATTGCAAGGGGCACAGGCACACAAAATTTACACTGATATACATCTCTCCCAGAAAATAACATGCAAATAAAGTACATGAACACTTCAGGGTATATGTCAACAGGTCAAACTAAAATCTTTCAACATCTTTTGGAGCAAATAATAATGGTCACGATCTCTTCAATTCATCATGGCAGCAGCTCAATTGCTCAAACATTTGTGATGTAAGATGCAGACAAAGATAAGCATTAGTATACTTTGCTTTGAATCTTTTATATAATAATTAGGTTTATTTTATTAATTAAGAGCTAAAAAACTAAGGTAGGACGCCATTGGTAACATCATTGTTATGTACCCAAAAAAGAAATCAAATTTGAGATGGAGCTCTTATCTCTAGGTCACTCAACTTCTCCAACTTCGCTCATACTTGGTGAAGTTACAGCCACCCTAGAAGAATTATGTATTTATATCAGAAGCGTGAAAAGATATATGGACATTGTGCTCCCAACCACCACCCCTTTCAATTGCTCTTTGAGAAGAGCATGGAAGACACAATCCAATTTCACCAACTATGTGCGAAGTTGGAAGTAAGAAACCTGCAAGAACTTGTGTGTTTGGGTCTTTGGGACCAGTGCCTTGGGACATGTACTGTAAATGAAAAAAAACAAAATAGGCATGAGATTAAGATAAATGATCAAAAGTCTAAACATAAGATGTCAAGAGCTGAGAACATAACAGTTGTTGATCAGCAATCAAATTGCTGATAGTAGATCACTCAATGTGAAAGATGAAAGCACCTCTATAATGTTAGGTCTATAGCATATCTGTTTAAGCTCTGTTCAATCTTCATCCTGTGCTCCAGGTTCTTCTTATATTGGGCAGCCCTCCCACCTTCTGCGTCTCCTGCTCATTGTTTTCGCCTTGCATTTTAGAGGGGCAATTGATAGATCCTTGGAAAAACGCTGGACCATAATGGGAGAGCTTTCCTAGTACTGTTTGAGCTCCCTTGATATCAGCCACCCAGGAACGATTGTAAACCACCTGAGGTACAGTCTTGTCTATACAGCCCTTTTTGAGATCATCTTGTGCAAGTTACGGGCCAATTCTGCATTGTATTTCCTGCCACCAAGAATCAGCCCAGAACCCAATTTGTTCATTATTACGAATTATACAGTCCACAGACACATTAAAGAGAGCTTGAGCATTCTGCAGACCCATTTTGGATGATCAAGAGCAACCATAAGATAAATAGGAGTGGCTGTCAGCACCATCCCGACCATCAATGAAACACCTAGCTCTATTCATTAGAGAAGCTTTCCATCCTGGGAGGTGATCTCCATCCTTATCAATCAGAGGTAACAAATCAGCTTTGGAACAGTAAGGGGGAGGCCAAGGTAAGTGCATGGAAAGTCCTTCACTGCAGAAAAAATTTCAGAACTGTCCTGCAAGTCTTCAACAGAGCAATGGATGGTGGTTGCAGAACTCTTTGCTAATCCTCTTGGGATTACTTCCACGTATATGCACCGGATTGCATGCACTCAGTCCATGATCTGAGTAAGACGATGCAGAAAGCATTCTTTTTTTTTACTGCTACCAAGAGTGCAAATAGTAACAGCCAAGAGAGTGATTTGACTATGAATGCACTGAAGATAGTAATTTGACTATGTATGCAATAACTTCATAGTGCAGAAAGCATTCCGTGTTTTACTGGGTTACATTTCTGATGGAAAGATTCGACTGCATTTTACTGCTCACCAATTGGTCGACCTAGACAGTGTGTTAACATTGTTTTTTTGGAATGTACTTTGGCCAGTGTTTGTCCTTTGAACACTTGGATGGTTGGTTACACTCACCATTCTCGTAATGAATACATGCAATGCATGTTGTATTTTTTTCCCATAAATATTTTAGGACAATTATCAAAATATACAATTCTTTCAGTGAACAACAATAAACTATTTAGTCATTTCTAATACATATAGTTGATAACAAAGCCAACACTAACAGAACTAGAGAAATATTTACTACAAAACAACGATTATTTTGAGATACAGGCATTGTTAGGAATGAACTTGAATCATTTGTAAATCAGCACATTCAACCAAATCAATTGTATTGGAAAATGACATGGGTTAAGCACTTTCTGAAACAAGGAAAAGGTATGTGGACTAGACAAATGGATTAAGTCACAAATTGCATATGTTATATGTACGTAGACGATATGGGAGCCCTACTGTACTTGTACAGATTTTATGAGTAAATCAGAAAGAAGAAACCTGGCAAAAATGAAGTGCTCAAACATGGACCAGAAGCTACTCCATACACCAACGTCTAAACTACTGCTCATACATGAACCAGAAGCTACTCCGTACACCAACGACCAAACTACTCTTATGCTTCACCTGAACCAGAAGCTCTTGCCTTGTATTACAAACAATTATATGCATATTCTCCAATTGTGAAATTGGTGCTGCATTTTATGTATATTATGGAGATTTAATTTCATATACCAGAATTACACTATGCACCAGTGCTTCAGTTGGTAGATTTCATGCACATTTCTTTTAAATCTAAGCTAGTTACTATAGATAAGTGTACCACAGGTTTATGGAAGGTAAAAGGGAAAACATTGAAGCCAAACATCATCGGCAATAATAACTGGTTACTATGCGACGCGACCGGTTCGGCCCTCGCGTCGCTCCCTGCGGGCGACGCGGGAGGCGACTCGAATCCACGCCGCCGCTCCCCTTCCTCCCTTCATCCCGTCGCGCCGCTGCCTGTCGGAGTAGGCCGCCGGCAAAGGCCGTGCGGCTTTCCGTGAGGGCGGCGGCAGGGCCTTTCTTCGCCGTAGTGCGTGCGGTGGTCGAGGGCGAGCTCGTGCTGGGCGCCTTGCGGCCCGGCGTGGAGCACATGGTGGCGGCACCGGCGACGGCAGTCTGGGACTGCCTGCGCGCCTCGGCGTCCGGATCCGGTGCGCCTTGGGTCGGATCCGTGCTTAGGCTGGGTGTTGGACGACGCCGGCGGCGGTTTCTGCCCTGGACGCCGGTCTGGCGCCCGGGACTCGCGCGGTGCGGCTGCGTCGGCCTAGGGCGCTAGGCGCGGGCCTCTTCTTCTTCTTCCCTGCACTCAGTGGTGGTGGTGGAGTGCGCAGCAGCGAGCCAGCGGGGTGCGCTCTCGTGCGAGCCGCGTGGGGCTCGTCGGGGCCACCTGCTGCTGCTGCCGCTGCCCCGGCCAATGCCCGTGCAGGCATCGTGTGGCGGCGGCGGAGGGATTCTTCTTCCTCCTCCTCACCTCCTCGACCATGGATTCATGGTGAAGGCGGCGGTGTCAGCTGGGGAAGCTGGGTCTGGTGCCCTATTGGCCGGATCCGGCGACCCCAGGGCAGGGGGGCGATGCCTGTGGTGAAGCATGCGCCTGGCAGTGCCTAAAGGAGGTTGGCGGCGTCAATGGTGGTTGTTGAGTTGGCCGCGGCGGCTAGTGACGGATTCGGTGTTTGGCTGGGGGACGCACATAGCTGATTGTTGCTGGTCTTCGGCATGTTGTGTCACACCCTGATTTCGAAGGAATGAAACCAAGGCAAAAGCTCACGTGCGCCAGGAATAATTTACACACATGAACGACAAATTACATGGTTCAAAAGCACAGTGTTCGAATAAAACATAATATAACGATTACATCGTACCATTATTACATAACTGTCACCAGAGTAAAGCGAAATATAAATCACATCGTCCAAAGCGAATAACAACTAAACGACGTAGACGTAGCAACTCCATCTCGCCACAGGAAGGTCGACGGCAGCATCACGACGCCTAGTATCCCGGATAGTTCTCAGGAAAGTCTCCATCCGAGTCATCACTTGAGCATCCTTTGGTTGGAAAATAGCAAGGGTGAGTTCCATGTCGAAACTCAGCAAGTACAGACGGAAAGTAATGACATGCAAGGCTAGTACAAGGTAAAGCTGAAAGGTAGACTGCGGTAGCATTTTAAAGTTAAACAATTAAAATTTTACTTATTGCAACTTATTCTCTAATCAACTTGGTTAAAACACCCAACCCTTTATTAAGGTTCAAATAATAATAAAGTATCATTTTTCATCATAGATATAAACATAAATCATTAACACATTAAACATGAGATAGCCATCTCAAAGGAACACAGGATAGCCATCCCGATAAAACCCAAGGTAGCAACCTCAGCAACATCACCACGATTTCACATCTTAAGCCATTTGGCTAATCATGCGAGGATCCGGGCCGCTCCTGACTGTGAGCACGGACGATATATCAATTTTTAACTCTGCGCAGAGGTGTACACTTTCACTCCAGATTGTGATTACTCTTTATGCCCGTGGTTGCAAGTCTCTTAGCCCATTACCAAGATAGCCTGGCAGAGGTCACAACGAGGTCCTTCATAGGGTCATAGGCAGTAACAACTCGCCAGCCTTGAGTCCAAGAGTATGGGCGACTTCCCCGTGAGGCCGCCCCTATCACGGATCTCTAGCCCCTCCCATACTAAATACTTGTAAACAGGCCCCAGCAACCATAGCTATGGCCACCCGTCGGTAAGCTGTCTATCGTGCCCATGATGGTCCTGCTAATCGATCAAGCCAGAGCCCATTAGCCTGGAGCTGTACGAAAGTCCCAGGTTGCCGCTTCACGAAAGGACCACAAGGGGGAGGAGATACGTATGACCCCGTCGCTACGAGCCCACTGACATCCGTTCCCCCTTCTTTCACCGCCAACCAACGATGCGGACATGCATCAACTTCTCCAACAGCCGAAGCCAAGAGCCCACGGCTCCAACATGTTTTAAGAAGCAAGTTTTATCTTCATTAAGCGGTGAAAGGTGAGATAGAGCACTAGCAACCTAAAACCTAACAACTAATACCCCCATAGGATAACTTTGGGTAAAGTGGCTAGTAAGTCCTATGGTTTGCCGATTTAATACACATGCAGTGAATTTACTTAAACATGAATAGGCGCAATATGTTCAAAAGAATGCCTGCACTTTCCTTGGTTAATATCCTGCTGCAAGTAGTCCTCCGAGTCCTGCTGATCCTCGTTCACCCACGACTCGTTCTCTAGACGCCACAATCATCACGCATGAGCAATACATGCAAGCAAACATATTTTAATTAGAGCAGTACACCAGAACATATCAACAGTAGCAAAAATAGCATAAAAACATTCTACTCATCGAGACGATTCCAAAAAGTATAAGTTTGGTACAATCGGAGTCAAAATATAAAAGTTATGGCTAAAACAAGTCTAGGGACTATTCTGCAGAAAATATGACTAAAATCTAATTATTTTTGAACTACGAAGGACTAGTTCATAAATAAAGAAAACCACAGGGGCTTTTTTGCAAAGCTGGCAGGACTGTCGGTGGCCTGACCGCGTTGACGTGGTCAGCGCACATGTGGCGCTGACGTGGCGCTTGCGTGGCGTCCACGTGGCTGCCACGTCGGCAGGTGCGGACCCCGGTTGACCTCATGGTTGACCGGGAGTCAACACCCGATCTGAGCCGCCCGGCTCAGATCCGAGGGCTGGCGAAGGTCCGGCTGGACGGGGTCACCGGAGCGGCGTCGGCCAACGGCAGAGGCTCACCGGCGTTGGCCGGAAACGCGCTACGGCTCTCGGCTATCTAGGCAAAGGGTACGTAAAGGCATGGCGTGACGTCGCGGACTCGATTCCGGGGTCGATGGCGGCGGGGGATGGCCGGAGGCGGTGATCTACGCGGAGGCGCCATGACCGGCGGCGGAGATCTCGGCGGGGCGACGCTACGGGCGCAGGTTTGCTACGTGGGGTGCACCGGGGTGACTGGCTCGGCTTCGCGGAGCCGACCGTGGAGTCAAAGACGGTCGCCGGCGGCCGGAGGCGGTGGATCGAGCGGGCGGCGCCATGGCCGTCGGTCAGTGCTCTGTGGGGAAGACGATGCGGGCCACGGAGGACCAAACCAAGGGCGCTAGCGGCCGGCTCACCTCCCTGTGCGGCGTTTGGTGGTGTTCTTGACGGCGGAGACGAAGCGGCGGTAGAGATCGATGGAGCTCGGGCGGCGGCAATGGCGGCGACCGAGAAGATTAGGGTTTCGGGCGAGGCGACGACGCGGGTGGCGGCTAGGGTTTCGAGAGGCGGCTAGGGTTCCGAGAGTCGGCTTTAAAGCGGGCCGGGGATCCTTGGGCCTCGAGCTCGCGCGGCGCGCGGACCCCCGTTCGGTGTCCGTCCCCGCAAGGGAGACAACACTATGCGGGTGGGCCCCACTCGGGTGGGCCCCACCTATCAGCGACGGTGGCCTGTGACGCGTTGCTGGCGCAAGCGGCTGGCGTCGGCGCTGACGCACGCGGGCGATGCTCGGACGCGGGCGGCTCGGCCTGGTGGGCCGCTCGGCCCATCAAGCGTCGCGCGCGCTGCGACGGGCGGCTGGGCCGGCCTGCGCTGGCGCGCGGCCTGCTGGCGCGCGAGCGCTGGGCTGCGCGGCGGTTGTCCCGGCTGAGCGGCCGGGTGACCTGCTGGCCTGCCTGGCCGGCCGTGGCCTGCGTCTGCAACTGCTGGTTTGGCCATGGCGGGCCATAGCTGGCTGTGGCTGGCCAGGCTTGGCCAGGAGAGGCTAGGTTGGCCAGGAACTACTAGGGTCTGGCCTAGGCTAGTTAGGCTAGGTTTTGTCAGTCTAGGGTTAGCGAGGACAAGTTAGAGCATATAGGTAACTAGAAAGCAAAGCAAGAATTGAACAACTAGCTCAAACAAGTTAACCAAAGACTGTGCAGCGGCATGAATGCACAAAGCATGGTTTCTAACGTGCTACACCTTTTAAAGTTATTCATAAAACTTTATAGTTGGCCTATAAATGTAAAGCATCCATGCAAGTATAAACTTAAATTTATTTAAAATTTAACGGTTCAAAAACCAGGGTGTTATATGTTGCCTGGTTGATGGGGTGACGACGGGATTTATAGTTTATGCTATGCTTTGCCCTTGTGCTGGGACATGTTTTGCAGATTTATTACTAGTGGATAGGCCGCATTGTATAAAAGTCTGTAAATCTTTCTATCAGTCCATTTTGGGCCAATATATTTATAATTCAAGTGGGGAACGCCTCACCCCGGTGACATTCAAAAAAAATGGTTACTATGCCTGCATGGAAGCACCAAACATTGTTCAGAAAAGAAAAGGAGGCAGGACAGAAAATAATCATTCTTTTCTGCACTACTCATTATTGGAAGCATTCAATATTAGGCTAGTACCCTAGTTTAAATGATTATAATATGAGAACAGTTATATAGTTGAACATCCACTACATATTTAGTACACATTACAGAAATATGACAGCTTTTTGGTTCTTGTTGGCCTGTTGCTATTTCCAGACTAATATATTATTTTTCATTTCCTTTTTCTGCTGTACCAAATCAGCAGATTCACAATAAGTTGGATGCATACCATGAGAGGCTATCACTATCAATTGAGAAACAAACATAAAAACAGCAGAAGTGTACCTGCAGAAACCGGAAGAGCAATTTCTAAGTAACTGTCACTGATCCTGCATACTTTTGTGCAGGACCTGATAGTGGACATGAGTTTGAATACTTTATCAGATTCAGAATTTAGATTGACACGGAGAAGCAAGCAGCTATGAGTGATCCTCAGCATTTTCGCATTAGTTCCTCCACATCAAGTGCCATTCCTGCACTCACTTCACTGCTGCTGGTGAGAAAGCTTTCTTCTTGTTTTAAATTAGTAGAACCCATGGATGAATCAGTTCCGTAGCAGAGACATCATTAAACCAAGCCAAATCAACAGGGGGTATATGAAAAGCGTTGAGACGACACTGAAAAGTGGTGGCCATCAAAGCCACCTGCAGGCTGCAGCACAAGCTCCATGGCCGGATGCATCATAAACCAGGTGGCAGTACCTGCCAGTCAAGGCCAAGTGATGTCCATGCAAAAGAGGAAAAGTTGGAAATGCAATGAAACCACATGATATACAAGCTAACTGCAAACAAAATAAACCAAAAACAAACACGATGGATCTGCAGACAGGGGAGATGTTGGAGGTGCAGCCGTGCAGGTGTATGACGGTGGGTCGGTGGACTGGGCGCTGATGTCTGCAAGGGAGATGGAGAGGAACGGAGGCTGGTCCCGGTGCTTGGCGTCGGAGGAAGAGCAGAGAAAAAAAGCTGAGTTGCTTGTGGTGGCTGCCAGTTTGAGAAGAAACAAAAAGAGGACTAACCACAAACCTTGCAGGCAATGCCTCGAGCATCTGATGGGCATCACTGAAGTCGCCGTTGCCTCCAACTAGCGCGGCGATGGCTGGCGCGCGAGGCAGCACAGGGGCGGGCCAATAGCTTTCTTCCTCTCGTGCTCGCGTGGGTGCCGGCGCATACGTCGTAGCTCCTCCGCTAGCGCTGAACGTCCGGGAGAAGCGACGGGAGACGGGTTTGTTGCCGATCTTCCCGTCCGGTCGCCGGAGCCGGTGTATGCGGTGCGGGGGAGGGGTCGGTCGAGGACGGACGGGCCTGGGCCCATGGTTCTTTGGATGTGTGGCTTGGGCTGTAGAATGTAACTGGGCCCGATGACAGACCTAGAGCCAGACACTACTGGTCCACCATGAAAGGGCCCAGGGAGAGAGCATCAAGCAAGCGTACGTACCATGCCTTTTTTTTTATAATATATAATACTCTCTCGTCCTGAAATACCGTACATTCTTGCTATTTTAATATAAAATAATAGAGAGAATAATAGACACATGTACCCCTTGCTTATACCTTCCTGATATATTAAAATTTGATTCGATTTCCATAATTAAAAATAAACTCTCATCCTTCTTATACAAAAAAATAGGCAAGGAAATAAATTATTTTTTATAGAAAATAATCATGTATTTTTATTTAATTAAATATTATATTTTTCTCCTAGATGCACTATATTTTAGAAAAAATTTAAAAACTAAAATACACTATAGTATAGGACGAAAAGAGTAATTAATTAAAAAGTTCATATCGTATCAACAAGAAAAATGGCATTGCAACACAAAGAATCGAAATGTAGAACGTCCAATTACACAACCCAAGATGGCGTGCTTTATATTATACTAGTGGTAATATGAACTTGGCAACAGGATATGCTTATATTCTAATCTAATGCTAACAAACTGAAGTGGTAAGTTAGAGGTGGCACTTGGCCCGGGCCGGGGCCGGGGCCGGCACAGCACGTCCCTCTGGTACTTCGTGCTGCTTTGGATCATGTCCTCTAGGCATGGAAATCACGTCGAGCCATGCTAATATGGCACGATAAATTTTTTTCTGCAGCCCAAGCATGGCACGTGGCACACCGGTATGCCTTCGAGTCATGCCAGTCCAAGATGGCCTTCAAAATATCTCTTTAGTTTTTATTTTCCACTCATGATTATGAAATATATATAGGTTGTGTGCACTGTTTTAATAAAAGTTTTAATAATTCTTATATTCTATTCAAGAATTAGACGAGAAATAGTATAGTAAATGATGGTTCTAATGATTTATCAATTTTGATTGTCCTAATGATGGGTCTCCCTTCGTTGATTATTCCTAAAATATCAAAAAACTCCAAGCAGTCTACTAACTGATATTCAATATTAAATTTGAATATGTTTTTATAAATTTTTGAATAGGAAGAGTGATCAAATTTGGGCCGGGGTCAAAAACGTCAAGCGAACTACAATTTAATCAACACAGTTTTATTCCACGAGAACAACATCTATTTGCAATAGTTGGAGGACTATTCGTAACCTCTTCAAGTGTGCATATATTGTCATTTGGAAGACAACCTTGCACCTTCTCGTACTCAGATTCAAAGTTTTCAGTCAATATCTTTGTTGCGCATTGTTTGTTCCTCACGGCTGTAATCTTTTTGAGCCATCAATGAGGTCGCTTAAAACACACAAGCGTGTGCTTTTCCTTGATCACGAACAACTGGCATGATATCTATTTACTGTTAGAAATATTGCACAATGAAAACTCAAAATAATATTTGGGAAAACTAATAAACTGTATATAGAACGAAGACCATATACTCATTTAGTGTTATACTTATGTAAACTATTTTAATGCAATATGTTAACATTCAAGAAAGCATGTGATTCGATAGATTTTTGTTCAATGTTGATATTACGCTTCAGTGCAAGATAATAGAAGCAACAGTGGAGGCACCAACAACATTATATATATGAACTAGCTATACCAAAGCACTCTACCATTGAGCTAAGTGTTATATTATGTACCGTCGATAAAAGAAATTGGAAATAAAGAGATTAAAGAAATTTCACATGATACACGTTTACTTACGTCGATCCTTATATATGTGTGTATATATAGATCTCATTGTCGTATGAGCTGGGTGTCTAAAATATCTTAGGTTCAAGAAGTTTCACATATGGCCTCATGATGTTTCTAGATCCCCATTTATACTTTTCTTTATTTGATGATGGTGGATAGAGATTTAATATACTACTGGGTGCTAATGTTTTTTTTTTGTTCCCAGGAAATTTTACTGTTCATCGATTCTTGATATATTGCCCTAAGTTCCACCTTGGCCATTATCGAGCTGCAGATCCGCCATGTTTGCATATCGAGGAATTCACACAACCAAGATTGTTGCTAAAAGCAGTGATTATTTGCGGTAGAAAGTAGAAAAATAAATCTCTCTTCTTAATTTGCGACTCTGGATTGTAACCCAGTATCAAAATTGTGATTTTGCCCTTTTCTTTCAACTCATTACCCATGTGTTTGAAAAATGAAGCACTTCTTTATTTGTCCTTAACGATGCTAACTTTTATATACAAAAGGGCAGAAAATGCCATGTGATTTGCCCCTGTTTGTTATGCCTATTTGTGATTTTACCCCTAATTTGGAATTATAGATTTATATTGTATGTTGACAAAAATGAATACATTTGGTCAAATATATATTTGTCACAAGTTGCAATTATTTCAATTTATTTATAATATTGAAAACATATTTAAAGTTTGGCGACACCTTAGCAATATTTTGATACCATTATTACAACAATAATACAATATGAACCATATATAAAACACATGACAACAATCATGGAGAAACAATATTTAAAAGTCTCCCATACACCATGTCAGCATGTCCACAGAAGTTACAAGTCTACACCAAGTCACCCTGTCCACCAGAACAACCAGTCTGCGGCATATCACCCTGTCAACAAAAGCAACGACTCTACGAGGAACCGGCAACTATCGCATCCAAGTGTTGCAATTATATTGACGAGCATAATATAATACGTGGGACAAACGAATAGGACACCGGCTACCGGCATCGTCCCAAAGTACAAAGGACCTCGTCACAGGTGGTCCGAAAGGAGCTCATCTTTGTTAGAAATCAGCTCTTTTCGTTGGCACTCAAGCACACAACAATACACAGGCACAAAGACACTACAGAGATAAGAGGAGGCTGTATTCATTTTTTCACTGCATTACAAAGGATGAAACTGACCCCTATTATATAGAGGGACACACTAAATAAATACAAAATGGTACAGTGTTTGAACTCCTTGAATCTGGATGGTACAGTGTTTGAACTCCTTGAATCTGGCTCCTCCTCATTTATTTGGCCACCATTCCAAGTCTATGTTCATATACCGTTGCTTGTCTTGCCAAGACCCTGAACAAAGACTTGGATTTCAACACTCCCCCTTGGCCAAGTTATGCTACGTGCATACCTCATTAAAAACTTCCCTAAAAAACCCAGTGGAAACAAAGGTAAGAGAAAAGAGTACATCATATGCATTACTGCTTATGCCACACCTATTACCTCGGATAAAACCTTGCATCAGAAAATCCAGTGGGAAAAAACTCATCAAGGAAAAAAGAGTACAACAGTTGATGCCTTGGTCAGGTCTTTAGGACCGACACATGATCTTCAGGATCATGATTATGAACTATGGTTTCGGGGTTGGTCTCCCCCTGAACCCTGCAACTCCCTAAGTCGCCTCATGCCAATTCCATGGACACACTTGAGAAAGGTAGAGGCAGATAGTGACTTAGTGAATAAATCTGCAAGATTTTCACAAGACCTTGCTTGCAGGATATTTATCTCCCCGCTCTTCTGGAGCTCATGGGGGTAAAAGAATTTTGAAGCAATATGTTTCGTGAGGTTGCTCTTGACATAGCCCATATGCATCTGTGCAACACAAGCCGCATTATCTTCGTAGATAATGGTGGGGGTGTCGATGATGGTCATGCCACATGACTTCTGGATGTGGCTGTTCATCCGTCGTAGCCAAACACATTCTCGTGCGGCTTCACACAATGCAACTATTTCTGAGTGGTTGGTCGATGTGGCAACCAGGGTCTGCTTCACAGACCGCCAAGAGATGGTTGCACCACCACAAAGAAACACAAAACCAGTCTGTGATCTAGCATTATGGGGGTTAGACATGTAGCCAGCATCAGCATATCCCACCATAGTTAAATCCCCTTTTCTAGGATACCATAACCCAAGGTCCTGAGTGCCTTTCAAATATCTGAGGATAGTCTTTACACCAACCCAATGTCTTCTGGTGGGTGCGGCACTGTACCTAGCCAACAAATTCACCGCAAAAGCAATGTCTGGCCATGTGCAATTTGCAAGGTACATTAGTGCTCCAATGGCACTGAGGTATGGGACTTCATGTCCCAAAGTTTTCTCATCCTCTTTCTTGGGTCAAAATGGGTCCTTATCCATTTCCAATGATCGAACAATCATGGGGGTTTTCAGAGGGTGGCACTCACTCATATTGAATTTTTCAAGTACCATCTTTGTATAGGTGGACTGGTGTACAAACACTCCTTCAGGTAGGTGTTCGAGCTGCAGGCCCAAACAAAACTTGGTTTTTCCTAAATCTTTCATCTCAAGCTCCGTCTTGAGATAAACCATTGCTTTCTCAATGTCCTCTGTAGTCCCGATGATATTTAAGTCATCAACATAGACCAAGATGATGCAGAAACCCTTCGGGGATTTCTTGATGAACACAGGGACAATCATCATTGTTTATGTAACCCCTCTTCAGGAGGAAATTACTCAAACGGTTGAACCACATCCTACCAGATTGTTTCAACCCATACAACGATCATTGCAGGCGAACGCTGAACATGTTGCGGTTTTGATTCGGTCCAGGGATCTTGAGCCCTTCGGGGACTACTGCATTTTTAAATTCAAGTTAGTTGCCATTGATATGAGGTATTGAAACGTTATGCCACTCATGACAGGAGAGTAAGTCTCATCATAATCAATGTCAGGTCTCTGTGTGAAACCTTGTGCCACAAGCCTCACTTTGTATATTACCACCTGGCCATGTTCATCTCTTTTTCAGATGAAGACCCATTTGCATCCTACAGGGATGACCTTTGGAGGAGTTGGAATTGCAGGTCCAAAAACCTCTCTTTGGTAAAGCGAGCACAGCTCTGCCTCAATTGCTGCTTTCCATTTGACCCAATCTGAGCACTTCTGGCACTCTATCAAGGACTTTGGTTCTGGATCCGGGTCCATTGAGTCAGCAATTTTGAAGGAAAAATATATGTCAACAACTATGATCTTTCTTTTGTAAGACTCTCCCGACTCCACATAATTAGTGGCGATCTCCTCATGATTGTTCTCCCACCCATCGTGATTTCCTATAACGATTGAGTTAGGGCGTTCCGATCTTCCAATGCGATAGTGTGCACGCGACGTATTGGGATTTCCATCTTCAGGATGGGGTCCTTCGGGGACCGACTCGACTTCAAGTCGAGCTGCCTCTTTAGGGGCATTTTTAACTTCAGGTTGAGCTTCTTCAGTTGATTTCTTGAGTGATGCAAGTGGCTCAGCTACTCGTCTTTGCGGACGTTTCCGCGGGACCTTGTCCTAGGCACCCGAAGGTCTCCCCCTCTTCCTAGGATTAGGGGAGGCTGTAGAGTTAGTAACCTTCTGGGGTAATTGTACTGTCTCTGGCACATTTATAGCAGGTATATGTGACCTTATCATTCTTTTGTGATCGGTGAAGGCATCTGGAAGTTCATTTGCAAGGCTTTGCAAATGTATAATTTTCCAAACTTCTAGTTCGATTTCACTGGTGCGTGGATCTATGGATTGCATTCCAGTTGCATTCCATTCAATTTCACGGCATTCTTCTGGATGTCTATCTCTCCCAAATGCTGGGAAATTGTCTTCATCAAAGACATAGTCAGCGTACCGAGCCGTATGAAGATCCCCAGTCATAGGCTCTAGATATTTGATTATGGACGGAGTTTCATAACCAACATATATCCCCAACTTTCGGTGGGGCCCCATTGATGTACGCTGAGGTGGTGGCATTGGCATGTACACAGCGTAGCCAAATATACGCAGATGAGAAATACTTGGTTCTTTCCCACGCAGCATCTGTAAAGGGGATGTATCATGATATGAAGTTGGCCTGGGTTGGATCAGTGCTGCAGCATGCAATATAGCATGGCCCCAACAACTGGTTGGTAGCTTTCAATTCTGCAGCATTGGCCTGGTAATCCACTTGATCCTCTTGATCAATGATTCAGCTAGACCATTTTGAGTGTGGACATGTGGTACTGAATGCTCTACCTTATTGCCCATGGCTAAGCAATAATCATCAAAAGCTTTTGACCTGAACTCATCCGCATTATCCATCCGAATGGTCTAGATGCGGTTATCAGGGAAACTTACCTTTGGCCTGATTATTTAGGCAATGAGCTTGGAGAAGGCATGGTTTCTAGTGGACAACAGGTCCACATAGCTCCATCTTGTAGAGGCATCAATTAGTACCACAAAATACCTAAATGGGCTAGACAGGGGCTAAATAGGTCCACAAATATCACCTTGTATCCTTTGTAGGAACATTGGTGACTCTTCCCTAATCTTCAGGGGGGATGGTCTAGTGATTAGCTTTCTCTTTGCACATGCAGTGCAAACAAAATCTTCAGGATTTGGGAAGCCTTTTGCCTCATGGCCAGCAAAGTTATTGATGATTCTTCTCATCATGCTCAACCCAGGATGACCCAAACAGTCATGCCATATTTGAAACGATTCTGTATTCTGAAAAATTGTCTTCATCGCAACATATCCATCTGTGGGTTTTATGTATGTGTAGTACAAACTCGATGGTGATGAAGGGAATTTTTCCACCACTCTCTTTTGGTACCCGTCGAATTTAGTGATGAGCATGTATTCAGTACCTTGCTCGATCTCAGTTTCTACATGAAAACCATTCGCACGGATATCTTTGAAGCTCAAAAGTGTGCGCTTTGAGTCGGGATACAACAATGCATCCTTTACAAAGATTTGGGTACCCATAGGGAGAACTAGTGTGGCACTTCCGGTGCCTACTATATGAGCATTGCTTCCGGCAATGGTCATAATATTTCCTTTTTTCTTTTTCAATGTTTGGAAATATCTAGTTTCCCTTAGTATTGTATTGGTGGTACCACTGTCTACAAGACAGATTTCTTCTTCAGCCATGGGATTCTCACAGATCCTGCCGAATATCATAAGGTAAATTGAAATTCACCATGAAGCATATATTATGATAAAACAGCGTCACATAGTTCCTGGGAAATACAACAAGGGTTTGGCCATCTACTAAATTACAAATGCTCTTCGGGAGCATGAATGGCCAAACTTCATAAAAATAATGCTAATACATGTGGACATCGCACTTGGATAACATGATATAATGGAGATTACTGCATATCTCCATAGGGATCGAGGCCATCAAAAATGTCATCCATCTGGATGTCTGCACCACTTGCATCAATAGGTGTGCTGTCACGCTTCTCAGGCTGAGCTTCAGGCTCGGCTATGAAGTGAGACTCATGTTGACCTTTATCCCTTTTCTTGCTTTGCTAATAAAGGTCAACTAGGTGCTTGGGAGTGCAACATGAGCGGGACCAATGCCCCTTTGCTCCGCATCTGAAGCAATCCTTTTGCTCATTCCCATTTTGATCACCCTTTTCCCTCTTGGGTCCTTTTCCCTTTCCTTTGCCCTTGAACATGGCACCTTTCTTCCCCTTCTATTTTCCCTTTCCTCGGCCCCATTTGCGGTTGCGAGAACTCTTAGCAACATTGGCATGTGCTTCAGGCGCTGCCATGGAACCAATGGGCCTGGCAGAGTGATTGTTCATGAGAACCTCATTCTGTTGTTTAGCAACAGAAAGCACTTCAAGCTTAGAGTACTTAGTGTACTTCGTGTTTCTGTACTACTGCTGGAGTACAATGTTGTAAGGGTGGAAGGTGGACAAGGTCTTCTCGATCATATTAGCGTCAGTGATCTTCTGGACACTGAGACGCAATTTAGTCATAATGCTGTGCAAAGCAAAATTGTACACAACCACAGACTTAAAGTCTTAGAAGCGTATGTTGACCCAGTCTTGTTGCGCTCTAGGGAGCATAATTGTCAGCTGCTGGCTGAAGCGGTCCTTCAGGGACTGCCATAAGACTTGAGGGTCAGTCTCTATCATATATTCACACTTTAGGTCTGGGTGGAGATGATGACGTATGAGGTACAATGCATTTGCTTTGTCATGCTTTGTACGCTGATCATTGCCAGCTTCAGGCAGGACAATAGTATGATCGAGTTGCTTGCCCATGTGAGGTAGTTGCTGCCATCAACGGCGAGCACATCGAAATCCCTCTATGCGATGTCCGACGACATTCCTGCACAACCATCGTACAGGATTAGCGCATGTCGGTATGTAATATTTAGGATTACTATTATGCTTCTTCTGGACTATGCAAGAATTTCCCAGGCGTAACCTTCGGGGTTACTTTGTAATTTAAACAACTAAGATAAATTGCAACAATTTTAAAGTGCAATAAATAAATCTGTGGGATTTAAATAATTGCGGGAAAATAAATTAGAGTAATAAATATACAATGTAAAATATTATGGTCTTCGGGCCACATATTTTCTATGGGCTTCAGGCCGCATTTTATGGACTTTGGGCCATTTATTTTGCGCAAAAATGAAGAAGTTCTGTGCATCCAGGATGGGCCAAATCAGATGTAAAGGCTCATCAGGACGGCCTGCTAGGCCTGTCATGGAGGCTGGCCACTCGTGGCCATCCATCAAGATTGACGACTCGCGTTGCTCCCAGCAGAGTATATAATGGGCGGGTCAAAACCCTAACCCTAACTCCTTTCCCACTCATTCACACTCTAGCCCTTATCTCATTCGGACAGGAAAGTAGAGAGGAGTGGAGGGTGGTGGGACAGCCTGTGCATACGGCCGAGGCGGGGCTTGCGCCCATGCTTGCCGGCGGCCAGGGGCTGGGCGGCGGCGGCGGCGGGGCTGGGTGCCCTCGCGTGCTTTGCCTCAGCTGCGCTAGTGGCCGCACCTAGGGACACCGGTGCCTACGCCTATGCCCGCGTGGGGAGGCGCCCGTGGTCTAGGTGGCCGGTGCCGCGCTTAGCCTCGCACCTGCGCCTACGCTTGGAAGCTGTGGTCGACCTTGGCTCGCCCGTGCGCGCGAGAGAGCAGCGGCGGTGGGCCTGTGTCGCGCGCCCTCGTCGGGAGGGGCGTCGCGTTTGCGTCATGGCCGTGCGCCTGCAGGGCGGCAGTGGTGGCGCCCGCGGCCCTCGACTGGGCCACTGCGGGGCCAAGGCAGCGGCAGCATGGCGGGTACGCCCGCACGCGCGCCTGCACAGCGGCCCGGCGAACCGGTGTAGCAGTCGTCGGCGGGACCCATGTCCGCGACAGGAGACGTTGGGGGTGCCCGCGGTCTTGCGCTGGGTCGGGGCCGGTATGGCTGCTATGTGGCCCTCGGCTTCCGCTCGCGCCGGCGTGCACCCGTACACAAGGAAGCGGCAGCAGCGGCCTGCTGGGCCGCGCGCCCTTTGTGCTAAGCCCGCTAGTGGCCGGATGGCCGGGACTGTGGCGGCCGTACTCGCGGCCTTCAGGACCAGCTGGCCGGGGGCCAACGGTGGTCCGTGGATCTGGGCCGGCGGAGTCCGAGGTGGTCGTGGCGGCTGCCAGTACAGGCCTGCTCATCCACGCCTGCGGCGACGGCCTGTTGAGGCCAGCTCGTTCGCTCCTATGGCGCTACTTTGGTCAGATCGGCTCGTCTGCAGGACGGCGGTGACCATCTCGTGTGCCTTCAGGGCAGCAACGACGTTCATTCGGCACTTCAGGGCCGGTTCCAGGTGAGCAGAGGCAGGGCCTTCCTTGCATCACCATGGGTAGAGTAGAGTGTGCTAGCTCATGTATAGAGAAGAACCGATTTCTACCTTTCTCACCTTTAGCTTGGTCAAGGCTCGTGCTGATAACGTGTTAGAAATCAGCTCTTTTCGTTGGCACTCAAGCACACAAGAATACACAGGCACAAAGACAAAGAGATGAGAGGAGGCTGTATTCACTTTTTCACTGCGTTACAAAGGATGAAAGTGACCCCTATTATATAGAGGGACACACCAAATGAATACAAAATTGTATAATGTTTGAACTCCTTGAATCTAGCTCTTCCTCATTTATTTGGCCACCATTCTAAGTCTATGTTCATATACTGTTGCTAGTCTTACCAAGACCCTGAAGAAAGACTTGGATTTCAACAATCTTAGCCTCATTGCCCGCCTTGCGGCGCATACATACTGCTCACATTTCGTCGTCCCGTACAGCAGCCCGCGCGTGTTCTAGAGCGCCGGCACCAGCTGTGCGGCTAATTGGTGCCACCAAGACGCTCTTCATCTTGCACCAAGACGCGGTTAATTAGTGACGCATTTAAGTAGTAAGTAGTGATGCGGAAAAACACGTCACTTACATTGTGTCTATGATGTGAACACATCAGTGATGACTGATGAGAGAGATGACGTCGGTGTAGGCCTAGCGGTGAGACGATGGCAATTGGATAATGGCGGTGGCCCAATGACTCCATTATGTTCCAAGCAAGGGAGAGGAGCGGATTCAATGGGCTCGATAACGCCAAGTACGAAGAGGCGCTGAGCAAATGAGCATAGAGGAGGCAACGACAGTGCAAGAAGGCCCATTGAACCAAGGCGTTGGAAGATACAGGCCCACACACATGGCAGACGTTGTGTTTAGTAACGCCACATGGGTGTCTCAAAAAAGAAAAAAAAGGAACGCCACATGGGAGCGTGTCATTGTTTTATTGACTTGTTAGCCACAGGGACCTCCTAAGTGCAGCATTCCTTTACGCAATAGTCCCTCTATCCAGGAAAACACGTAACTATAGGTTATACATGAAAAAGTAGTTCAAGTTTAGCCAAGTTTGTAGTACATAATATTCATATATGTGGCTCCAAATCAATTTATTATGCAATATATTTAATTAATCTATTGATATTTATTTGATATCTTAAATATTGATACTTTTGTATTTATAATTGATAAAAATAAAAAATACTAAAACAATGACACTATGCTGGAACTGTATGTTTTTATTTTGGACAGAGGGGGAGTACATATTTACTTATTTCTGACAGTAATATTTGTTCTCTTTTGTCTCTTACGAAAGATGTTAATGTTTGGAGATGGCCTTGCCAGACAACAGGATCTATGATGGAGAAATATGGTTCAATAAGAGTTCTGAACAAACCATACAAAATATTGTGGTAGAATATGCATGTCTATTTGGTTCCTACACACTTATTCAGAGCAATGTGTCTTGTCAAAATCAAATGCTACGGATTTACTGTCTTATACAACATACTACAAAGACTGCTAACTAGCCTGATCTTTGCCAAGAGTTTCACAAACTACAGCATAATACTTTGCTCCATATAACATATGTACACTTTTGATAAAAGAACCTGTAGCATGAAACGACTGTTCTGAATGCATAATTTACTAAACTGCTAAAGTAGAAAAAGCAGCATCCATGTCCACTTTATACTATGGCAACATCATGTGGTATTAAAATTCTGTGATTCGATCACTTAAAGGTGCACATAACACTCATTGTTGTCTTATTACAATTAGCCCATAAAGCATGTGTTAACTTTGCAGCTTGTATCAGACCAACTAAGCTTCCTTTGTGTTTGGTCCTAAAAAGAAGACTCGTTCCGGTGCATTCTGCATACATTTTTCAAGAGCGTACGGAGTTTACAACAGCATTAATTAATTTGCTATCTCCCAGTTCCCACAAGCTACAGATGTGTCTTCCTTTCGCAGCCTTGCAGAAATAAAATAATTAAGCACATAACCAACGAAGAGAAGTCATTTGGTTCCCTAAAAAAAAAGGAGGGAAGCCATGTGGTAGTGCAGGAGCACACTAAGCAAGTACTGTGTGTAAGTTATTTGACTGAACTTAAAAGATAGATAAAGGTAGTTGAGTCTGCTAACCAGCGTGGAACTCAGATTAGATTACAGAGATAAGCTATACTATTCTCGGCTTACGACGGTTCAGTACGTTGTGTGAACCTGCTTTGGTTCTTTTGCCCTTTTGAGTACTGTTACATGTTCATCTGAACTATATGTTCTTAATTTTATATTGTATTTACTCTGCTGGACAGGCTCTAGTATCAATGGATTGGCATCTTCTGCAAAGTGCCTTTAGAAAATTATAATGCTGCTAGTAAAAGTATTCAAGGTGTAGTGTTGGTATACCCCTTGTGACTTAAGTATAATCTTTGTTGGAAAGCATCACTTGAGGTAAAGGAGAGTGTGGCTACTTTGATTATTTCTATCTTGTTCTTACTGCTCTGATGATTGAGAAAAAAATTTGATAACTATCCATCAGGTGTTGAACACACTATCAATTTGTTTCCGAAAGGTTTAGGTCATTAAATGGTTTTAAATGTAAAGCTAGTACAGAGCTGCAGATCACTTCAAGTAATAGAACTTTGTTTTAAGACATCTGAAAAAAATGAATTTCAAATTATCAAAATTTGAACAATATTTTTGGGCATTAAATGATTTCAAATAAAATAGTCATCTAATATAAAGTTGCAGATCTGTTCGAGTACTACAATTTGGTATAAAGTTTGTCTTCATCCGATTAGATTTGAAAATGGTATTAGTTTTATTGTGCTCCTCTTTCTTGAGAGGCGGACCAAATTATCAACTGTCTCTAGAAATCTATTTCTAAACTAAAGACAGCTGGAAAGACTAACCGCCTCTAAAATTACATTTTTAGAGGTTTCTTAAAATAGATGGCGTTTCTTAAAATTAGAGGGAATTTCTAGAGGGAGCTGCGCGTTGTAGCAGCATCTAAATTTCACTTTCTAGAGGTGAACCAGATTAAAAAACCATTTTTGGAGGCAAATTTTAGTGGCGTCTCATCTCTTAATGTGGAGACGTTTACGAAAAAAACGTTTTTGTTGTAATGACATTATGTACTCATATAGTCACATCTGTCCGCTTCTTTGTGTCGGCAAAAACTGTGTTCTCACGGTTAAGGAAGATGCGTGGAGGGAGAAGAGACAGAATCAAAGTCGAAGGAGACGGAAGGAAGTAAATGCAAAAGAAAGATGCAAGAAAACTTTTAATTTTAGAAAAAAATGGTTATAATAAAGTGATGACCCAGTTTACTATATAACTTCATTAACTAATCATTGGACTTTTGTAACATCCAAAAATATAAGGGGTGACATTTTTCTATACGTTCAACATTTATGTAACAGAGTTTAGCCGTGTAAGGTATGCATAAAACAACACAACACGTAACCGTACACTCGTGTGTTTAGCTCTCAGGACGATGGGATGGGTCGATCCCCCTTCTTACTTGTGTTTGGACGAGGGATGGATGGCCTGGAGCGGAATATGCCGCCTAGATTTTGGACGCTTGTCCATCTAGAAACAATCGGACAGGGTAAAATATTGATGGCGTTGTTGGGTCATCTTCTCATGTGGGCAGCTTTTATCAGCTCACAGGGTTGAATGCTACCTTCTGCAAACACAAAAGCTCAATATTTGAAATTTTGTTGGTTATATATTCCTTCATAAAAGTATACAATTTGAAAATTATACCATCATTCCATTGAATATGCGTGGTAGCTAGATCTTCTAGAGCTACTACTATCACTACTACTAGGAAAGACGATATACATGAATCTATCCTAAATTTTTCTTTCAAAAGTAGGTACTCCTTAAAAGGAGAATAAAAGTGAAATAAAGCTGAAGAGGGAGGGTAATGTCGTTGATACATCCTGCGTGGAATGGAGGTGCACCGTGGCAGGCGTTCACTTCAAGGGATTCCAAGACTTTTCTAGTCTTTTGATTCAGTGGCGAGAGATGATAGGAGTAGCTTACTGTTGGCAGCCTAGCCTTTGTTCATACCACATCTCATTTGTGCCATGTTTGGTCTTCTCTGACGAAAAAGATGACGATACTGGCAATTGTCGCCCCTCTTTGGTTTTGACGACGAATCGATGTTTTTTTACAAAGGGACTAATTTTTATTCAATTAAAAACCTCTTTTACAACTGAGACCTTAATATAAAATAAAATTATATTGAAGCACACTGTAACACCCAAAAATTTGTATAATTTTAAAATAGTCAATTTGATTTAATTTTGCATTTTTGGTGAGCATCTAACCTAGGTAAAATAATTATTTTTATAAAATTAAAATCAATCCTAGGTCAAGAAGCATGTTTGTGCATTCATGCTGGTGTATAATTTATTTTGTGATGTTTGGTTTTGGTAGGGTTTGAATTGGAATTCAAATTTCCTTTTGAAAATAGGTTTAAAAAATAGTTCAAATAAAAGGAAAAGGAATTCTTTCCCTCCTTTCCTCCCTCCTTCCTTTCGGCCCAATCGGCCGCCCGGCCTGTGAGGCCATAGCGCCGCAGCCAGGCTGCGAGACAGCCCAGCCACGGCAAGCCGCCCGGGCTAACAGCAGGCCAAGCCCAGCTACCAGTCGCTGCTCCCGCGGCCCATTTTCCCTGCCCTGCTTCGCCCTGCGCGCGTGTCCGCACAGTGGGCCGGCCCAACAGCGCAGCGCAGTGCCGCGTTCGCGCCTTGCGCCGCCGACAGGTGGGCCCCATCCTCTGGCCCCACGCGTCAGCGCTCTCCTCTGCTCCGCATCGCGCGGAAGCGCGCCGCCGCCGCTCGATCCGCCACGCTCGCGCCCCGATGTTCCCCGCCGCCTATAAAGGGGCTTTGCCCTGCCTTCCACAGCTCCTTCGGGAACCCTAGCCTACCGCCGCCCCGGTTTCACGGGACGAAGAAACCCTAGCCGCTTTTAGTCGCCGCCGCGAAGCTCCTGGCCGCCGTCGATCTCCGCCGGCGATGTGACCCCGCCAACAAGAACCCCACCACAAGCTTCGCGGGAAGGTGAGGATCACGCCGGTGCCTTCCTTTTCCTCCCTCTCTGTCTCGCGTGCTCGCGCGCCGTCATCACCGTAGCATCTGCCGCTGTCACTCCGCTCCGTCGCGTGCGCCGACGTTACCGGCCCCCGTCCGCTGGCACGGACCCCACCTTGGGCCTGCAAGGTCGCCCTGCGTCTCTCCATCCCCTCCGCCTAGGTCGCTGTGCCCCGTAGGCCCCGCAGCCGCCTCCAATCGAGCTCCCCACCGTCGTCCATGGCACTCGCCGCGCGGCCACCCGCCTCCAGTCATCCCCTTCCGTCATTAACCCTACGGCCGAGTCCTGGGAGCCGTGCTCGTCACCCCCCGTGCCCTTCGTGCCGTCAGCAGTGCCCCGGAACGCCATTCCGGCGGTCCTCCGGCGACGCGCAGCCGCCTGGAGCGCCGTCCCCGGTGACCTGACCCCGCCGGTCGACCCTGGCCGCCCAATCCAATCTCGGCGGTCCAGATTAGACCGTGGCGTACCGGTCAACCGGGAGTCAACCGGCTCCCTCGTCTGCCGACGTGGCAGCCACGCTGGCGCCACGTGCACGCCACGCAAGCGCTGACCAGGTCAATCTGGTCAGCCCTGCTAGTTTTGTAGAAAAGCCCCTGAGTTTTTTGGTATTTGCGATTTAGTCCACCATAGTTCAAAACAGGATGTTTATTTTATAGTTTGAACCCCAAAGTCGTCGGTATTTATGTTTTAGGTCCAAACTGAGTGTTATTTTAGTTTTTAAATTATTTTTAATACAAAATTAGTTCTATTTATTTACTGTTATGCCCCTGGCCTTGTTTTAGTCGTAACTTTCACGTTTTAACTCCGTTTTTAGCAAACTTGTACTTTTTGGAATCGTATCGACGTAAGCTACGTGGTCGTTACAATGTTTACCATATTCTAGGATTTTCAAAATGTGACTTATTTGCAGGTTAGAATAATGATCTATCAACACCTTTCCAACATGCAAATAGCCTAGATCAACCTTGTTAGTTGTGCCACCACAACGATAGCTCCTCTGTTGGTCACTCTTACACTCTCATGATCATAGTAACGAGCTCTACCGTGTAGACCACTCTTTCTTCAGTGTTTATTTTGATTGATGTTTGTTCTTAGCTTTGTTTGTTTGTGTTGTTTGTTTGCTACGAATAGACGAAGAGCAGTTCATGAGTGCTAAAGATCGGGAGCTGAGGACCGACAAGTACAATTGGAATTAGAGACCAAGAGTTCTTTGACAACCAGAATCAGCAGGTTCATTAGGAAAGCTTTGAACGAGGCAAGTATAGCTTGGGGTTTTATTTATGTGACTATGATCTTGTGACTTAATTAATGATTAAGCAGTAAAACGATAAAAATGACTTTTTAGCAACTTGAGGATTTATCTGTAATAGAATCTTCGGGGTTTACAGTACAGCTGTGAGGGCTATATGGCTCTGGTTTTAGCTCAGTATGAGGACCTTTTCTGGATAGTTAGGGGTGCCAAGTTGGGTATAGGATGGCCTCTGTCCTTATGAGTATAGCCGGGAAGGATTGTGCCATATTAGAAGGGGGGTTCCTACATCTGATGATCTGGCAGTCCTAATTAGTTAGACGAACCTTTGAAAAGATTCATAGTGAACCCTGCCGGCTTTCCTTGGTAGTGGGCTATGAGGTTAGCTACCTCGGGCGAAAGGGCAATTCATGGCTCACAGTGAAAGTGTACACCTCTGCGCAGAGTTTAATAAATTGGTATACTAGCCTTGCTCAAGGACACGAGCGTCCTTGGAATCTTTACATTAAGATGATGGCTTTTGATTGCTAATATATTCATGGTTTACCGTTTTATGCTTCATATATTATTTATGTTACATTGATCAGGAGTTGATGGGTACTGCCTTATTGCTATACTTGTTGAGTTCGACGTGGACTCACTTTTGCTATTCCCACCACACCTCAGGAGAAGTTTTAGGCTTGTGATCAACCAGTCAGTTGGATCCAGTGGAGTGAAGTCTACACCCAGAGTTTGAAGTCATCTTTTCGCTGATTGTTCATTAGGTGATCTTTTATATATTATGTACGTTATATTTAAAGTATTGAAATTGATACTATTTGTAGCTATATGTGAGATTTGTCCTTTAAGACTCATATATAATGTATATCTAGTTTTGTCCTTAGAACCGGGTGTGACAAGTTGGTATCAGCTCAATGCAGGCTGTAGGACGTAAGCCTAGTTAGCAATGGTCGATTTGCAAAACATATTTTTCTATAAAACTATTTTTCCACCTCCTTGGCTCATTGAATTGACTATTTCTCAACCTTGTCATGTTACCTCATCCTTGAATAGCTTCCTTTGAGCTAATACTTCCTATATTCTTTATTTATTGTTTTTGTTCATTTACTAAAAGTTTCTAATCTCATCTTGAACAAGTCTACGATGGCCTTTCACCTATAATCCACTCCTTAGGATGCCCACCATTGCTATACAAATATACGTATAGTGTCGTTGGTGTGATGCATGCTTGTTTTATGCTCATGTGTGATTTGGATCTTCGTAATGAGTGCAATGATCTTGTGGTGTTTATCCACAGTTTCATTTAGTTCATAGGCCTAAGGTATAAGGAGTAAGGAAAAAGATAGTTGGGATTTGGTTCTCCTGTTCTCCCTATCCTATTTTTCTATAGCAATCTGTCTTCTTCTGCATACACCCTGGATTTTGGATGACCCAAAAATCTTGATAAAATTCTGGACAAAAGTAGACTTCAGTAAACTTCTCTGACAGCAAGAATGACTATCAAAATTATTCTGTTTTGGGAGATATATATGTTACAATCTGAAGTTTTTGTATTGTGTGAAGTTCTGAGCAGTCTCTGTATTTGTCTATTTCCCACCAATTTGGTTTTAGAATCTGTTGATTTGATATGAAACAAAGTTGTAGAGAATTTTATAAGCTTTTCAACGGTATAAGGTGCAACTTCATTGGATTAATAGAACTGGAGTATGGATGTTTTGCTGTGCTGCTAAATTTATGCTCACGAGGGATTTCTTGCCCATGCAAATAAGTCTTTGGGATGACAGGTGGATATGATGACAATCAACTTGCATAGAAGAAGATGCAAACTATCCTTTGGTGCCCTAGCTTAATTTTTTTAAGGGGGGTAGCCAAACTAAAGAAGTTACAAGATCAAGGTTTTATGCGTTCAAGCATTTCACTTAAAAAGAGCAACTATCGCCATTGTTGTGTCTATCCATGTGCAAGTGTTTTGTGCCTTGGACAGTGACCTAATGGATCATCTACATTGAAGCTCAAGAGTTCAACATTCAACTCAAGACAAGTTGGCGTTGATGACAAAGGAGTGTGAAAATGGATTTATTTACAGTTCAATGAATACTTAAAAGACTTCACTGGTATGCCAAGGTTGTCAAATAATTTTGTTTGAAGGAAGTTCTCTTCAAGGTTATGATGTATCTAATGGTGCCATTACATGAAGAACTTAAGAGAGATGTGTTGAGTTCCTATCCATGTATGTGGGAGTGATCCAGAGATCTTTAGCATGCTAAATTCTATCAAGGGTTCATTGGAGTAGAAGGGTTTCATTCGTCCTAGTGCTTCACCTTGGGGTGCTCCAGTGACCCTTGTTGATAAGAAGGATGGAATCCTGCGAATGTGTGTGGATTATCATTGTTTGAATGAGGTTACCCTTAAGAACAAGTATCCATTGCCTAGAATTGATGACTTGTTTGACCAGTTGAGAGGTGCTTGTGTGTTCTCTAAGATAGACCTGCATTCTGGTTATCATCAGTTGAAGATTAGGAATCCAGATATACCAAAGACAGCCTTCACTACCAGGTATGGGTTGTATGAGTACCCTGTCATGTCTTTTGGTTTGCACCTGCCTACTTTATGTACATGATAAACAAGGTGTTCATGGAGTATCTGGATAAGTTTGTGATGGTGTTTATTGATGACATATTGGTTTGAATTGTGTTATGATGGTGTTTATTGATGACATACTGGTTTGAATTGAGTTAAACGCCAATTACAACACTAACAGCTTATTGAAGATGATCAATGCCAATTACTGTAATTAATAAGTCACTATTTAAAAAAATTGTGTGATAATTACAAGCAATATATGGACGCATAAAGGCTGCAACCACAGGCGGTGCTAATTGCATTGGCGGTGGGAATGTTGCCAAGAACTAAAACATCAAGTTTTCTAAGAATTTTTGAATCATCAAACAACAATTTTCATGGGATGGAGGGAGTAATAATAATCAGATGCACTTTCCCTTTGGGATGGAGGGAGTAATAATAATCAGATGCACTTTCCCTTCCTATACGAGTTTTACAACATATTAGCTGAATAAAATAATACAAATGTAATCCATGCTTAATCATGAGAAATTGTGTTTACTATATTTTGAATTTGGTGGTTAGGTTCACGATAGGAATTATGGAAGTTAGGAACGTAATTGGAGCTAGGGGAATTAATGAACCAGTATCTTGAGTGTTAATTCCCCTAAAACCCCTTATAATTTGGGACATATTGTAGGTACTTTGATGCCTTGTATTTCATAATCGAAGGAATAAGTAGGTATAATTGTACAAGAGAATTTGTAGCTAGTAATCTAGTTATGTGAAGTGATTTCAGTAAACCATATTACAAATATATCAACAAGGAAGCTTAGCGTGGATCCGCAGAAATTGATGAAAGTAATGTCAAGTCCTTGCTGTCTAATGAAAATAAGAAAATATGTCAAAAACTAAAAATAGTAGAACTTGTGTGTATGAAACTAGTACTAATTTTTAGGAACATGTCTCTTTCTGCAATGTTTGCCAACCTTCTGATGTTGGTTTTATTTTAACTTATTTTCCCCTTTTTCTTCATGAACTAACTTGTTCCTTCCATTAATATTCCTTCTTTCATGTATCTTTGGTCCAGTGTTTCTGTATCTATATCTGTGGTTATTCTTTGGAATTTAACCCAACACAAAATAATTGACATATGCAGTCCGGCATGTATGGTTATAAGAAAACCCTTTCCTAAAAAACAGTTTATAAGAAAACAATTCAGAGCAATTCAGTACAACTTTATTTGTTTCTTCCAAGCAGAGTACCCATGCCGACACTTTGAATAGGCGCCCACACCCACACACACACAGAGAGAATTTGAACGTGCCACATTGCCCACATCCACATGAGCATATATGAGGAGACTAAAAAGTCAACAGTCCCCATATAGGAGCAGTGTCGACAGACACATGTCGCCTTCCATTGAATTGACGAATAGAAGCCTTCCATATAAAGGTTGTTAACTTTTTCACAAGGAAAATAGTTTGATTAGTAATTTGATACTCAGTGAGATTAATTTAACTGCATTTATAAAATTGCTATCTACCCAAGAAAACCAGAAACATGTGGCTAGATTTTCTGCCGTCTTTTTTTCTCCACAGGCCCCCGCGTCGCCCACCCACATAGGCGACTCAGGCGGTGGCGAACCCAAGCCGCCGCCGCCTCACTCCACCACTCCCTCCCCCTCGCCGCTGCTAGAGGGCGTCGCCGGGAGGCCCGCGTGGCCCCAGGGATGGCGGCGGCGAGGATATCGGCAATGGGGTTGCGAGCGTCTGCTGCAGGGCTGCGCTCGATGACCGGGCCTGCGACCGCGGCTTCACCTCGCTCCTCCACTTCCTTCCCCCTTCCACCGTCTCCGTCCACTCCGGCATAATCGACGGCGGCGGCGGTTGTCGGCCTAGATCCGGGCCCTTGTGGGCCGGATCGGGGCGTTTGTTGGCGCTCGTCCTCCATGGCCACGGGAGGGTGCCTGGCCTCCCTCCTCGTTGGGTGGAGACCAGCCACCTCTACGGTGGTGGGTGATCTGGACGACATTTCTCCAATGCCCGGTGGCCGGTTCACGGGGTGGTAGTTTGGCTGAAAACCCTGCCTGGCATCTTACGCCGGGCTGGTGGCGGTGGTACTGACGGTGCCACTCACCTTGTTGAAGGCGTCGCTGAAGCTGTTGTGATAATGGACGTTCAATAACTGGGTGAAAACCTAGCCTAGTTTCTCCAGGCCTACGGCGGTGATGCAGTTGGCCCGTCTTCGAAGATTTCCTGCCGTGTGTTTATTATGTTGCTCAAGTCAAAGGTGGTATTCGATGACGTAATAGTTCGGCTGCTGGTAGGCAGGCTTGCATCTACACCAAGTGCTTTGTGCCGTTGGCTTGGAAAAAGCATCCAGTCTTTTAATGGTGGTTGGTGTCCAACATTTTCAGTACCTTTTTTAAGGTCTGACAAACGTGTTTTGGCGGCTTTGTCTTGATGGTGGTGATTTTATTCGAGAGGAGTTGATATCACGGAGCAAGCTTTTTTGTCGTGTAGTACTACTCGAACCCCTTTTTGGGGATTTAACTTTTTTCATCAGTTTACAACAACAACAACAACAACATAGCCTTTTGTAAGCAAGTTGGGGTAGGCTAGAGATGAAACCTAAAAGAGGCATGAAAACAAAGAACACATAAATGGTATAAGAAAAAGATTACGGTTCAGGCACGTTAATTACTAGTCTCCAAGCGCTCCTATCCATAGCTAAATCCTTAGGGATATTCCACTCATTAAGGTCTCTCTTAACCGACTTGTCCCAAGTCAGTTTAGGTCGACCTCTACCTCTCTTTACATTATCGACCCGCTTTAGAACCCCACTACGCACCGGTGCCTCAGGAGGCCTCCGTTGGACATGGCCAAACCATCTCAACCGGTGTTGGATCAATTTTTCCTCAATTGGTGTCACCCCAACCCTATCCCGAATATCATCATTCTGGACTCTATCCCTCCTTGTGTGCCTACAATACCATCATAACATACGCATCTCTGCTATACTCAATTGCTGGATATGTCACCTTTTCGTAGGCCAACATTCAGCACTGTATAACATCGCCGGACGAATCGCTGTCCTATAAAACTTACCTTTTAACTTCTGAGGCACCTTCTGTCATAGATGATGCCTGAAGCTTGACGCCATTTCAACCAACCGGCTGAAATTCTATGCCTAACATCTTCATCAATGTCACCATCCTTTTGTAGCATCGATCCTAAATACCGAAAAGTATGCTTCTTGGCCACCACTTGCCCATCGAGGCTAACGTCTCCCTCCTCATTCCTAGTCGCGCTGAAATCACACCTCGTGTACTCGGTCTTGGTCCTACTAAGTCTAAACCCTTTCGACTCTAACGTGTGCCTCTATAGTTCTAACTTCCTATTAACCCCTGCCCTAGTCTCATCCACTAGCACCACATCATCAGTAAAGAGCATACACCAAGGGATATCACCTTGTATGTCCCTTGTGACCTCATCCATCACCAAAGCAAATAAATAAGGGCTCAATGCCGACCCTTGATATAGTCCTATTTTAATTAGAAAGTCACTGGTGTCGCCATCACATGTTCGGACACACGTCACCACATCCCTGTATATCCTTGATGAGGGTGATGTACTTAGTTGGGACTTTGTGCTTTTCCAAGGCCCACCACATGACATTTCTTGGTACTTTGTCATATGCCTTGTCAAGGTCAATAAAGACCATGTGCAAGTCCTTCTTCTGCTCCCTATACCTCTCCATCAATTGTCGTAATAAGAAAATTGCATCCATGGTCGACCTACCAGGTATAAACCCAAATTGGTTTTGGGTCACACTTGTCACTCTTCTTAGGCGATGCTCGATAACCCTCTCCCAGAGCTTCATCGTATGGCTCATCAACTTAATCCCACGGTAATTAGTACAACTTTGAACATCTCCCTTGTTCTTGAAGATCGGTACTAATATACTTCTCCTCCATTCTTCAGGCATCTTGTTTGACCGGAAAATGAGGTTAAAAAGCTTAGTTAACCATACTATTGCTCTAACACCTAGGCATCTCCACATCTCAATGGGGATACCGTCAGGGCCCATCATTTTACCTCCCTTCATCCTCTTCAAAGCCTCCCCGATCTCTGCCTCCAGAAATCTCCTCACAAAACGTCTATTGGTATCGTCAAATGAGTCATCCAACTCCAAGGTAGGACCCTCATTCTTTCCATTAAACAACTTATCAAAGTACTCTCTCCACCTATCCTTGATCTCCTCATCCCTCACCAAAAGTTGATCCGTCCTATCCTTGATGCATTTGATTTGGTTGATGTCCCTCGTCTTCCTCTCGTGGATCCTAGCCATCCTATAAATGTCCTTCTCCCCTTCCTTCATGCCTAGTCACTGATAAAGGTCATCATACGCCTGACCTTTTGCTACACTCACAGTTCGTTTTGCAGCCCTCTTCGCTATTTTATAGCCCTCAATGTTGGCTGCACTCTTGTCATGATGGAGGCGCTTGAACTACTCCTTCTTCTCCCTAATAGCCCTTTGCACCTCGTCATTCCACCACCAGGTGTCTTTCGCTTCCCGTTTGCCTCCCCTACTCACTCCAAACACATCTGAAGCCACCTTCCGAACACATGTTGCCATCTTTAGCCACATATCATCTGCATCTTCTCCTTCTTCCCACGGCCCCTCATCTAGCATCCTCTCCTTAAATGTTTGCGCTGCTCCCCCCAAGCTTCCACCATTTTGTTCTCGCAATCTTGGCCTCATTGTCCCGATGGACACGTACCCGAAAGCGAAAATCCGCCACCACAAGCTTGTGTTGAGGGACAACACACTCCCCAGGTAACACCTTACAATCTAAGCAAGCACGTCTATCCCCCTCCTTGCAAGGATAAAGTCGATCTGACTCAGGTGTTGTTCGCTATGAAAGGTCACTAGATGGGATTCCCTCTTCTTAAAGACGATGTTCGCTATCAACAAATCGTAGGCCAACGCGAAGTTCAAAACATCCTCCCCCTCTTGATTTTTACTACCATACCCGAAACCCCCATGCACCCGCTCGAAACCTACATTAGTCGCACCCACATGGCCGTTGAGGTCTCCTTCTATGAAGAGTTTCTCGCTGATAGGCACAGTACTAACCATGCTATTGAGATCTTCCCAAAACTGGCTCTTGGTGCTCTCGCAAAGACCTAACTGTGGGGCATAGGCACTGATCACATTCAGAGCTAAATCTTCAACTATCAACTGGACTAGGATAATCCGGTCGTCTTGCCTCTGCACCTCAACTACTCCATCCTTAAGGCTCCTATCGATCAAGATGCCTACACCATTTCCTACCCGATGTTGTCCCCGTGTACCAAAGTTTGTAGCCAGTATCCTCCACCTCCTTCACCTTCTGGCCCTTCTATTTAGTCTCCTGAACGCATAGAATATTTACACGCCTCTTAATTGCTGTATCGACTAGCTCTCTTAACTTACCTGTTAGGGACCCTACATTCCAGCTACCTAGATGAATCCTCGTTGGCTCGGCTAGCTTCCTTACCCTTCGCACCCGTCGAGGGAAGTGCGAAGACCCTTGCTCATTTTTTCGTCAGTTTCTTTCTTTTTAATTTTTCTTTTATAATAATTTGGCCTGATTCTACCAACGGATAGATGAATCCGGATAGTTTCTATCCTTTATCTAAAAAAGATTTTCTGGCGTCTGTTTCTCTAGCTAAACGCTACTCTCATTATAAGTGGTTTGGCTTTACTATGTACACTTATCTTTCAGTATAATCTAGCCATACACTGTGTCTACATACATAGTATAAAAGATATCTACTAGTCTATTCCAAATTGTAATTAGTTTGACTTTTTTATCTCAAATTTAATTATTCGTCTTGTTTAAAAATTTGTTCAAAATATCACTTCTTTTGTTGTGGGTTGCTTTATTATCAAAGATTTTCGAGAATGATCTAAATTTGACTATATTTGCTCAATTTTTTTATAAGACGAGTGGTCAAACTTGAGGTCAAAATGTACAATGAACTATAATTTAGAACGGAGGGAGTACTTAATTATAATAGCTAAACAACTTGTAGTATGGAATGGATAGAGTATCATATTCTTTCTACCTGTATATGAAATGAAAATAAAAAGATCTAAACGAATTAATACTGCTACAAGTATATCCCATATATAATTGGTGGCACCACGTCACAGCTGAGAGCACAAAGCAGCGAGCATTCCCTCTCCTTTTCCATTCAAAGTAGTGAACGTAATTTAGCCACA
>CM041633.1:21370098-21420280 GCA_023333625.1 Bothriochloa decipiens
AATCCATGAAAATACAGATATGGTCTTAGTAGTGACGTGACCTGCCGTCGAGCCTAGGCTCCGCCATTGGTAGCGCTGGTGTGTTAGGTTAGGTGCCTAGCTAACTTTGACAGTACAATTCATAGGGGATGATGATAGATTACCGGTTAACCATTAGGGCAAGTCATTCTGAAATTAGGCAGGAGGGCATAAAGTTTTTCAAAAATTAGCACTAGTGGTCGATTAGCGATTCTGGGTCAGTTTCTTGTATGCATGCCCAACAAGCCACTCGGTTGGCAGAGTTGAAACTGGCCTAACAAAGTGCTGCATTTTGACCACGGGGTGCCGCCTGTGTGCCACCTTCAACTAGCTAGCGTGTGAGTTAGACACGATATATGCATGTGTAGTGTGCCTTTCCGGTGCCGACGACCGTGGTTCGGGTGTTGGAGATCACAACAATGTCAAAATGTTCAACATGAATACTATACTAGATCTAGCATATCTAATGGCACTAGGAATCCTGCATGATGAATATGGTAGGCATTTTATGTGTGGACCATATGCATGGATATATCACCAAAATTCTTAATGTGTCTATGGTGATCTAGCTTGGGACCAAAATTCTATATAGCTTACTACAATACACGTGTTATGATTTACATTATTTTTCAAGAAAAGAGAGCTTTACATAGAAACAGTAACAATTTGATGAACAAGTGAATAATTAAAACGCAAAACTACTAAGTGTCGTGTTAATTTCTCACCTATTGAGCCAGTTCATGAGCAACATAATTTTGCTCTTTTCCCTATGAACGACCTCTTACTATTAATAATTAGAGGTCCTAAGGAAGCCTCCATATTAATCCTCATTAGAAGTGCTACCAAAAAAGATAAACATTACAAATTTTCATGTTATTAAGAAACATCTTGTTGATAAATCTACATGCGCTCTAGCCATCTATACCATCGCATCCAATTTAACATTTAGAAAATTACCTGCCTCTCCCGTTACTATATCAATTTTCCTAACCTTCTGTCACAAGAAATTAGTCTTCTCTCTCTAGCGATGGCTGGTATATTCGAGGTGCTTTGTGATACGTGCACCAGTTGTGTTTTGTGCTAACACATCTCTTATACTTTATTATTTGTTATATATGCAAACACATCTTGAATATTGTTAATTGTGATTTGGGACAATAAACACCTCTTATTTGTCTTTTTATAGAAAAATTGTCTCCTACGATCTGTGCTAAAACATATTCAAAACTATTTTTTTATGATTTGTGCCAACACACGTCTTATTTGTCCTTGTCCTTTTATAAAAAATATTATGTTTTATAATTTGTGATAAAATATATTAAATCTGTTATCAAAACAGATAACAGATTTGACCTTGAGATGATGATCATCCAAGGGCCCTAGAAGTTACAAGAAAAACTGACTATATTTTTTGCAAATGAAATATAGCAACTCTCAGAAGGACATCAGCAACTCCGGTTCTTTTGTCCTTGCTAAAACCGTGGTTGCACGGCCGCAAGAAAAAGCCTAATATCTAGGCATGGAGAAAATCAATCTAGCGTCTGACCATACAAGAACCACCAACATCCGGAGCCAGCTGCATTCAGGGGACGGAAGGATGGACGTGTGCAACATCATGGGGACGAAAGAACGGGCATGAGCCGGTGTTCGTCAACACCGTCCACATCTACTTCATCCGGGTTGGTGGCGTCGTGGAGGAGTCAAATTTCACCGGTGGTCATTTAACTCATCTCGCATTTCCATTCAAGTCCTTGTACATGCAAATTGCATGTTCGGCTCACTAACTGGTTTCAGTTTCTAATCCTGATCTTGATACCATTAAACTGCACAAACCGGACACCTAAACATACACGTGCATTCACCTTTATAAACTTGTCCAAAATTATTGTCCAAAATTATTATCCCAGTCAAGGTGCTTGAAAAATGCACACTAATAAGTCCTTTTTTTTTGAATGACTTGGATGCCCTCTCCTTCCACGGTTCCTAGGTGGTTCCTAGTTTTGGTTTCAGGTTTGTAGTAGACATAAATTATTGGCTCCGTAGTTGCTACATGGACTATAGAAAACACAAGATGCAAGTTCATGCTGCCAGCGTGGAGTAGTGTAGATATCATAAAGAGTCTCCAGAGGTTGGAGCATCATTTGAGGTTTGCCAAGTTGATATATCTATATATCAAAGACATACGTACATGTATATTGATTATTTACACGACATTTGATCCTCCGTTCTGCTTGACTTCGCGCTGTGCAACATCTATTGTAACCGCTAATCTTTGGCGAAGCCACGTTGGGTGACCCGAGTGCACAGGTACCAGGGTAAAATCAAAATATTAGTTAATAGGTAGTAATGTTTACCTCCTGTGCACCACCCTGAACAAAGCATGTGCACCACCATGATAAAGTGTACATTCGGGTCTTTGATGCTCTAGCTTCGCCACTGCCACTAACCACTAACCATGTACAATTTGCCTAGCTAAAATATGCTCAAAGAAATAATTCAGTACGACCTGCAGTGCATGTCGTGGCTGCGTGCAGACAAGTGGATTGTTTGTTTTCTGAACAACCGAGAAATCATGCATGTTCGTTTCTTAACTGACGACTTTTTATTTATTTTCTCCAACAAGTTCCGCTACAGTTCTGCGTGAGTTCGCGCTGTAAACGTGGACACTTGACGCAGCGCACAACCCCATGCAGCTTGCCTAATATTTTGGTAATATGTGTCTTTCTTTTGATCTGGAAAAAAAAAACTGTGGGTTTCCTCCGCAATAGAAGGGTAGCACCGTATTATAAGCTGAAACTGATGCAATGCAACTTTGTACTGCACATATTTTGAACCGAATGTAACTGCTTCCTCTGTGCTGTAATATAATACATTCACTCTAAGAAAAAAAGATAATGTTTACTTAAATAAAATAATATCATTATTTTCTATATAAAAAATAATTAATTTAATTATCTATTTTATATAAGAAAGCTGAGAGTTTATCCTTTAATTATAGGAATTAAATCAGATTTAAATATATTAGGAAGACAATGTAAGAGGTATATGCATCTATTTTTCTCTCGTTTATTTTGTCCTAAAATAATAAGAATGCACTGTATTTCGATAGAGCGAGTAGTTGTTTCAGGCTTGTGCGTAAAAACCGGTTCAGTTTATTCTGAATATATAATATAAGTAGTAACAGCTGATCAGTTCCTAATGAAAACCTGGAAATCAATTGACCTCAGTGGTAGTAGTCACATGATGACCAGCTTGTCGCAAGCATTTTCCTATCATGGCGCGGAGTAAACAAACCTGAGAAAAAAAAAGTGGACCCTGCTGAAAACTTTTCATTTGTCAGCGTGCACCATTCCCAGGAAAGGACGCTCGGCCCACTTCACGTCTACCGACCCCAAACGTTTCTTCAACCCTCTCTCCGGCCAGCCTTCTGCCACTAACATGATGCATTGCATATAAACTCCAGGCCAGTCTACTCCCCCCAACAGACTCGCGTCGCGCAAGACCACCACACGCGTCTAACCTCGCCTCAACTCCCCTACTCGTAGTACATACCAGGGGAGAACGAACGACGAAGCCACCAGCAGCAAGAAAGAAGACAATGACGACGTCGACGCCGCCCAAGGCGACGGGGCCATGGAGCAGGCTGTCGGCGGCCGAGGCGTCCCTGAACCGCGCCGTGGCCGGGAGCCGCGTGGGGGCCTACTTCAAGCTGGACGCGCGCAAGAGCACCTTCACCAGGGAGCTCCGCGCCGGGGCCGCCACGTTCCTCACCATGGCCTACATCATCTCCGTCAACGCCGCTATCCTCACCGACTCCGGCGGGCCCTGCACGCCGCTGTACTGCACCCCCGTGGCCACCAACTCCACGACCATGCCCACACCGCCTGGGCCAGAGTGCATGGCCGTCGGGGCGGCGAACCCCGGGTACGAGCAGTGCCTGGCGCACACCAAGAGCGACCTGATCGTGGCCACTGCCGTGGCAGCCATGGTGGGCTCGTTCGCGATGGGCGTGTTCGCCAACCTTCCGCTGGCGCTGGCACCCGGGATGGGAGCCAACGCCTACTTCGCCTACAACATGGTGGGGCTCCGCGGCTCCGGACCCATCGGCTACCGCACGGCGCTGGCCGTCGTGATGCTGGAGGGACTCGTCTTCTTCGCGCTGTCTGCGGTGGGGCTCCGGTCCAGGCTGGCGCGGATGATCCCGCGCAACATCCGCCTGGCCTCGGCGGTCGGGATCGGCCTATTCCTGGCCTTCACGGGCCTGCAGGCGAACCAGGGGGTCGGGCTCGTCGGCGCCAGCCCCTCGACGCTCGTCACGCTGACGGCCTGCTCTGACGTGGACCCGGCCACGGGCGCCTGCCTCGGCGGCACCATGCGTTCCCCGACGTTCTGGCTCGGCGCCGTCGGGTTCCTCATCACGGCTACCTGCCTGGCCAGGGACGTCAAGGGGAGCATGATCTATGGCATCGTGTTCGTCACCGTGGTGTCCTGGATCAGGGGCACAGCCGTGACGGTGTTCCCGGACACGCCGGCCGGCAATGCCGGCTTCGAGTACTTCAAGGAGGTGGTGGACTTCCACATGATCCGCACCACCGCGGGGAAGGTCAGCTTCTCCGGCTTCCAGCACGGCAACGTCTGGCTCGCCCTGCTCACGCTCCTCTACGTCGACGTCCTGGACACGACGGGGACAATGTACTCCATGGCCGAGTACGGCGGCTTCGTCCACGAGGGCGGCGGGTCGTTCGAGGGCGAGTACCGCGCGTTCCTTGTCGACGCCGGGTCGACGGTGCTCAGCGCGGGGCTGGGGAGCACCACGGTGACCACCTACATCGAGTCCACGGCGGGGATCCGGGAAGGCGGCCGGACAGGACTCACCGCCATCACCGTGGCCGCCTGTTTCATGGCGTCGCTCTTCTTCAGCCCGCTGCTTATGAGCGTGCCGCCGTGGGCCGTGGGGCCGTCGCTGGTGCTGGTGGGCGCCATGATGATGCGCGTCGCCGGGGACATCGAGTGGGGCGACATGAAGGAGGGCGTCCCGGCGTTCGTCACCATGGCGCTCATGCCGCTGTCCTTCTCCATCGCCAACGGCATCATCGCCGGCCTCGGCGTCTACGTCGCGCTGCACTGGTACGACTGGGCCAGGCACGGGTACGGCAAGCTGAGAAACGCGCTGGACGAGCGGCGGAACCAGGTGGCCGCTGCCGCTGGCGAAATGGGCCCAGCGGCGGCGCACGACGTCGTCTGAACTCCGATGACCGACGTGTAAGACCGTAGCAGCAGGTCGTGTTGGTTAGTAGGCTACCCGGAAAAAAAAAGTTGTTTAGTAGGGTGGTCAGTAGGGTGATTATTAGCTTTTTAGCTTGGTCATGCATCATCACTTTGGGAGAGCTAGCTTTCAGATGGCACTGCTGGAGTAGGAGTTTGGGCGGCACGGGTTGGTGCTGGGCCCTACTTGTGTATGTATGGTAATGGAGTGGGAACAGCTGAACGGGGCCGTCTGCTGGGACATTCTTGACGGTGTTTGTACTTTGACCATCATTGCAGCCTTGTCATTGATTCCCTCCCTTGTTTTAGGGCCTCCTGTATGTTTGATTGCTACACCTGCACGAGGGCTAATCCATCAATCCACGCGTGACGCGGGTCTTTTTATTTTTTTATCTTATGTAGCTAAAGTTTTTGTTGTTAGCATATTATTCTCTGGACCTTGAATGCAGAAACGAAAAATATTATGTGAAACAAAGTTTATTATCCTAAAGATGCAAAAAAAAATAGGAAAAGCACAGGCCCTGTGAAAATATAGCTGGTTTTAAATCACATCCTACTATTTAACTTAATGATATTTATTATTAAAATAAATATTATGTAATAGTGACTTACCGATTATGTTGCAAGCATCAAATGATATCCATAGTTTTTGTGTTGAGTTGCTGCCATTGAAGATTTTATGGACACGTGTGTGGCTCTTATTTTGGTGTTGAACCGTTTATGGAAAAGTGAAGGGATACTAATTGTTAATTAATTCATTTTGGAAAGAATTAAGATAGCATGATGGAACTTTTTTGGCATCAATACCTGCAATTGTTCCGCCAAACTATATTTTATCTTTCATGGTTGACCTGAATTATGCATTTTATTTTTGAACTTGGTTGCACAAACTTCAGTTTGTTCATAGATTGTTTTTGATCTTATGTTTCCCCAATGTTTTTGCATGTCAATGACGCATATAGATATTGCTTGTTTACCATTTGACTCAGCGGCGAATCCTACCCGTGAAATGACCTAGGGCGGAATTTATATTATAAACTAACGAACCCGTAATCAAACTATATATGACTAATGACTATAAGTATAAAAACAGATAATCAACCACACATTTGGAAATAACTAGTTTCTATAGCTTTTCTTCATAGTGGAATTGAACATGCCTTCTTAGTCATGGTGGCAGTGTCGCTGTTTGAACCCATGACAACTCCAACTTCATCTACTCAAGGACTCATAGGCTTCATCTACTCCTCCATCCATCACCATTCACCAAAATACAAAATCCTAACCAGCTGGGTCCTACAGAGGGCCGATGCACTACAAGATTTTGACTCTATTGTCACTTGACACCATTTGCATCACCACTGCGTTGTAATAGGGATGCATTTTGCAATATTTATCCAAAAACGTGGGGGAGCTACCGAGGCGCGTGGTGGGCAACTTGCGGGCTATACGTTGTGCGGCACAGGTGAAAAGCGGTCGGCGGCTGGGACAGCGAGGCCGGGGTACAAGGGGAGGTGCTGGAGCTACCGATAGGCACTGAACTCAAGGAAGGCGAGACCAAGCACCAAGCACGAGCCTGGAGTGCTGCCCATCAATAGGAGCTAGAGTCGTTGAGCAGGCTGGGGTTTAGCGGTGCGCCGATGCTTGTAGGGCTATGATGGGAGCCCGGGACACTAGCCACATGGTGTATGTTGGGCCATGACACAGTCTCAGGTGCAAGGCTCATGACACTCTTTAATTAATCTTCATCTCCGCCTCATCTTGACTCGAACAGAACACGAGCGGCTAGTGCTGCTGCCATCGTCTACTCATCTTCAACCTCTTTTCTAGGGAATAGGAGAAAGGGTGACCAACTAGAGGGACCTTGAGTGACCGCCCTAGCTGGCCCTAGTGGTGGATCCATCTCTGATTTGGCTGGTTTAGTGTTTAAATCACAGCAATACCCCAAACTAACCATTAGTATTATGGATTGCAAAAAATGTACTCACCAAAGAGCTTTGGCAACAACCAATTGGAGAGCTTTGATGATGCCATGTTGACTAACCGACTATTGATTTGAGATCTACGCTCAGATGGGGAGCTCTAGTGAGTGTTAATATCACCCGTTGAATCTCCAACATCCTCTCTCAACCAACCTCTAGTGCACCTTTCTACTGACCCATAGGAAGATAAGGTGGGGGTCTTCACTTCTTCAGCCATGGACAAGACTTAACTGGGAAACTTTGGTGATCCTTCCTGAGGACTTTGGTGCTCTCTAATCCTTGCTTCTTCACATAATTTCATCTAGCGTTTTTTCCATTTATTGTCTCGAACTTCTTGCCTATCTTCTTGTCTTCATGGTAGATCCTTGACCTTACTTCAGCTGTTGATCACTTGATCTCTACGCAACCTCCCTAAATTCCGTCCTTGCATCCATAGGACTAAAACCATATATGTAAGGAAACAACATTAATGTCAATGATCATGTTGTCACTCAATCATTAAAATCACTAATTAATGTCTCATGGGAGATGTCATTTTTCCATAAAATTTTGCCCCTTTTTTGGTAGTAGATGAAAACATCACTAAAGCAAAGCAATAAATAATACCAAGTCCAAAAATTAAATAGAAGCATGGAAAGAAAAAGGGAATAAGAAAAGTGAAAATAAAATACAAAACAAATATAAAAGAAAATAGCAAAAAAATTAAAAAAGAAAGAAATACAAACAGAGTAACAAATAGTACATTTATTGTTGGGCCATGAGAAAACAAGTAGGGCCCAAAAAAAACCTCGCTGTGCACGTGTGAATTTTGCATGGCACTATGGGATGGCTGGATTTTGCCCCTTCGGCATTTGTGTGGATTCTTTTTCATATTGAATTTTTATTTTCAAGAAAACCTCGCTGGTAAGATATTTTTTTTATAGTAAACTGCTTTGTTGGTAATCAAAAATAATTTGTTTGTATGTGCTTGTTTTTTTAGAGTAAAATACACTTACCGTACGTAATCTATTGGCCTCCTCCCATATAGGTACCCAAACTATCAAAACGACCATGTGGGTCACAGATCTTTTGCCGCCGCACACCAAAAATGTAAAACCTGCCACGTCAGGGCCAACTTTTCAGAAAAACCCTATCACTTTTCTCCTCTTCGCAACTATGTCCTTCCTCTTCTTAACCGCGAGCCCAGCACCTGCCCGACACTACGCGCCTCACCGCCGGCCACGCGGCCATCCCTTTCCCATTCCCCCTCTTGCCCACATACCGCCCACCGAGCAAATTCAACTGGCAGAGGAGTCCGGCGAGCGCAACCTTGCCACCGCACCAGCAAAGGCTACGACCATGGAGGCGGTGGCATCCTCGCACTCGTGTGCTCGCGAGGAGGTGAAGAAGTCTGCATCCGACGAGGAACATCGCGAGCGCAACCTCGCACCGTACCAGCAAAGGGCGCCGCGGTCATGGAGGCGGGGGTCGATTGGTTGTAGCGGTTCGCCGGAAATAGGTGCGCACCAAGGCGGAGAAGCCCAATGACTTGGACGGCGGTGGCGGCGGATTGCAGCAGCAGGCACGCACATCGCAGCAGCAGCGAGCCTCGCCGGCGTGGACGTGAGCGCGCGGCGCTCCGCCGTGGCCTCGCTGGCGCATGCTTGAGCGCGGGGTGCTCCGCCGCAGCCTGGCGGGCACTCCGCCTAGCCTCGTTGGCGATGTGCCCTCGCGCGCTGGTCTGGTTGCACCGCCGTCGGACCATGTAGCGCCGCTAGCCTGGCCGCGCTGCGCATGGGGGCCGCCGAGCGCGCTAAGGAAGATGGCTAGGGGCGTCGCGCGCCGGTGCTGCGTGGGTGGGCGGCGGGGGGACGGAGATGCGCCGGGGACGGAGGCTGGGAGGCGCCGCCGGTGGTGGTCTGTGTGGGTAGGCCACCGCCGGTGGTGGTCCGTGCGATTGGGGCAGACGTACACAGGAAGTCCCTCCTCTGCTCTGCTCCTGCCGCCAGCCCTGCCCACATGAGAAGTCGCTCCTCTGTTTTGCTACAATAATAGTCCGATCAAGAGGGAGGCGCTAAAGCAGCGGAAGCTCCACTCCGCCACCCAAACGGGATGTTGTTGCTAGGACTCCTTTACTTCGACCATTGCTGCCCGTGCGTAGCCTTCTCCAACCATCCTGATGGCCAGCAACATCTTCATCCCCGATGGTCAGTCCTCCCTATCCCCATTTCGATCCATCTCTATCTACTACATGTTCCAGAATCGCTGTTCCTATCATGAACCGTGAGAAGATCTGACCTGCTAGATCTTCCTACTAGAATGATCAAGATGATAATAGTATTAGTAGAGAAATGACTTTAGATTCAGGGCTTTAGTCCTGTCAATTTTTGGGGCCGGGACTAAAAATATAGTCAATCCTGATTCGTGTGTCCAACTGGAACTAACTCCCCTCCCAACGGCTCTAGCAATAGCTTTTGAAGATCTGTGACAGGGGGAGGATCATTAGTCCCGGTTGATTCCACCAACTAGGACTAAAGATCCATTTCTAGTCCCAGTTTGTTCCAACAACCGTCTTTAGTCCCGGTGGATAAACCAAACCGGGACTAGAGATGGATCTTTAGTCCCAGTTCCACCCATAAACCGGGAATAAATGGCTCTATATGCAATCTTTCTTCCTCCCCAAGCCCGAGCCATTTGCAGTTCTATATTCTTGCTTGTCACCGGTGCGTCTTCTTCATCCTCTTTGGCCATCTTCGATTTTCGCCGACTCCTCCATCCATTCTTCAATTCTATAGGTTATCAACTTCATCCTCTTTTCATTCATCCATGTCATTTCTCATTTCATGTCTAGAAAAAGATGATTCATGATTTTTGTATAATGGAAAAAATGGTGGATGTTTCTTGAGTTGTATGCCATTTTAGCTCAAAATTGTATGATAGTTGCATAGTTGGATGAAGAAAGCTTATAGTAGTTCATGGAAACTAGTTTCAATGCACCTTTGACTGCTAGTATATATAATGGTTGCTTAAATTAGGAATTATGTATATAATTAATATCTCATTATTTCAATTTTATGGTGGCTTTATACATTAAAAATTAGAAATTTATACTAGTTGATGAAAATGAGTATAGTGAATAGATGGCGACCGCTTCCGCTTCCTTGGGCTTGCATCAACCTAGGCTCATTCCGTGCGGCAAGTGTAACAAGAAGATGGTGTAGGAGTATCGAGTGAGGAAGGAGGGTCCCAACAATGGTCGTATCTTCTACATGTGTCCAGATTGTAATGTGAGTTGTTTATTTTGTCTTGTTATTTTATGGTTTGCAGCCATTTATCGTGATGATTTCGATTAACGATCTTCTCATTTATCTTGGTATTGTAATTTCAGTGGGATGACACAGGATCATGCAAGGGATGATACTGGAAGGAAGCGTATGTTAGCGTGTCAAAGAGTATCTTGCAGAACAGGAGGCACTAGCTGCTGATGATAGTGCAGGTGTGGATGATGATGTGGTAGTGAGCCAACATAAGAAGCACGCGACTATTGCGGCTTACGAGGGTGCTGGCAGTGTGGATAATGAGGTAGTGAGCAAACAGAAGAAGGCCATTGATGATCTATCGGGTTTTAGTTGGAATTGGTCATGAAATCATTTTTGTGTTGAAGTGCATTATAGGTTTATTAGTTTGTCTAGTGCTATTTGGGATTGTGCACATTTGTATCTAGGCTTGAATAAGTTCATGTTTTTAGTGTAATCATTTTGAATGATGGAGAATAATTTGGGATCTCTTTTGATGTGGTGTATGTGTCATATAATGCAGATTAATCGGCAATGGATGTACAACGCTGACCACCGGTCCCCAGAGTTCATGATAGATGTGCATGGTTTCCTAAATGTGGCCAATCATACACTAGTGTAGAGACATCCCCGAGCATATACTTATCTTTCACACAAGGGTCGAAAAAACCCCCCGGACCGTATGCCCCGCGCTCATGCAGCTGACCAGGTTACACCAACAAATAATAAGTTGAAAAAATATTAATATAGTATAGGAAAGCTACATGGGGAGGTTGTGCGCTCGTCAAGTGTCCACGTTTACAGCGTGAAACCACGCCAAACTCAACCACTGGGAGCGGAACTGGAGTAGTATAATAATAATAATTAATAAATAAAGTTGTCAACCTAGTAACATGCATGTGGTTTCTCGGTAGTTCAGAAAACAAGCAATCCACTTGTCTCATGTCAGGCAGCTATAGCCTCAACATGCAGTGCAGCCGTGCAGGTCGTACATAATTATTTCTTCCAGCATATTTTGGACAAATTGTACGTGGTTAGTTGTTTTTGCAATATAATGTTGCAATTGCATGAAGCCGGCGAGCACGTTTACAGAGCGAAGTCAAGCTAAACCAAAGATTAAATATCGGGTAATCAGTATATATACACGTACGTACGACTTTGATATATAGGTCAGCTTGATAGAACTCAAATGATCCAGCCCCTGCGCAGGCTGTTTATGGTATCTAGTATGCACACTCGCTGGCAGCATGACCATGTATGTTGAGTTTTTCCTATCATCCATGTAGCAGCTACGGAGCAAATTTGTGTTTACAAACCAGAAACCACCTAGCAACCACCTTGCGCAAGGAGTGTAATCCAAAAAAAAACAATCTACATTCTTCGGTTTTCTGTCTACAAACCATCTAGTAGCTAGTATTATATAGAAGAAGGGGGAGGGGTTGGTGACTTGGCCTGATGGCGATGTTAATTTTTACTGGCTGTCCTTTAACGTATCCTGAATTTTCATTGAAGTCTTTGTACCTCCAAATTGCATTTCTGGCTCACTAAACTGGTGTTTTTAATCCTGATATCGATACTAGTAAATTGCATGGATGCCTCTCTAAATTTACACAATGAAATTGCAAAATACACACTAAGCTCCATACCTGTGTGTAGCTCCACCGTGTTTGTCCACCCGTACTGGCGTATCCCATGGTGGCTAGGATAAGAACTAAGCATTTTGCATGCTAGGTCAGCCTCACGGGCAAGGTAGGAAAAGTCCAGTTGTTTGGGGCAAAAAAAATTCCATCTATGACCGTCCCACTTGGCGAAATTGGGCCTAATTTTATGGGTCTAGCTTTGCTGAGAAAAAAAAACTGGGCACCGGGATATGTGTCAAGCCCTATTAAGGCTTATGGGTGGGCAAAAACATGTCGACTTGGGCCAACCTACGGGCTAGGCTAGGCTCATTGTTCAGGCAGGATGTGCAGACTTGGCTTTCTAGGACACATGTCATGCTGCTTTGGCATTCATATCATGCTTTCCGTATGACACGTTTGGGTATTTCTTAGCGAAAGCAGCCAAATCCGAAACATACGGAAGTACCATTGTAGTACTTCACTCGAAAGTATTCAGGGTATCGTATTTTCCACAAGGAACGATGTGCAAAAAAGTCTCTTAGCTAGTTGTCCCAGAGAGGTGAGATGAAGAGCAGCTTAGGTAGTCAGGTTTTCTAAGGATAGATCCTAAGGAAGGTAACTCTGCCACTACTAACTCACTTTGGGCGCCGGCTTATACCTGGTCTGCCAGGTACCTCCGGCTTACGGCTCTACGCCGAACACAGACCTAGGGGATTATAAGGGACGGATAGGACAAGGTCACTCTCTGCCGCCTACCACCTTAACTGTACGTGAACGAGGCAAACGAAGGTAGACGATAGCCTAGACACCATGTCTACGCTGTCCTCTACTACTCTAGTGTGAATTCAAGGGTTGCCTGACTAGGAGGGCCCTTCCACTAGAGCATTCGCCACAAGGACGAACAACGATCCCGTAAATAAATAATGAGCAAAGGTAACTTACTTAAGAACTTAATTTCAAAGGATAAACATGAACTTCTTACTCCAAGTAGTAAGACGCCCGTCGAGGTACAAGCGTGGTGGGAGCCGACAACTTCGGCACTCCTCCACGGGGAAGACGATCCTCCTGGGAACTTTCGAAGAATGCTCCGCTATCTTGCCCCTCACTCACTTCCTATACTAGTCTAGCTAGAAGCTAGTGGAAATATGGCTTGCTCTCCTCTCTTCTCTCTTGTATAATGCGTATGCTATCTAGAAGGTGAAGAATGAAGAATGGAATGGAATGATTTGAGAGAGGGAGAGAGCCCATGCTTAAATAGGGAGTGAGCAGGTCGGTTTCGTGGCCCAAATGATCAAAACACCCCCGCACCGCCAGTCTCCAGCATTGAATGTACCACCTCCCCAAAGATGGGCCCCAGACGCTCCGTCGGTGCGTCGGCCGGACCAAGTGGGTTGGCCGCCCACCCAGAGCAGCTCTGAGCACCGCCTTTGGCCGGTTGGCTCTAGGCTGCGTCTGGACCTGGCCTATGGTGTCGGTTTTGGTTGGCACGTCTCAATTTGGCCTTTTCCTGCTTTTCTTCTTGCTTTGCCTTAGGCCAAGATTTGAGGTGAGTGATTTGTTATTCTTTTCTTTAATTGTTGTCCCAATATTTATGTGTTTTCATAAATGACCTACAAAACAATTGTGTACACCAAAACTATGGAATTTGTTAGTTTAAAACTCCTATCTATATTATTTTTGGTGTATTCTATACTAATGTTGGCAGGGTTAGAATTGAGTTAAGAATCACCAACAAAATCCCGCACACTTGGTCCTTTGCTCGTCCTCGAGTAAAGTTTAGAAAGACCAAGATGGTTTATCTTTCCAAGATGTTGATCTGTATACAGCTTATTCCGAGCTTCACCTGCATCTGTGAACATTTGTGGTGTCTACCAATTTATCATAGAGTTATTGAAAGATGGAATAACCTAGATTCAAATCAACTTGCTCTCCTCTTGCTTTAGGAAGTTGGGTTTTGAGAATTTTTGTAAAAAGATAGCTTAGCTCCTCAAGTGATGCTCTCAAATCGCTCTTTGAAATCTAATTTCTTTCCTCACCAAGAACCATGTTGCTCATCCTATCTCTATTTTGACAGGCTTAATATCTGGAGTTCATAGGCAGGGATGAGATGCACACTTACCTTGCATACGTTGCTGCCTCAAGCCTTGGATCCTTGGAGGGTAGGACATTTCCTTAGATCGAATCATGTGCAAGTGTGCATGTGAAAGCATGTGTGGAAGATGGTTCGTAATTCTAAATGTTTTTGGTACTCCTTGCATCATGACTCTCTTTATTGATGGATGATAATTGAAAAGTATGGGCTATGAACTGAATGTACTTTGTATTTTTATACTTTTTTAATGGGACTATGAATTTTCCCGTCGTTTATTGCTCAATTTTTTCTCTCTCATGCCCCTTGGCATGGATTTTCTTTTTTTCTCTTCTCTTTTTTCTTCTTTCCTTTACCATAGCCCATATCTCTGTACTAGCATATGAAAATTATGAATGAGGAGATGTCATGATAGAATGCAAGGGGTAAAAGTTTGGTGGATTACAATTGCGCAGCTCTCAGGGTAAGAGTCGGCAATATTATTTGGTGGAAACGTGTGCAACTCCCAGAGTAAGAGTTGGTATTTTTGGTGGCTGGAAGAAACGCAATGTATGCGTGACTTCTCAGGGTAAGAGTCGACAATATTATTTGGTGGGTGGACATGAGATTTGATCTTGGGGATATGAAGCTTCTCTCAACATAGATCACAAAACTTGATACAACTCAACACAAGATAAATGGCTATGTGGCAAGTTTGTCATGTAAGCATCAACATGTATGGCATTTGTAGGAATTTATTCATCACTGAGGAGCATGCTATATATTTTGAATTTTGTAAATAAATCCCAAGATCATTGCAAGATAAAAGTAAACTTCATGTCATCCTACTATCTCACATCCGTCAATAACTTAGATAGAAAATGGGGTCCCTATTGTAGAGTTGTTCACAGATTATCAGGCTTTTAGCAAGGAATAAAACATATACAAATCATTATCAATTGGTGAAATTGGAATTGGAGCCTCAAAGTTTTATTTAGTATTCATTTTATTTGAATTCTACTATAAGAAGTGAGCAAAATTGCACAAACCAGAATTGATCGTGTTGAACAATTGCGCATCTTTTCTGGAGATGAATGTGGCGCCTCCCCCACACTTGTCTTTGTACCTGTTCTTTTTATTTTGCAGAAATAGTAAGAATACAAAAATAAGTGTAGATATTCTAATATGATATATTATTTTTTTTCAAAATGTGATGTAATTATTTTGAGTTAGTTTATTACATCTAAATTTTCTTTAAAGTTGTACGAAGGCTCAAAGAAAACTTTTAAGCGTACCTTGAAAGTATTACCTTCGTCGTCTTGGATCGTGATGGCGCCATGCGATGATGTGCTGATGACGGTGTATGGTCCTTTCCATTTGCTCCAAAGTTTTCCTTCACTGAAGAGCTTGACATTGGAGTTGAATAGAAGAACTTTGTCTCCTTCCTTGAACTCTTTTTGCTTGATTCGGTGATCATGCCATCTTTTGGTTCTTTCTTTGTAAAGCTTGGCACTATGATAAGCCTTCTCCCTCCATTCTTCTAGCTTAGAAATTTTCCTTTGTCAGTTTCTGCCAGCTAATGTTTCGTCCATGTTCTAGATCTTAATTGCCCAATAAGCTCTATGTTCTAGCTCAACTGGCAAATGGAAACTCTTCCCATAGACAAGCTGGTATGGTGACATGTCGATGGGGGTTTTGTAACCTGTCCTGTATGCTCATAGTGCATCAAGTAGCTTGTCCTTCCAACCTTCCCCATCTCATAGACTATTTTTTGTAGGATGTTCTTGATCTGCTTATTTGAGGATTCTGCCTGACTGCTTGTTTGAGGATGATAGGGTGTGGCTATGTTGTGCTTTGCTCCAAGCTCCTTCAAAAAGCTATAGAAGGTCTTATCAGTGAAATGAGACGCTTCGTCACTTATGACCTTTTTAGGTGTTCCGAAACGAGGGAAGATCACTTCATGAAACATCCTTTTTGCATGTTTGTCATTAGCAGCTCTACATGGCAAAGCCTCCACCCACTTGGATACGTAGTCAACGGCCACCAGGATGTACTCGCTATCATGGGACTTTGGGAGCGGTCCCATGAAGTCAATGCCCCATACGTCAAATATCTCAATTTTAAGGTTGTAGTGTAGGGGCATTGCATTACGAACGGTGATGTTGCCTTACAACTGGCATTTCTGACACCTTTTGATGAACTCTTTGGTGTCTTCATACATCGGCATCCAGAAGAACCCACACTGCCATATTTTGGCTTGTGTGCGGAATACTCCATAATGGCCTCTGTACGATGTTGCATGACATTTTTCTATGATTTGCATCCCTTCTGCCGTTGGTACACACCTCCTCAATAGTCCATCAGAACAAACCCTGTACAGGGACGGGTCATCCCAAAGGTGACATTTGCTCTGACCTTGGAGATTCTTTCTATTCTCCCCTGGTGGTACATATCCTGCAACCAAGAAGTTTACGATGTTTGCATACCACGAGTTGGTATCTGTCACCTTTAGCAACATGTCATCATGTAGGAAGTTGTTCTTTGGTAATTCCTATAGGTTAGTGACTTGCATACATGACAAATGATTTATAGCAATATATTCTACTTCATTTTTATCTTTTATTTTAAGGTCAAATTCCTGGAGTAGAAGAATCCATCTTATTAATCTAGGTTTAGCATCTTTCTTAGTGAGCAAGAATCTGTGTGTAGCATGATTGGTGTAAACAAAAACTTTTGCTCCCACTAAGCAAGACCTAAACTTCCCAAAAGCAAAAAACGACTGCTAAGAGCTCTTTTTCTGATATAGAGTAGTTAAGTTGAGCTCCTGTTAACGTTTTGCTAGCGTAAGAGATCATGTGATGCTTGTTGTGTTTGGTTTGGCCAAGGGCCACCCCAATAGTACAGTCACTAGTATTACACGTGATCTCAAAGGGTAGTGACCAATCTAGAGGATGGAGGATTAGCGCAGAGATGAGTGCTTTCTTAAGAATGTGGAAAGAATTTAAGCACTCATTCATGAACTTGAAATACACATCCTTAGCTAATTGGTTCATGAGGGGTCTAGAGATTTGTGAAAAATCTTTGATGAAGCATCTATAGAACCCCGCATGACCTAGGAAGCTATGAATTCCTTTCATGTTCACAGGGGGTGGCAGTTGCTCAATAACCTCAATCTTGGCTTTGTTTACCTCAATCCCCCTTTCGGACACAAGGTGACCAAGGACGATGCCCTCATGAACCATGAAATGGCACTTTTCCCAATTAAGTACTAGGTCCTTCTCTTGGCATCGCTGCAAGACTTTGTCTAAATTCTCAAGACAATGATCAAAAGTTTTTTCATAGACTGAGAAATCATCCATGAAAACTTCCATGATCTCTTCAATCATGTCTGAGAAAATAGACATCATGCACTGTTGGAATGAAGCAGGTGCATTCACAACCCGAACGACATTCTCCGATAAGCGTATGTTCCATACGGGCATGTAAAGGTCGTCTTGCTTTGATCATCGGGGTGGATGGGAATTTCATGATATCCTGAGTACCCATCAAGGAAACAGAAAAAGAATGCTTCACCAACTGCTCTAACATCTCATCAATGAAAGACAGTGGAAAGTGGTATTTCTTTGTGGCCGAGTTGAGTTTTCGATAATCTATGCACATTCTCCACCCCATAACGGTTCGTTATGGAATTAACTCATTTCTGTTATTTTCAACGACCGTCATTCCTCCTTTCTTGGGAACCACATGTGGCACGGGATAAATAATCCCGGCATGAAGAAGTTTGAGGACTTCCTTCTTCATGACTTCCAGCATCGCATTCTTAAGCCTTCGCTGAGGCTCTCAAGTTGGTGTACACAAAGGATTAGTTGTAAAGCGATGGGTACAAAGTGTTTGGCTTATCCCCTTGAGATCTTCTAGGGAATACCCAAAAATAGACCTATGCTTCTCTAGGATGGCGATGAGTTTGGACATCTCCTCATCGTTAAGCTTATCACTAATGATAATAGGAGTTTGTGTCGCCATTCAAGAAAGTATAACGTAGGCCAGCAGGTAGAGGCTTAAGCTCAACTGGAGGTTGTGTCAGTGCTTCCTCTTTGGGAAGTTCTATGGTCACTCCTAAGTCATCCTCTTCTTCTATGATGAACTCAACATCTTTTTCCAAGGAAAACTCTAGTGGATCAAAGGGCACAACCGACTTGACTTCCGTGGGCAAGTTAGGACATGGCAGAGGTTCTACCACCAAGTTTTTAGCTCGAGTGACTTGGATGGGAAAAATTTCCTTCCCCAACTTCATGTCAAGATCCCCTATTTTTGGTGGGTCAAAGAAGAGTTATTCTAGGGGATGCCCTATCATGATGTCAAAATCCAGATCATCAAAGATATAGAAGTCAAGGACCATAATGACATCATAATGATGTACTGTTGTACGATGTAGAATTCCACGTCCTTTCAAACTAGAACATGGGCCAATTCTAAGAGATTTGTTTGTTGGAGCAAGGGTCTCTTTGCCAAAATAGGCAGACACAAAAGATGCGAACATTATGTTTGCTCCAACAGTTGGATTGTATAGCACATGCAAATCATCATGAATTTTGCATTGAATGGTTAGAGAAGGGGCTTGAATCTGAATTTCTTTAGAAGAAAACTCCACCTCTTCTATCCATTCCCTGCTCATGATATCAATCAACTCCCGAATAGAATCCCTAAGGAATTCTTTGTCTAGCGGATCATGAGGAGTGACAGGGATTGGTGGTCTCTTTTGGCATGGGCACTTCAAGGTGTTAATGCAATCCTCATGAAACTCATTCTCGAAGAAGGGAAATTCCAAAGGTTGAGAACATTCCTTCTGAGTTTCTGGTTTGGTTGAGGGTTTCTGGATGGGAGGTGATGGTTCAGCCTTAGCCGAAGAGACTTCGTCAAGGCTCAGCTCAGGCTCTACATAGAGGGGTTCTAACGGAGCAGTGTTCTCTAGAATGCGATCTAAGAGAGCCTCTGCTTCTGCTATGGTTTTATGTGAAAAAGAACCTCCGGCAGCAATGTCAAGCTATAGGGTAGATTCCTTGCTAAGACCTAACTGAAAATGTTGTAACAGCACATGGTTTGGTAAAGACAAGTCTGGGCCAGAATGTGATAAGATTGAAAATTTGTCCCAGGCTGCACCTATTGTTTCTGTCTCTTTTTGTTGGAAGTTGAGAATCTCTTAATGCAAGGAAGTGATTTGAGATATAGGGTAGAATGCGAAACAAAATTTGTTCCTCAATTCTTCCCAATCTCCATTTACCTTCCCTATGTTCTGGGCGTACCATTGTTTCGCGCTCTCATCAAGAAAGAAGGGGAGCAACTTTCACTGTAAAGTGTCGTGTGACATGCCCAAAATGGATAGGCATGCACAGAGCTGCTCAAACTCCCATAAATGATGGTATGGGTTTTTGTCATCGAAACCCGAGAATGTTTGTTCCTGAACCATGGCTATAAAGCCTGGGCGGAGTTCATAGCTAGAAGCTGTGATTGGCTTCTATGATTTTGGTGGCCCTAAGAACTACCTTTTGGAGCCGCAAGATATTGGATAGAATTTTGCTCCATTGGAAAAGATGTTTTTATATATATAAAAAAGATAAGAAGAGAAAAGATAGGATACACCGGACGGACTAGGCTCAGAGATAATTACAACAACCGTTCCCCGGCAAAGGCGCCAGAAATGCTTGTTGGTATTTCTTAGCGAAAGTAGCCAAATCCGTAAGCGCACAGAAGTACCGTTGTAGCACTTCACCCAGAAGTATTCAGGGTATCATATTTTTCACAAGAAAACATGTGCAAAAAGATATCTTAGCTAGTTATCCCAGAGAGGTGAAATGAAGAGCAGCTTAGGTAGTGCAGTTCCTACTCTGCCACTACTAACTCACTTTGGGCGCAGGCTTATACCTGTCTGCCAGGTACCTCCGGCTTACAGCTCTACGCCGAACATGGGCATGGGGGATTACAAGGGATGGATAGGACAAGGTCACTCCCTGCCTCCTACCACCTCAACCGTATGTGAACGAGGCAAATGAAGGTAGACGATAGCCTAGACACCATGTCTATGTTGTCCTCTACTACTCTAGTGTGAATTCAAGGGTTGCCTAACTAGGAGGGCCTTTCCACTAGAGCATTCACCACAAGGATGAACGACGATCCCGCAAGTAAATAATGAGCAAAGGTAACTTACTTAAGAACTCAATATCAAAGGATACTCCAAGTAGTAAGACACCCGTCGAGGTACAAGCGTGGAGGGAGCTGACAACTTCGGCACTCCTCCACAGGGAAAATGATCCTCCCGGGAACTTTCGAAGAATGCTCCGCTATCTTGCCCCTCACTCACTTCCTATAATAGTCTAGCTAGAAGCTAGTGGAAATATGGCTTGCTCTCCTCTCTTCTCTCTTGTATAATGTGTATGCTATCCTAGAAGATGAAGAATGAAGAATGGAATGGAATGATTTGAGACGAGAGAGCCCATGCTTAAATAGGGAGTGAGCAGTTTGGTTTCATGGCCCAACTGACCAAAACACCCCTGCACCGCCAGTCTCCAGCATTGAATGTACCGCCTCACCAAAGATGGGCCTGAGACGCTCCGTCGGTGCATCGGCCGGACCAAGTGGGTCCGCCAGCCCACCCAGAGCAGCTCTGGACACCGCCTTTGGCCGGTTGGCTCTAGGCTACGTCTGGACCTGGCCTATGGTGTAGGTTTTGGTTGGCACATCTCCATTTGGCCTTTTTCCTGCTTTTCTTTTTGCTTTGCCTTGGGCCAAGATTTGAGGTGAGTGATTTGTTATTCTTTTCTTTAATTGTTGGCATAATATTATATATTTTCATGAATGACCTTCAAAACAATTATGTACACCAAAACTATGGAATTTGTTAGTTTAAATCTCCTATCTATATTATTTTTGGTGTAGTCTGTATTAATGTTGGCGGGGTAAGAATTGAGTTAAGAACTGCCAACAACGTCCTAGTTGGGATGTCACAACTATGGTCCCCGCCCTCAGTTTCGCTTGACTCTCTCATAGAATACGTACAATGTATGCAAATTATGGATTACCTCACTTCAAAACACTATTAGCCTACTAATACATTTTTATATGTCATTTTCTTATGCATAGGCTTGGTTCGGTTGACTAGCCAGGCCCACCATGACATGAGCTGGTTAATGACAATGGTGGGGTGAAGCTATACTGACCCTGAGTCATATCTTGAATAAAGATGCTACAAAAAGCAAAGAAATAATATTGCTTGAGGATAACAAAAGGAAAGGTTAAACCTCTCTTATTAGTTACACAATTAGGGTTGTTTTCCCAAGGTGAATGTGCTAATTAACAGGAAATGCAAGATTGGACTAAAAACCGTTGGTCGTGTCTTTTTTAGTTGTTCTATACAAAACCTTGGATACAGGTTCTTAGTAATAGAAACTCTAGAGTGCCTAAAATGCATATTGGTACTATTATAGAATTCATAAAAACTATATTTTGTGATACTAGTTTTTCCTTTGAGTTTATCTAATCATGAATCTTATTTATCTCATGAACATGTTCCAATAGAAAACAATGAACAGACCAATTTAAAAAAAATCTAAGATTCGGGCATGTTCACCTCATGACGCTGTTTTTTGGAAGAAACATGTATGAAGTGAGATGGATTCTATTATGTCTAATAAAACATGGTAGGTCATTGATGTCCTTATGGCTCACTACTACAGAACTAGCAATCATTGAAATGATGTACCCACTAGTAGAGAAATGGCTTTTGAATCTGAGCTTTAATCCCGCCAAAATTTTGGCCTGGGATTAGAAGCAGATTTTGTCCCGGTTGGTCTCTCCAACCGGGACTAAATCCCGTGCCCAATGGCTATATATGCAGCCTTTGCAAGCGCGGAGCAGGCCAGGGACAGAGGGAGGATTTTAACCCGGTTGGTTACTCCAACCGGGACTATATGACGGCCAATAGTCCTGGTTAGTATAACCAACCGGGACTATGTTTCCTTATATATCCTAATCCTTCTTTACTCCCCGGCTCAAGACATCCCAAAATCGTTCAAATGGCTACGTGTTCTTACTTGGGGGAGAAAGCTTTCCACCGTGCATTATCAGATTCAAAAGGTTAGCAACTTACTTATTCATATATTTTTTAATCTTTCAATGGTAAATAGTTAGATTATTCCATGATCATATCAAGATAATGAATTTATTTGTATTTATTGTACATTCATTTCTGCATGAATGTGAAGTCACGCGGTGAAATCGGTGAAGTCACGCGAAAACTAATTCACTTCTCTTCTAACAATGGCTCTGGGATATTTGATTGGTATTCATATTTCTCCAATATTCTAAATATAATTATATGCATAAGATTATTTATGTTCACTTTGCTAATTGTTGCGAGGTATTTTTGTGCCTGTATATATATATAGTGCCTTTTCTATACTCCCAGGAGTAGTTACTTCCATCTTTAAAAAACCACCTTGCGTATGTGTTCATACTTTTTTATCATTTTGAGTATGTCTACATACTCATATTAAGGTGCTCCAAATCTCTAAACGCGAAAAAATTTTAAGGGAACTCATACTTTTTAATATATTATGAAAATGCCACTTACTGTAGTATATAAAATTAGTATGACCACATACTCCTATGTATGCATACATACTTGATAAATATACTACCATAGATAGTCTAGTATGATTATATACTTCGTGTACATACACTTCGTTCGTCATATACACGCTAAATCTAGAGATATAAACATGGGAGTAACTACTCTCAAGGAGTAGAAAATAATTTCCATATATATATATATATGGTTGATTTTTTCTGATCAGATTCCATGATTCCATGGACAACGTACCTCCCCCGCCTCCTCCACCTCCCCCTCCACAGCAACCAGATTTTCACTAAGGTGATGAACCATTCGCTCCTAGTGTTGACATGCCACGGCGGTTCACTGCCCCAGCTATTGTATGAAATATTATCAAACATTTATATGATAACAAACAAGCATATAATTAGCTCAGTAATATTGTCGCATTACATTTGTATGTCGCAGTTCACAGCCTCGGTAGAATGGCTGCACTCAACACTTAGCATGTTTAATGCTGAGCCCTTCGATGTGAGGACGAAACCTGTTCCCAAAACTCGGCGCTGGCAATGTGACCTTAGGCTTACCATCCCTTCAAGGAGCCAATACACAAATGCTCCTAGGCACATTATCCACCGGACAGGGGTAGAGAGCGCATCCATGAGGGCGGCCCAACGCAGTGCCGTTGCACTCTATTTAGACTCACTTCGACAAGTTGGTTATAGTAATGTGCTTGATTTCTCATTCTACAAGGAGCTAGCTTTGCGTCACAGTTGTTACACTGTTCCGGGAATAAGCGAATGGCATGCGATTCAGAACACTCTGATGTGGTAAGATCAATATAAATTGATAATAATTGAGTTGTGCATATTATTTGCTCTTTATTAAGGTAATAATATTGTCTTTATTTTCTCCACTTGCAGCTTTGGCTCTATGATCTTACCCATGGTTCATGTGGCTTGCTGGCTTTCTCCACTTGCAGCTTTGGCTCTATGATCTTACCCATGGTTCATGTGGCCTGCTGGTCATTCTAGACTAAGTTACGGATCATTTCGAGTACGATTGGGATTGGATTGACCAAACTGGCCAGAATACTGCAGCAGGTAAATAGTTCTTCATAAGATTCACCCCAAAGACAGTGAAGTTTCAGTAGGTTACATCTACGGTGCAGCTAACCTTATGTCTCATGTGGCACGGGAGATTGCAATCATGCACACACTGCATTACATCGATACTCAGAGGGGATTCATAATCGGAGACATCAACCATGTTCGATGGGCGCTGCGGTGGGCCGAAGTGAAAGACCCGGTCCAAAATAACAATAATGATTCTGATAGTGATTAGTGTTGGTTTAGCTAGGTAGATTCGAGTTGTGCTTGGATTGTAGGTAAGGTTCATGTTTTAATTTAGTCATGTAATAACTTAAGGCTACGCAATTTGTACTGTGATATTTTATTATCTTAATTAGTTCTATTTGTATGGAGATGCTGAACCTGGTTTATGATTTAACACCTCTTCGTGATATACATAAATTTTTATTTTAGCAGGATATCATGGTATCACCGATGACTAATATAAATACATATATATGTCATGAAAAATTTATACATACTTTATAGATTTAATCTTTTAAAATTGAAAAATAGAAATCAATTTAAAAAAATTGGTGGTAGGTGGGAGCAGTGTTTGTCTACGTTGGATAGGTGAGAGCAGAAACTTTTAATCCCGGTTGGCCTTTAACAACAGGGATTAAAAGCATTTGGGTGCGTGGTAGGTGGGAACAGTGGGCTTTTAATCCCGGTTGATATTATAAACCGGGATTGATTCTTAGATTTTAATATCCGAGACTAAAAGTCATTCTGTTAGTGGCAGATGGGACCAGAGGGGATTTTAATCCCGGTTTTTATTACAAACCGGGATGAAATAATTCGGCTCTGCTTCCACCTATCCCCATGGTTGCTATTTCTTTAAATGGAGCCCCGATCTCTCCATCTCAGTTCACAATACACCATCAGCTCATTTCGCACACACTACTTCACCACACACACATTCTACTCATTTCACCACACACACATTCTACTCATTTCACACACTCTACTTTACTCAAATGGGGTCTCTATGGGAGAAAGCCCTACACATACAGATATCCTTGCCTGTCCTAGTTCACCAAAATGGTGCACAGTAGAGGTGCTAGAAGAATGCTACTGAAAATAGAGTAACGTTGATTGCTGGGTTCCCCACGAGGTTGACAGTGCCATCCGAGGTTGTGCACTGTTGCTGTCGTGTGGTGGTGTTGGTGTTGCATGGTGACGACGCCGAGCAGAGTACAGTATGCCCTGGATTGTGCTTACAAATTCCAGAGGCATTGGTTCATCGGAGGCTTGGCACCGAACAAGCAATGCAGTTCACCGTCCCCAACAGCGAAAGCTCAGGAGGCATAGGCTCATGGGAGCAGCCTCCTTGGTTATCTCGAATCGGCGTAGCTTGTCACCACCTGGTGTTTCTGAGGTTTGTGCGATGCTAGAAGAACGCTATTAAGGTGGTTAAATTTTAATGTATTTGTATACTTTGATTGTAACATTGACCTATTAAAAAAAGGTTTTTGTTATAGTATATATAATTTTAATTTAAGGTCTTTGTTATCGTATATTTCTCTTGTACTATATCTCAATAAATATAATCTAATATTTTTATGCTTTATATATGTAAATAAACATGTTTTTATGCTTTATATATTATTTTTATGCCTTATATAAAAAATAAATATTTTACTCTATTATTTTGAAATAAATATACTATATACAAATTAATATATTATTTGTATGCTTCATGTATATTTACACTAAAAAATAAAAAGGGCGGAAAACGAAATTGCCTAGAGCTAAATTTTCGGCCACGCGCCTAAATGTTACTAAACCCGGCCTCTTTTGTCCTGGTTCCACCTACCAACCGGGACTAAAGAGCCTCCAATCCCGGCTGGAAGCCCAAACCGGGATTAAAGGCCCACCATATATCATCTCCGCCGCCCCATCCGCGACCGCACCCTAACCTTCTCCTTCCCCTCCGACGCCCCATCCTGTGCCCCTCCCGCGCCGCTACCCCCGCCACCATCTCCGGTCCCGACGCGCCCCGACGCGTGCCGACGCTCCCCGACACGCGCCGACACCCCCCGACGCGCGCCGACACCCCCCGACGCGGCCCGACGCACCCCGACGCGCTACCGCACACCGATGTGTCGCCGCATCCCGACGCGCCCCGTCGCTCCGCAGCTCCCCGACGCAAGCCGACGCCCTCCCGACATGGCCTGACGCACCCCGACACCTCTACCCCCATCCCCGGCTGCCTCTACACTCTCAACGCACACGACACCGGCCCACGCCACCGCCAAACCCGGCCGCCTCGACGCCCTCGACTTCGGTCCACGCCCACGCCGTCAAAGCACCCTCGGTCTCCAAGGTTTGCTCAATCTTACTCCTGCAAGCTAGTGGTGCGCTTTCTCCTTGAGTCATATGTCTTACATTCAGACATGAGTCTACGTTTTGTTACTATCAAGAAATTAGAGACTTCTAAATTTGACCAAATATACACTAGGAAATGCTAATTTGTATTATATATAATTAGTACGATAGATTGTTCAAAAAAATTGACTTCTATATGTAGATACATTTGATTATTTTTAATTATGAAATATATTAACTTTAGTCAAAATTAAAGAGATGGAGGTCATAGGTTTCACCGGCTATGTACGCTCGAGGGGTTTCTGTCCAACATTGTCGCAAGTGAAGCGGCCGCAACCCAACATAGTAAGCAACTCTATCTACATGTTTGTAGTAAATTTATCAATTTCATATATATGTAGTTGATATATATATATAATTCTTAAATGTACCGCAGGTGATTGACCCAATCATTTGGCTAAAAGAGACACTATCCTATTTTCGGGTTATGGAAGTGGATGTTCGGACCGATACAGTAGATGGTGGTGCACTATTTGAATGTCAAATCCGCTTTTCAATTGCTCTTGGTCGTGGTCGTGGTCGCAGACTTATACAAATCTCAGAGGTAGGAGTAAAGGCACCTCATCGATCTGTTGCCATAAAATATGTTGTCAAATCATGTGCAACTAGGCTCACGAGGATTGGGATCACCTTGCCTACTCTATGCTAAGTGAAGATTCAAGCTATAAACCTCAACATGGGTGATAAAGTTACGGACTTGTGTGCACAAATGTCTCGGAACTGTCCAAATGATGCGGTAAACTCTTAGTTTCAAAGCTTATATCTACGTTTTGTTGTTATAAGTTGTAAAGCTTGGTTCTGATAAGCCTTTTTAAACTAGACGATACTAACTACAAAAGGTTATGAGTGGAAATATGCTCATGAAGACCCGATACTAACTACAAAAGGATATTAGGCGAAGGTGATAGAGACTAAGAGGGGAGAACCATTTACTGTTGAAGCACCGTTAATCATTGTTAGTCGCCCTTGTCCTACTAGTTGTCATGCAACTGAGAGTGCACTAATTACTAATTTGGACTTCATCGATAGCACTATGGGATATAAGATCGGTGATCTATACTACACCGACCTTGTACTGCGATAGAGTAAAATTTCCATTCCTCGCTTTGGAGAGTAGTTGGACATGTGTGTAATTAACTTTGTGATTGAACATCTAGTTTATTATAATTTTTAGTTATATTTTTATAAAATGATGAATAGCTAGTTGTAATTTGTAAGCTCCAAATTAGCTTCTTAGTTTCAATTCTTAATATTTACGTATAATATTCAATACAACCAAACTGTAAAAGAAAAGAAAAACTATAAAAAGAAAAATAGAAAAATAAATAAAAGAAAAAAAGAGAAAACAATATAAAAAGCGGCATTCAATCTCGGTTTGAATTACCAACCGGGACTAGAAAGGTGCTACGTGGCAGCGCATGGTGCATGGCTGTCGCAAACCGAGATTGGTAACACAAACCGGGATTAAAGGACGGGTATTAATCCTGGTCCTATAAACGGGACTACAGGGGTACCTTTAGTCCTGCTTGGCCAATCCCAGTTGGGAAACCGGGACAATAGGGGGTTTTCAATCCGGGACCAGAGGCTATATGTGTACTAGTGACCCATGGATGGCACGTTTTAGTGTCAACAAGTAGTATCTAAGTTGTCAGAGGAGCATACGAATTGACAAAGAAATTGAAGGAGGAAGGGACGAATGGAGATCAACAATCTTGGTTGTCGCCTAAAAATGTTAGACCTTTGTGGATTTATTTCAGGAAGTTGCATGTGCCTCATAAGATTCTAACATTTCAGGAAGTTGCATGTGCCTCATAAGATTCTAATATTTGGATGGAAAATATGCAAAACGGATCGGCAACACAGGATAACAAGAATAATAGAACAATTGAGGTCATTGACTAATACATAATATGTGGTAGAAAATTTAGTGATTCAAGCACTTGCGTCTGTCCTCTATTCAAGTCCTCGAGGAAGCAATAATGAGATTAATTGGTATTTGCTAGGACTAGACAATAATTCAGCTCTCTATTCTATTGATGCACTTGTATCTTCGGGCCTTTTGGGCAGGTTAGTCCTGGATTATGGTTTTGTGATTGTTCGGAGATCGAGTTGATCGACGTCCTTAAGTTTTCAGTGACTCTCTCTCCGGTCCACTGCTTGGTCGCATACAACTTTAACAAGCATAAAGCTAGTAATTCTCCTACTGCTCATGGTAAGTTATCTTTGGGTTATTCAATCTGATGTTGTTAAGATTTGGCAATTCCAATGAAGTTCCTACTCCTACCACAGTGGAAGGAAGCGGGTGATGTGTTGCATTAGTGGAATGTCATCAACGCGAAAAAAGAGCAAAATTGTGTTGCTCATGAATTAGCTGAATTGGCGAAACTAACACGGCACTTAGTAGTTTGGTGTTGCAATTGATCACTTGTATGTAAATATATATGGTCATCAAATTGTTACTCGGGATTGCATTACTGTTTCTGAATGATTAATAAAGCTCCCTTTTCTTGAAAAAAATGTAAATGTGAACATGAGCGTTGTAGTAAGCTATAAAGAGTTTTGGTCGATCACCAGAGACGCATTGACGATTTATCTCGATGGTCACATATGTTTGCATTGTCCAGGGATAAAAGGCCCACCATGCATTCACCATGCAGGATTCCTGGTGGAGTTAGATAGTCTAGATGTAGCATCCATGTTGACATTTTGACATTGTTGTGGTCTGCAACACCCGAACCATGGCCGTCGGCACCGGAAAGGCACACCAAGGTACACTACACAAAGCATATATCGTGTCTAACTCACACGCTAGCTAGTTAGAAGTGGCACACCGGCGACACCCCGTAGTCAAAATACGCAACGCTTTGTTAGGCCAGTTTCAACTCTGCCAACCAAGAGTGTCTTGCTGGGGCCGGCATGAAACTGACCCCGAATTGCTAATCAACCACTACGTACTAGCTAGTGCTAATTTTTGAAAACTTTATGCCCTCCGATCCTGCCTAATTTCAGAATGACTTGCTCAAATGGTTAACCGGCTGGCCAGTAAGCTATATATCCCCTATGAATTGTGTGCTGTCAAAGTTAGCTATAGGCACCTAACACACCGATGCTACCAATAATACATGGCGGAGCCTAGGCCCTAGGCTCGACGACGATCCTATGCTCACCGGCAGGTCACGTCACTAGCTACTACGACGACCATCTATGAACTGTACGTGTGTATTCTTGTCTGTGTTTGCGTGGGTGGAGGCTATTTGGATTGAGCTCCGGCAACCACCATCTGCACTGCACTGCGGCCTGCAGCACCTGTAGGTATGATAAACAAACAAATAGGGAATCATGCTTGCTCGTGCACAAGTATAAAATTCCAATTCCATCACCGGCACCGTTGTGCATTAGTTAAGCTCCACAATCTTGCAAGCACTATGATCGATTCACTTGATTTCATATCAATATACTATGGGGGAGAAGAGATCGGGCAACATAATTGATCATCAGCTGCATGATGAACATTGATTAGTGGACGAAGATTCAAGCGATCTCTCTTGACCAACTGTTTTCGAAACGGCCATTGCTGACAGATGGGTTTGCGATCTCCTGAACGCGATTTGGGGATTACCCCCAGTACGGAGTCATCTCTAGTCTTCTTCTTCCATTGGTTAATGGATAAAGTCGTGCTGCTCTGTCGTCTCTGGCTCTGGCTTTAGTTCGTCATCGAGTGAGGAATTCTAAAGGGGAGCAGATTATTCTAAAGGGGAGCAGATTCCCTCAACAATTTTCCTTGCAATAAAATACGACGGCATGCTGTTTTAGATTTTTTTTCAATTGGAATTTTAAACTCCAAAAAGCGGCCAACTTTGCTTGCACACCAAACAGTTGTTCGAATACTCTTGTTGAGTATATATACATACATAACCTACTCGCATGCTCATCTTTCTATCGTCAAGTAGTGGGGCGTGCTGATTGCCGTTGTTTGGCATAAACTTAAGAGAGCCTGTCTTCTTGCTTAAAGCAGGCTCATCGATGGATCGATCGATCTTGGAATTGAATTCCGGTGCCTGCCGAAACAGTTCCTGATCACTTTCCAGAATACCTGATCTGCTTGCACAACACTAGCTGCTGCAGCTCGCAAGGGCATATATACGGCATTGATGTGCTACAGTTTCTAGATAAGGAAATGATGTTTGGATCGTTATCAAAACTTGCCACACCAAAGGTTAGTCATGCCACGGATTCGTTCTATGAAGCACAACACGTCATGGATTACGCTAAGAAAGACGTAACAGCTTGTTCTTACACGATGCATCATGCTAGCTTTTGCCAATTCTTGAGACACTACTCCAATTGGGAACCGAGTCTAATATTCTTGCATTGCCACTAACTTTGAAGAAGTACCTGATCGATTATGGAAGAATCCGATATGAGGCCGCGCATGGTGAAAAAATGGCCAACAGGCAGGATGAGGGTGTTGGGTAAAGGGGTTCAAGGGTGGAGCCACACACTTGTTCTTTCAGCTCTCACCGCTCCAATATTCCGCCACACCAGCAGTCCGGCACACAATGCGATCCCCCACGCAAACGCTTGTTTCTCCGGCGCTCACACCTCTCTACGTCTGACTGGCCGACTAATTTGGTCTCAACGTACAAATCAAAAGTCAGGGAAGTGCTGTCGCGTCGTCGACAGCCCTGGGCCTCTGTGGCCAAATTACGTTCACTACTTTGGATGGAAAAGGAGAGGGAATGCTTTGTGCTCTGATCCCTGCTGTGACGTGGTGGCACCAATTATATGGGATACTTGTAGCGGTAGTAATTCGTTTTGATTTTTTTTTTTTGTTTTCATTTACAGGTAGGATGAATATGACACTCTATCAGTGCCATTGCCCTATATTATTTGCCGGTTTAGCTTTTCTAAGGACATAGCTTTAATTATGTATCTAGATACAATGTATGGCTAATCGCAAAAAAAAACCGACACGACGACGTCTGGCTAGATTTATAGTCAAAAAAGTTATGCACTTAAAAAAAAACTAAAATGACTTTTAACTTAGATCAGAGAGAGTAGCATTTAGCTAGGGATTTAGAAGCCAGAAAATTTAGATACATGTTTTTCTGGTTTTCTTGCCTGGAGAGCAATTTGATAAATGCAGTTAAATTAATCTCATTGAGTGTCAAATTACTAAAAAAAACTTTTTTACTTGATAAAAAGTTAACAACCTTTGTATTCAAGGCTTCTATTTCTCGATCAATGAAAGGCGACATATCTGTCGACATTATATGGCTCCTATATATGGCGTGACGAATGTTGACTTTGTAGTCTCTCATATATATGCCCATGTAGTACGACGTGCTTGTGCACGTTCATATGGGGTGCATGCGTGTGCATGAACCTATAAAACTATAAAAGTGTCGGCATCGGCACTGTGCTTGGCAAAAAGAAAGTTCCAATTAAAGAATAACAATGGATATATAGATAGAGGAACACTGGCCTGATTTCCAAAGATACATGAAAGAAGGAATAAAAATGGAGGGAAGTACTTAGTTCCTGTAGACAGTTAAGTTTTACACAATTTGGAAAGTATTATTGCAAAAAGAGGCATATATTCCTACAAATAAGTTTCACACAAGTTCAATACTATTGTTAGTCTCTGACTTTTTTTTTTTTACCAAAGTCAGCAAGGGAAACCCCAGCTATTTTTTTATTTTTTTAAAAATAATACAAACCTGTTTAAATTCGCTCCAACGAGGAGTTAAACACAGGTCTGCTGGGTGCTACTTAGGTGCTCTAACCACTAGGCTAGAGACCCTTTCACGATATATTTTCTTATTTTCATTAGACAAGTAATTGAACTTGACATTAAATTCATCAAATCTTGGGGATTAGCACCGCCTGTGTGGAGATGGAGGGAGTAATAATAAACAGGTACTATCTCCTTCCTAGAACATCAAGCATTTTGGGGACAACAACAAGTGCTTTGTAGCTTGATTTATCATTGTACAAGTCTCGCTAACTATATATATTGCTAATGTGTGGGGGCCTTTCTTTGTATTTCTCTAACTGGCCTGATGAAAGATATGTATGCCTGAGATAATGAGATGCACCGTCGACCAGAAAAAAAAGGGAAATAAATTAAAACAGAGATCACAGTCATCTTTGAGTTAGTGATCACACCTTTCTTTTCCTCCTTTCTCCAGAACTCTCTCATATATGGACTTCCTTGAGGCTACGTATGGCACAATTCAATAGGTTATAGTGGAGTTTGAAGGTACTGGAGACATGTGGTCGGTATATGCTGGTGTAGACATAGCACTATGGACATATGAATTTTGACTTTGAAAGGTAATGGCGCGGCAGTTGAAACCGGTGGTGCTAGTTTTGTCGGCGATTTACCAAACATGCATGGTAAACTATGATGTGATGGCATTTTAGAAAGCCAGAGAATTAACCACCGATATCAATCAATCTCTTACCCACATGGAGACATAATTGTCTTGTATAAAAGAATGTGTAAAAGAGCATCTTTAATGGTGACTTATGAGCCACCTCTAGACATATTATTTTATAATTTAATAAAAATAGTGAAAAAACTATTTCTTATTTCTTTTGGAAAGCGTACGCTGCACGTGCTTCATTAAGAAAAATTAGAGTTTTGTTACACGTTCAGTTATGCCAGACGGCGAGCTGCCATAGGGCACAACGGGTTAAACACTAACATAAGTCACCGGCTGAAACGGTGGAGCGTCGAGGTTGTACTAAGGCTATAACAATAGCGCGACATGGAGTGGTGTCTTGACCAAGTTGCCGATGATTGCGGAGCTCATTCCAGCTCTACCGCGGTACTCGCGGTACTAGCCCAACGGCTGCCACGCAGGGGGAAGAGGTGATGCATCACCTCTCTCCTAATGTTGGGGCTGGAGTTGACGAAGGCTTCGTGGAACTTGACCACAACCGTGTCGTCCGGCTCGTCGATGACAGCGTCAGCACGGCGGCCCTCAACTAGTCTTAAACATACATTGTTAGATCATGTAGGAACTTGCGGCCAACTCCACCGTCCACCTGAGGAAAAAGGAGAACAAGGACGACCGAGGCCTCACCCTCTTTTCCTGTTTTTCTCTTTCTTCTCCCGCCTTTTCTCTCCATCGTTCTCTATTACGATTGTAACCCTGCTGAAAGTTCCTAGTTTGGTTTTGGCAAATTGATGAAACCTAGGACTAATCTTGATTCTAAGTGTATGATTTAGATAAGGTGGTCCGTGCCAAGTGAGGAGCTCATTGTATATGAGTCATGACATGGAGTCATGTAACCAAGATGGAGAAGATCAAGATGAGGCTTGACTCGATGGATCGGTTGAATGTGTGAAGGGCAAGTCGAGACTTTGAAGTGAAGGACCATGTGATGGTAAAGCTTAAGCAAGACTTGGTGCCGATGGATGACTCAACGGTGAAGAGCAAGTAAGATCGAGATCGATGGACCAAGAAGGTTACATGATGATGTGGAATGAACCATGTCATTTGTTGACTTCACGGTTGATGGATGGAAAAGTAAAATGGACTCAAGGCAAAGATATAAAGCTATAGGGCCATTTTGTTTTGCACTCAAGACACTATAGAGGGTGTGAGGTTTAGGATCAATAGCCGAACTATGAGGAGGGGAAGTCTTCGGTAGTTCGATTCATGAGTGCCACTAGGTCGATCATTCATGTTGATGCATTAGGATCTAGTGTGCTAATGAAAAAATCTTTAGAAATCATTGTGAAAATGCTAACACAAATACACATGGAGATGTATACTTGGTGGTGTTGGCACATTTTGCGAAGGTGGTAAGGGTTGCAGGGTTGAGATGGGTTTGGGTACCGCTCACCCTCCTGCCTCGCAAGCTCTGCGGAATTTGGTGCTTTCAGGAAAATGAGATGGCTATTTTCTATTATGCCAGATGCAAATTGTTGGTGAAATCATACTAACTCTTTGTCACAAGGAGGTATACTTGTTGGTTAGCATGGTGGAGAAGATGGCATCGTCGATGACTTGTTTCTGTGGATTTAACAAGCGTTGGACACGACAGGTCTGAGCGTCGAACGCTGGGGCTGCCTCTGACGCATTCTCGGCCGTGAGGTGCAATGAGAAGGTGCTCCGGACACGTCCAAAGTCATTGCATCGGACGCGTGATGTCAGCGTTCGGAGGCTAGTGCATTGGTGGTGCGCGTGTGCAGTTGAACGTGTCGGACGCTGGGTGAGCATCCACAGTGCGTCTGGAGGCAGTGTCTGGAGGTCAGGTGGATTTACACCCTCTCTGGACTGCGTCCAGAGCTACCGTGCAGCATCCAACGGTGGTGTCCGGACGCGTTCGACGCCTCCATAATGGCTAGTTTCAAATCGAGGATTTGGCGCGCGACATGTTGAACGCATCCGACGCTGGTACGTCTGGCGCGTCCGACGGACCCGGAATCATTGCAGTGAAGGGGTAACACTAGTTTCACATGTGAGATGTTATAAATAGATGGTGGCTGGTTGTGTGCCGTCTCTCTTGACTTTCTAACATTCTTGATATCCTTGTGAGCTTGAGCAAGACCCTCCTACTCATCTCTCTTGCTTGATTGCGAATTTTGAGTGAGATTGAGTGATTCAAAGTGCATTTGCATGTGTGGTTGCATCTAGTGTCACTTGCGGATTGTTTGGCTAGTGGATTTCTCATTACTCTTGGAGAGTACCACTCCTAGCCAACATGGAGGTTGTTGGAGGCATTGGCAAGAGAAGGTGATTGTTTTTTGCCACCTCCGGATTGATTTGTGAGATGTTCTTGTGCTTTCCTCGATGGAGTGCCAAAAGCAACTCTAATACATTGCACGTGTCGTTGAGTATCTCACTTGAGAGTGGTGTCTTGTGATGCCTTTGCGGAGGTGTTCCTTGAGGGGCCTTGGCTTGCGGGTCAAGAACCAGGGAACCATCTAGGTGTTGGTCGACACAATCGGAAAGTAGCTTGTCGGTGCACAAGTGAACTACGGGTAAACAAATCATTGTGTTCACTTTGTCTCCTGGTGATTGGTCTTCATATTGTGCTTGTTGCCTATTGCGATTAATTGATTATCATCTTGGTGATTGGCAACATCTTCACTTCACCGTCGGTATAAGAATCATCACCTCTCCCTTGTATTACATCATAGCTTATCTTGTGTAGCTTGTGTAGATTAGTTGTTCTTGCTAGCTCACTAGTGTAGAAAGTAGTAACATAGCCTTTGTGTGACATAGAGATGATAATATACTAGAATTATCAATAGGAGGCTTGCTCACCATCTAGTCTAGGCAAAACCCACTTTATTGTCGTTTGTTTTACTAATCAAATTTGCCTAGTATTTTTGTAAAATTTTTAATAGGCTATTCACCCCCTCTAGCCATCTAGACCTTACACCTGCCCCCTCCACCTTTGGCTTCCAGCCTAGGCAGGGACCCTTCTTCAACAAGCCTTGATGCCAAATCACACGACACTGACACTCAAGCACGCACCACACTCCGCACTCTCCGCTATCCACTCTTCACACTCTACGCTTCACACCCCACGCTTGTCACAGCGATTTGGGAGCATTGCTCCCTCTGTCGACCTTCTTGTATCCCCGTACTACGAGCAATCGATGCAGAGCAACACGAGCTACCGCTCAGACTAGATGTAGGGATTTCACCCAAACCATATAAATACTTGTGTCCGCTTTGCATACCATTGTAGCCTCCAGACGCGTAGAAATATTACTAGTTGCTCTGTCTTGATCCCCCGGTTCCCAGACATCAATATTTGATAAAAGAGAGAGAAAAATATTATTTCTTCATCAAGAGCTTGTCTTACACATACACACTCAAGATATGTGAGGTCGTCATATGGGGATATTAACATTATAAGCTATATATTCTAAAGTTAATATTGTTGGAGAAATTCTCTTAGAGTCTCATGATCTTAGATGCTACTATATATGATATCCCTTCAGCAAGTTTATATTACCTCTACTTTGATAATTTTATGTTCACCTCTACAAAAGTATATATAGTTGTCACAAATGGAAGCTAGGCTTTGAACAAAATCTTAGCTTAAGAGGTTGCTACTACATACTAAATACAGGATATTTTTCATAAGCTTGCTTTATCAGCACTTATCAGGCAGCATTTAGTAGCGTTTTTCTCTCACAACGATTATCAGCCAGAATCAGGCAAGCAGCAGTAGGTGGAGAAAAGGATACTTGTCCTTGGTCAAATCTCTTTGACTTGCATGTGGCTCTATTAGCATGCTTTTCCTCTCTGTATATATGCTCGAAATGCCATTAGCCACACTGCTCAACATTGATTCATCATCAAAACCAAAGAGGGGTGACAATTGTCAGTATCGTCATCTTTTTTGTCAGAGAAGACCTAACATTATGTCACAAACGATGTGGTATGAAGAAAGCCTAGGCTGCCCACAGTAAGCTAATCCTAGCATTTCGCCACTTAATCAAAAGACTATAAAAGTCTTGGAATCCCTTGAAGTGAACGCCTGCCTCGGTAGACCTCCATACCACGCGGGGGATGTATCAACAACACTTCTTCAGCTCTATTTACTTTTTATTCTTCTTTTAAGGAGTGCCTACTTTTGAAAGAACAATTTTGGATATTTTTGTTAAAAAAGATTGATGTATCGTCTTTCCTAGTAGTGGTAGTAGTAGCGCTAGAAGATCTACCACGCATATTCAATGGAATGCAGGTACAATTCTCAAATTGTATAACTTTTAAAGGAATATATATAACTGGGAAAATTCAAATATTGAGCTCTTGTGTTACAGCAGGTGGCATTCATCCCTGAGAGGATCTACATTTGATGGCTATTTTATTTGAAATCATTTAATGTCTAAAAATATTTTCCAAATTTTGATAATTTGAAATATATATTTTTTAAATGACTTGAAATAAAGTTGTATTACCTGAGATGATAGTTGACTCATAATCATTTGAACCATTTAGTAACCTAAACTATTCGGAAAAAACTTGATAGTGCGTTCAACACCTTATGGATAGCCTGGCAAACACATTGCCTAGCCTTCTTCACTGAACCTCCCTGGTTGCTGCATGGGAGATCTGGAAAATGCGTAATGACAAGATTTTTGATCGGCAAGACCCATGTCAAGCAAGATGGCTCTATAATTTTAATGTAATCTCCAGTTTCTTAGATTTAAGTCTCTCCTTAGGTCAACATTTTGTGTTTGGTTAGATGCATTCAATTAATTCCCTAAGTCCTCTAAACTCCTTTAAAATTTATAAAGCCACTGTTGGGATCTCTCCCACAGTTTTTGCTGTGAAGAAACACCTTATGGATTATCAATTTTTTCTTAATTATCAGAGCAGAGCAGTACAAGAATGAAATAATCAAAGTAGTCCCACTCTCCTTTTCCTCAGCTTGAATACTTTTACCAGCAGGATTATAATTATAATTTTCTAAAGGCACTTTGCAGAAGATGCCAATCCATTGATACTAGAGCCTGTCCAGCTGATTAATAAATATAAAATTAAGAAATACAGTTCAAATGATCATGCAGTAGTACTCAAAAGAGCAAAAGAACCAAATCAAGCAGGTTCACACAACTGAACCGTCGTAAGCCGAGAATAGTATAGCTTATCTCTGCAATCTAATCTGAGTTCCACGCTGGTTAGCAGACTCAACTACCTTTATCCATCTTTTAATTTTTAAGTTCCAGTCTAATAACTTACAGTACTTGCTTAGTGTGTTCTTGCAAACACAGCATGGCTTCTCTTAGTTGGCTATGTGCTTGTTATTTTATTTCTGCAAAGCTGCGAGAATAAAGATCCATCTGTTGCTTGTGGGAACTGGGAGAGAGAGCAAATTAACTAGTGCTATTGTAAACTACGCTCTTGAAAACGAGTGTACAATGCACTGGGACGAGTCTTCTTTTTAGGAACAAAGGCAAAAAAAGCTAATTGGTCTGATGCCTGCAAAGTTAACACATGCTTTATGATGGGCTAATTGTAATAAGACAACTATGAGTGTTATGTGCAACTTTAGGTGATCGAATCACAGGATTTTAATACACTTGATGTTGCCATAGTGTAAAGTGGACGTGCAGCTTTTCTACTTTATTAGGCAGTTCAATTATGCATGTGGAACTAACAGTCGTTTCATGCTACAAGTTCTTTATCAAAAGTGTACATATGTTGTATGGGACAAAGTATTATGCTGTAGTATGTTAAACTCTTGGGCTCTTAGCAAAGATATAGTCGTCTTTGTGTGTTGTAAGACAGCAAATCCGTACCATTTGGTTTTGACTAGACATATACCACAAAATCTTGTATGGTTTCTTCGGAACTCTTATTGAACCACACTTCCCCTTGATGAATTAATGTTGTTGTTTGGTACGTGTAAGGCCATCTCCAAAAAATAAACAACTAGTAAGACTATACACATGTCATCTAGAAAAGATATCAGTGTCCTTTTTTAGCGGCATGTGTATAGAATACAACTATACTAACGTTTAACTACGCACCATCCCTTTGTGTGTTCCTAACATTTGAGTAGAGTCCTTTTCTTTTAAAAAAAAACATCTGAGTAGAGTATGTATGGATTTGAGTAGCCTACCAATACCACGGAGAAAAATTCTCGCAGAAGCATATTTAGGCCCAACAGCAGCTTCATAGAAAAGGCCCAAACACATAAATGCACTTTGGTGCATGAAGCGTACCGATAGTAATTAATCCGACAATAGACGGTGAAGACCATATATATCCTTAGTGGCTGAACGGGTTTGTGGGCAGTTATGGGCTTTCCGGCCTGTGAATCAAGAAATGGCTTCGGCCCGTAATAGGCCAAGAAATGTCTGAACTACTACGACGGAATAACAGAAACAGAATTCCCCACCTGTTCTTCGCTGTTCTTGCTGATTCTCTTGTATCTCTGCATTTCTTCCCGAATTCTATTTTCCACTCAGGTTCTTGATTCGTTGGACATGGTTGCATGTGTTCATCACGTACGAGAAGCAAGAGGCACCCGCACCACACACATGTGACCGGACGATGAAGATGGCCGTGACCATGTCTTCATATTGCACTTGGTGCCGCTCTTTGCACGATGCTTGAGCACTGCACTCTGAAGCGTAGATTCTTGATGGTGTTTGTACTTTGACCATCATTGCAGCCTTCTAATTGATTCCCTCCCTACGACCTTGCTTTAGGGCCGGTTATGTTTGATTGCTACACCTGCACGAGGGCTAGTCCATCTACATCAACCAATGCATTGCGCAGGTCTTTTTTATTCTTTTTTATTTTATGTATGTAGCTAAAGTTTTTGTGGTTAGCATATTAGATGAAGCTGGATTATTCTCTACACCTTGAATGCAGAAACAAAATATACTATGTGAAGTAAGATTTGTTCAAGCAACGGTAATGAATGTTATGATCTAAACTCATATAGAAAGATGTACAGATCTTCAAACAAGATCAAAGGACCATGTTGTCGCCTGAACAATAAAAGACAGATTTCAGGCACCAGCTTTTTAGGGGATGTATAGTGAAGGAAAGTTTTATACTCTTAATAAGATGCAAAAAAAAAAGGAAAAGCACGGGCTCTATGAAGCTAGTTTTAAATCACAACCTACTGTTGAAATAAATATTATGTAATAGTGACTTATTGATTGTATTGCATCCACAGGCAACAGATGGAAACCGTAGGCTATTTGTGTTGAGTTTGGCTGCCAAAGATTATATGGACATTTGTGTGGCTCCTTTTGTTTTTACGCAAATGTGGCTCCTATTTTGGTATTGAATTGTTTAGAAAAAAGTTAAAGGGATACTGATTCACCAGGTAAATAGTTAAGATAGAATGATGGAACATTTATTTTTTTGGCATCAATACCTGCAATCGTTTCCCCAAAATATATTTATCTTTCATGTTTGACTTGAATTGATGCATTTTATTTCTTAACTCGATTGCATTAATATCAGTTATGTCCATTGGTTGTCTTTGATCCTCTATTTCCTCAATCTGAATGTAATGACACAAATGTATTTGCATGTTTTAAACCTTTGACATACCACCATTTGGATGGTTTGGGGTTTAAATGGCTTTAGTACCCAAAACTAGCCTTGTTATTTAGGGTTGCAAAAACTGTACTCAATGGAGAGCTTCGGCGACTCTGTATTGGAGAGTTTGGATGAGGCCATGTTGACTAACTATTGCAGTTGACTATTGGGGATCTAAGCTCAAATAGGAAGCTCTGATCAGTGTTAATCTCCTCCACTGAGTCTCCAACACTCTCTCTGGAGAGTCTGGAACCAACCTCTCATGCACCTTTCTGGGTGACCCACCAGAAAGGTGGGGGTCTTCACTTCTCCATCCCCAGACTAGGCTTGATTGGAAAACTCTGGTTTCTTGGTCGAGCACTTCGATACTCTCAAATCTTTGTTTCTTCGCCTCTTTTTATCTAGGATTTTTTTCACTTGATGTCTTAGTTTCTTGTTTATCTTATAGTGTCTTCATGGTAGATCCTTGACCTTTGCTTGACGTGTCTATCACTTGACTTTTGCATAGACTTGCCAAAGTCCATCCTTGCATCCATAGGATTAAAACCTTATATACTAGGTAACAACATTAACCTCAATGATCATATTTTCACTCAATCACTAAAAACACTAATGTACCTTGATTGGTGCCATTTTGTAACATCCCAGATGTTAGTAAGCAATTAAATTATAATCAAGTTCATTATTAAGAATAATCATTGAGCATCATGACATAAATGCATTCATGTTTTAATAACATCTTTTATGTGGTGCTTTGTTTTATACATGAAATGATGAGTTGATTGCTACTTAAAAACTATTTTCAAAACCTTGTTTTATCCCTTTTTCTATATTTTAAAATCTATAAGGAATTTTGAGATACTCTCAAAATATAGTTTGTAGATCTTGATAAGGGCTACAATATTGGTATTCAAAGTTTTCAAGTTTCCAAAAATAATTTCGAATAAATTTGAAAATACAGTATTCCAACACTTATCCCCTTTTCAATTTAGATTCATATTTCAAAAATTATTCAAAATTTGGGAAAACTTTCTCTATGAAAAGTGTTTGGTTTGATAATCTAAACATTTCATAGATTGAAAGATTTTCAAGTTATTGAGAAAAATCAAAAGCAATTTCAAATGTTTGTTTCTAGAGTTTTGACCCTTTTTGTATTCTTTTTAAATTTGAATTCATATTTCAAAATTTAGGCAGAATTTGAAAATGTTTCTTAAATGAAAAGTGTAGCTCTTGAAAAGTTATGCAAACTTTATTTTTGAAGATTTTCATATTTCTATATATTTTTTGGAGTAATTTATAATTTTCGACAAGTGGCAGTCCTGTAATTTCGATGAACAGTACCCGCGCGAGTTCTGGTCCGTTTTTGCTGGTCCGATGTTGCTGGTCCGTTTTTGCTGCCGCGTCGTCGCCGTGAGCCATTTTGCCGTGTCTTCGAGACCTCCCGTGCTAGCAGCTGCGTGGCCACGCCCGCGAAGGCTCCAGGCACTCCACCATCTTCTATTTTCCCTTTATAAGCTGAGCATCGGCCGCCGTTTCCCCTTCTCTGTTTACAGCCGCCATGGCCGCGAGCTCGAAGCCGCCCGCGTTCCTCGCGTTCATGCCTCCTTGTCCTCACCTATGAGCGCCATGGCCTTGCCCTCGTTGCGCTGCACCTCCCCATCCCCTCCCCCGGCTGTCTCCTTGCTGGAGAGCCGCTGCAGTCATGTCGCCTCGCCGCGGGCTCGCGTGGCTGTGCCGCCACGGGCCGTCTCGGGCCAAGCCAAGGCGACCCATGAGCGTATTACCACCTCCCGATGCTCCCACGCTACTCCCTTGCCACCAACGAGTACCCAGCCCTCCCAAAATCGCCGTTCCCGGTGTCTCTGTTCTTCATTTGCGGCCAAGGACCTCGGGTTTGAATTCGACAAAAGCCAGGGTCCTAAGTGCATAGTCTAAGACTCAGGTGAATAGTACCCCGAGGACCTATGTGTAGCAGTTTTTCGTAAACTTCAAAAATTCATATCTGGAGTTTCGTAACTCCGTTTTTGGTGAACTAAATTTTGTTGTGTTCCTTGTGATGCCTAGTTTTTATTAAAAATATGAAACATGCCATGTTTTATATAAAAATAATTATCTATGTTTTATGCCTTTATTTAATGTTTAAAGAGAAGGAAATTCATATCTCATGCTATGTGACTCCTTTTGACTTGAAATTTTTATGATATGTTTTTTGTGCTATGTGTGTGTTGCAGTAAAAATATTGTGGTCATTGGATATTGTATGCTTGATCTTTTGATTTATCTTGCTTATTTCTTATTAAATGGTTTATAATTATAATAAAAATGTATAAAATAAAAATATGGTTCCTTTACCTTTATATGATTCTGCTATGTCATGTTAACACCTAATATGACTATATAATTTTAGAATATATGAAGTTTTATATTTATCTTCTGTAATGCTTTTAAAATAGTTTATAATTAGCTAGTTGTTTAATCTTGTTATGCTTGCACCAATGCATTGCCATGCATCATGTCATGAGTTCATCATGCTAAACCATGCATCATTAAATACGTGTAGTTGTTCGAGAGTGAGTGGATCTTGGTGCACGATCTCCGGAAAATGCCATCCCCCATCGAAGTGAAGTCGCGGATCCATGATGTGGTGTCGTCCATCCTGGAGTTGTGTCAAGCGTAACACCCATGATCTTGACGGGAACTAACTACTGCTGCAACACAGGCAAGCCCCGGATGCATTCAAACCCTATTCTATTTATAAAAGTTTTACCGCTTCAGCTCTGATATGTTGCATTAAGTGATAGGAGTTGAGTAAAAACCCACAAATTGCATTACTTGTCTTAATTCCTTATTCCTTGTTACCTGTTTAGAAAGATAAGTAGTAATGCTTAGCCCTGCTTATTTATTTAATTGTTCAAAGGCAAAAGAATGAAAAAGATAAGATTGGTTTTCCTGTTGAAATCTTGATAATAGTAATAAATCAAGTCCGGACGGCGAACTTGCAATGGGAATGGAGTCCCTCTGTAGTGTTCTCGTCTGTTGATACCCTAGGTCCCGTTCGATGGTGACCTGTCGATAATCGAGAAATTAGAAAATCCACATGCATGAAGTGGTATACGGATGGTTGGAGCCGTGTATACCATGGAGTGACCTAGCGTGGGGCCGGAGATCCCATCTGTGTTATAGTGTGTTTTACTGTGGGGTTTAAGTTCCCATGTATCTCGGTACGTTGGGCCGAAGAGCTCACGTGTATCATGTGGTGATATACGGCTGAGGTTGTTATCCCGGTATATCGGTGCACCTGGGGTGCTTCGGAGTTAAAGTCTCCGGTATGCCCAGTCACCTAGGTCCCAGCTGGGTATGAAAATAGATTCGAATCGCCGTTGCTTCTCGGAGAAGAAGACTCGATCACTGATAATCATCGTAGTAACAACTTGAACAATGACTAAGGTTTAAGAATGAAGTTGGTTGGTAATTTCTAAACAAGACAACTTTTCTTTCTTTTAAGCTTTTCTGTAAAATTTCTTATCTCCAGCAAGCCTTACCTTGTCCCTCTAGCCTGCATTTCCTGAGTCTTCACCCCTCTTTTTCGTCGGGTCAGTCTTGTTGAGTACTTTTGTACTCAGGGTTTGTTGAACCCCTGTTGCAGGTGCTAATTGGTGTTTAAATCAAGTTCATGTCGGTGGGCTCGACGTGATCTGGTTGTCCCCTCCCGACTTAGGCATTCTACCTAAGTTGACTTCTGAAGTTCTTCTCTGTTTTCGCCGCTTCCACAACTGAAGTCAAGTTTGTAAAAGTTAACTTTTTCATATATTTTGTAAACTTAATGTTATTACTCTTCCGCACTCTGATATATGTTTTATCATAAATATTGTATTGTTGTAGCTACTCCTTTGTTGATCCTGGTATGAGTTGACAAATGTGGTTTAATCGGGGTCCTTTGAGGACACCCGACAGGGCTTTCTAAGTTATCTGGAACACATGCATGGCTATCAGAAGTCTTTGAGACAATGATAGGTGCGTGCGGGCCATATAATTTAGGAGGTTCTGCCACACATTTTCCACATTTCTAGTAATAAATGACAACACCACTAAAGCAAGTAATAAATAAAACCAAAATGCCATCTACCTACTTGGATGCAATGAAGAGCAATATAATATGATGCTAATTTAAATATATAGTGTATGAACATCTCATAGATACAATGTGAATACCCAAGATAAATTTCCTCATTTATAGTGTACAAACTTCCCAAATACATCATAGAATATCACAAGGACATGTATCCTACATGAACATCAAAATTTCATTAATGATGGAAATTAAGAGAACTAAAATACCAAGGGAATAATCAGATAGTTAATTGGAGTTAAATAACAAGCAAATAAAAAATAAATAACAAATGCTACAAAATATAAAACTAAAATAATTAATAACTTAAATATAAAAAAGTTAATAAAAGTTAAAACAAAACCTAAGGCAAAACAAAAAAAATGAAAAATCAACGTAATAGAAGTAAAAACCAACATGAGATGGGTGATACTCAAACAATCTAAAATATGTACCACAAAACATCTCATTGGTATTATGTAAATAATCAACATACATATTAGAACATCAAGTTTGTATTACGTGAACATCTCAAAAATACATCATGAAACATATCAGTAGTATTATATGAGTAAATAAAATACATTATTGAACATCATGTATAATGCATGATCATAGCATCTCATGCAATACAAAAATTTGATATCATGTCAATAAACAAAAAAAAAATGCATCATCGAACAATACATGTATATAGCAGGAACACCATAGTATCTCATGGAATTTAGAAAATAAAAAAATTAAACATAAAATTTTAAAATGTTTAATTAGAGTAAAATAAAAAACAAATAAAAATAATAAAATCTAAAAATATAAATTATAATGAAATGATGAAATAAAAATGGAAAATAATAAAATATAAAAATAAATAAGTAAATATAGCAAATACATAAATAAATAAATAAATTAAAGATAAAACATAAAAAATGAAAGGAAGGATAAAACTCCAAAATAAAAGGATAGGATAAGAAAAATAAATAGAATCATGGAAATAAAAAGAAATAAGAAAAATAAAATACAAATATGAGAGGAAATAAAAATAAAGTAAAAATAAAGAGAAATACATGGGAGCTGCAGAGGAACGAGAACGAACGCTACATTCACTATTGGGCTATGAGAAACAAGGCCAACAAAGAAATCCACAAGAAAAACTTGGGAGCTCGGCCTGCAGCCTGCTGCTCCTGTCTGACGCTTCTCCCAGACGTTCGCTGCCCTGCCCACGCCTAGCACGCGGAGGAGCTACGACGCACGCACCGGCACCACACAAGGAGCACGCGAGGAAGAAGGCCAGTGGCCTTGGCGTCGCGCAGTTCCCTCGCACTCCTGTGCTGTCTCTCGCCGTCGTGCGGCAGCCATCGCCCAGCTAGTTGTAGGCAACGGCAACTTTTGTTGATGAATTGATGCCCATCAGCTGCTCGACGCATTGCCTGCATGGTTTGTGGCCAATCCTCTCTTCTTTTCTTGTCCAACCTGCAGCCAACCAAAACAAGTCAGCTATTTTCTCTGCTTTTCCTCCACGCCAAGAATCCCTGTTCCTCTCCATCTCCCTTGCAGGGATCACCGCCCAGGCCAGAGGCCACCACCACACACCAGTGTCTCCTCCAACATCTCCCTTGTCTCTGCAGATGCATCTTTTTTTTGGGGGGGTTGTTAGCTTGTATATCATGTGGTTTCATTTTATATCCAACTTTTCCCATTCGTACGGACATCCGTGCTTATTGCACTTGGCCTTGCAGGTACTGACTGCTACCTGGTTTGTGATGCATCCGGCCATGGAAGCTTGTGCTGCAGCCTGCAGGTGGATTTGATGGCCACCACTTTTCAGTGTCGTCCCAATGCTTTTCCTATATCCTCTGCTGATTTGGCTTGGTTTAATGATGTCTCTGCTACTACTACCGCTCTGATTCATCCATGTCTCAAGGTATGCATCCAACTTATTGTGACTCAAATCTGACAGGAGGTCTCCCACTTGACCAGCTTGCACCAGTTTGACCAACAGCAGGTCTCTCACAGGATAGTATGAGGGACATGTTGTCATTATATTAGAAGACATGTTAAGGAGCACCATAAAATTTTTATCTTATTTATCGGGAGAAAAGGTCCAAATACAACACCTAAAAACAAAACTTGATACTAGACATATATTCATTCGCATACATATTTTACTAATGGTAATCAATTGCAACGCTATACTCCAGTGCTATTGACTTGACATAATCATTTCTGATCTTCTTCAGCGTCACTGCCACATCGGTCATAGCCATCCTTTGCTCCAGCGAGTCAGCGGAGCAGACCAAGCCCAGCTTGAAAATTGGCACAAGAAAGGCACCCGTAATATTTGTAGAAGCAGAACCAAAGCCATCCTGCAGAAGCTGGTTGTCTACAACATGGACAAGCTCTGCAGGAAATGCCTGCTGTACCCACTGCCTGATGCTTAGCTCTCCCAGAAACATGGCATCCGTGGGTCTCTTCCCAGTGAACACTTCAAGCAGAATGATCCCATAGCTGAACACATCGCTCTTCCGTGATGCTTTTCCAAGAGATCCATACTCTGAAAACAAAGTTACCATAAACAAAAGACAGATAGAAATATTAATGATTGATCAAACATAGTTAATCTATTTATGGTAACTCTAATCATCTTTGATTGGGCATTAGTGCTACCTGGTGCCATGTAACCAATTGTTCCTGGCATGCTTGCAGAGATCATGGAGCTATCATCACCTAGCAGCAACCTTGAAATGCCAAAATCTGCCACATGCGCGGTCATGTCCTCATCAAAGAGAACGTTGCTAGGCTTCAGGTCAGACCACCTCGGAGTGCTCATGGTGCAGATACCCCATTGCTGCCGCCACAGCCAGCATGATGTCCAGCCTCTCAAGGAGCCCCAGGTGCCTTCTACCTTCAGAGCGCAGGAGTGCTTCTAAGCTACCGTTGGGCATGAACTGAAGAACAAGTGCTCTGAAGTCCAGGTTGGAACTTTATTCAGAACCTTTATCAGATTGCGATGTCGTGCCATTCGAAGCACACCGCACTCGGCGTCAAAGCTTCTCATGGCATATTCCAGATGCGCGTGTATAACTTTTATTGCAACCACCACACCATTGCTCAGCTGGCCCTTAAAAACTTTCCCAAAGCTTCCAGACCCCAGCATGTTATCATCACTGAAATTGTCGGTAGCACGAACAAGCTCATGGTAGGAGACTAACTGATGGCTGATCATGTCGACCATACAAGCAGAAATCTCTTCACGCTTATTGGCTTTCTTTCTGAACATAACATATAGGAAGGAAGCCTGAGCTGCAAGTATTATTATGATTATAGCGGGAAGCAAAAATCTCATCTTGTGACCATGACCACTGGTTGTGTGAGACTTGGTTGAACATGGTGGAAATCCCAAGCGTGAAGCACCACAGAGCCCTGCATTCCCCATCAGTGACTGCAGCGTGATGTTTGAGAACACACCACCTTCTGGTGTCTGACCTTGTAGTTTATTGTGAGACAGATTCAAGAAAGTGAGGATGGTAAAATTTGACAAGTATTCTGGGATGGTTCCAGATATACTGCTTTGAGATAGGTCCAACTTTTGCAGGCTGGCCAGTTTCTGAAAAGATTGTGGAATCGATTCGTCGAATGAATTGTGTGACAGGTTCAAGTATGCTATCATCTGGAGCTGTCCCATTGAATCTGGGAGGCTACCAGCAAATTTGTTGGTAGAGAGATCCATCATATAAATTTGCTTCATATAGCCTATATCTTCGGGTAACACACCACTCAGCAAATTTTGAGATAGGTCTAGCCTGATTAGGCTATCAAGGTGAAACAGGCTCGGTGGTACAGTTGATGTTATTTGATTGTTTGATAACACTAGAAACTCTAGGTTGCTGAGGTTGCCGATGCCCTTGGGTATGGCACCGGAGAATTGGTTGCTTGGAAGGAATAACTTGACCACATTCTTTAGCATTGCAATGTTTGAAGGGACGGAGCCAGATAAGCTGTTTCTACTGAGTTTAAGCCAGTAGAGATTCTCTAGCATCATCAATGGCCCTGGAATTGCACTATGAAATTGGTTTGACGAAAGATCTAGCACAGTGCGAGCAGTTAAGTTCGAAATGGCAGCTGGAATTTCACCAGTTAACTTAGGCCTTGTTTAGATACCCAATTTTGGGTGCAAAATTTGCATAGTGAATGTCCCGTCACACTGTAGCAATTTTGTTTTTATTTGGTAATAATTGTCCAAATTTTGATTAATTAGGCTTAAAATGTTCGTCTCGCAAAGTACAACAAAACTGTGTAATTAATTTTTTATTTTATCTATATTTAGTACTCCATATATGTGCCGGCATTTTGATGTGACGGGGAATAGGAATTCTGCATAGTGAATTTTGGACCCAAAATTAGGTATCTAAACAAGGGCTTATTGCCATTAGCAAGAAAGATTTGGAGCTGACTTGACAGGTTGCCCACATAGGCAGGGATGCTTCCAGTGAAGTAATTCGAATAGATTTCGAAGTCAAAGAGCATTCTACAGTTAGAAATAACAGACAGGAAACTGAGGTCACCCTGCAGACGGTTTTCCCCAATATGAAGTGTCGTCAGCAAGTTCAGGTTACCAATTGCTGCTGGTACTGATCCAGACAACTGGTTTCCATCCAAATACAGCGATACTAATTGAGACAGGTTTCCAAGAGAAGCAGGAACATTTCCTGATAGCTGATTGCTCGAGATATACAGTTCGTAAAGTTGGCCTAGCCGTCCAAGCTCTGCCGGAATGATTCCTGTCAGATTGCAAAAGGCGATTTCCATGACATTTAGCCGAGTGAGGTTGCTAAGTTGAGCAGGGATCGGACCAGTGAAGCCATTCCAGCCCACATTAATGAACCGGAGGTTGGTCAGCTTGCCTAGCCATGGCGGCACAACATCCTCAAATGAATTTTTTGCTAGAGAAAGCTTTATGAGGTGCTGACACGCCTGGAGTCCCTGTGAAATGGTACCACTGAAACTATTACCAGATAGCTGAATGCGTTGCAAAGCTGGGAGGCTGAAACTTCCATGGCCCGGGAAAGGGCCAGTCAAGTGGTTCGAAGATACAGCGAGGATGCTCAAGGTGGACATGTTGAAGATGGCTAGCGGCACCGGCCCAGTAAGATTGTTGAATTGCAGGACTAGGATCTCAAGTTTGGGCAAGAAGCCGATGCAATCTGGTATCACTCCTGACAGGCTGTTATTGCCGAGGTTCAGATAAGTCAACAATGGTGTATTGTTGAACAGGTCATTCGGTATGAAACCACTGAGGTCATTCATTTAGAGTCTCACGCGGGCAAGGTCGCGCAGGGATTGTAGCTCTGTTGGGATGGGACCAGAAAGGTTCCCAATGGCGGTAGGGATACCACCTGACAGGGCATTGTGCCCAATGTCAAGGAGCTCGAGGTGGCGCAGCCTTCCTATACCATCCGGGACTGTGCCCGTGAGGTTGGCGCCAGAGATGTTGAGGACAGAGAGGAAAGAGAGGTTACCGATGTGAGGGCTGATCTCTCCTTGGAGGGATACACCTGGCAGCTCCAGGGCGGTGACGCGTTGCCGTTGCCGATGGTGGCTGCATGAGATGCCCACCCAGAGGCAGAAGGAGGTGGCAGTCACTACTGGAAAACTGGACTTTGCCGTGTGCCTGCGATTTTGCCGT
>CM041633.1:21420680-21459234 GCA_023333625.1 Bothriochloa decipiens
ACCCCGCCGGCCCGCGCTCCGCCGCCACTCCCCCAAAGGCCGCGCGCACGCCGCCGCTGGCCGCCCGCGCGCGCGCCGCCGCTCCCCCAAAGCCCGCCCGCTCGCCGCGGCTCCCCCGCGCGGCCTGGGTCGGTGCTGAGCGCTCCGGCCACCGTCTTGGAGCACGCCCCGCACTGCTGGAGCGCCGCGGCCGCCGTCTTGGAGCACGGGCCGCCGGAGCGACGGGGAGCACGGGCCGCCTGGAGCTGTAGCGGCGCGGCCCCGCCTCTCTTTCACCTCCCACCCGCGGCGGCGAGCCATCCTCCTCCGGCAGATGCTTCAGGCATATCGTAAAGCACTTGATAGTAAGTTCTGCTGCCCTGAGCTTCTTCATGACCCACATATAGTCTCTGCTAGCTCCCTGTTCCTTTTATAGATTAAAATGATAGGTGGTAGAAGGTGTCCATCAATTTTGCAATCAAAGGTCACTTAACTGGTACATTAATACATTGATTGATGGGGAAATTGGTAATTCTGTTTTTGCTGTGTGTGGCATGATGGGTCATGTTTCATAAAAATGAATGATAGACAAAGTTATTTTGGGAACTTATTGAACTTTTTGTATTCTCATTTAATCATCTTGGCACAATCCAGAAAGGATATGTCTCTCTGTTTCTCTTAGCTTGGAGCCATCTTTTAATCATTGTTTTGTTTATCAATAGATTTCTGGCCCTTGTAAGTTTTTTGGTAGTTGTGTAATTTTTTCTACCGATATGCCAAGTATGTTTATGCTTCATCGCTTCCAGCAACCGAAGCCTATCAGACATACTACTTGAACTGCCAACACTTATGTTCAGAGTTGGGTTATGCCTGGTACGCCAGATATATCGAGACAGTGAGGCTTGCCTTGATATCAAACTTATGTATTGCTTTCACTTACATTGGATCAAATTGAAGTATACCTATCCAAAAAAAAATTCATGAGATATCTGTATCTTGACTCAAAGAAATCCCTAGAATGAAGTACACCATGTCCTCTGCATTGTGATTCATTGACTTAAAGAAATCACTAGAATGAGTCAAAATATATGCTCTCAAAATATATCCTCCGATTCCTCCAGGTTCCGTTTGTGTACATAAAGAATTGAGAATCTGAATTTAGGAAATTCTGCATTTCTTTGTTGTCTACTGAATGCTCTATCCTATCTAGACAAATGTCATTCGCTTGAAATATGCAGACAAGTTGTTCACTTACAATATTCCTTGTTTCCGTATACCAAAAACGGCCCCTCCTTCATCCACGTCGTCAGTCTTCTCTGACCGCACCATGCACACATTTGTTTAGTAAATGAGGTGGTTTCTAGAGAAAAGGATATACGGGAGACACAAAATATCAGGGCTATAGTCGTTTTCGTATACCAAAAAATAGCCCCCCCTCCATCCACGTCGTGTGTCTTCTCTGGCGGCATGATGCACACGTTTGTTCAGTAAATAAATGAGGTGGTTTCTAGGGAAAAGGATATATGGAAGACACAATATATCATGACCATAGTCACAAATGTTCCTGGGTCCAAGATTTTTTTGATCCCTGGCTTAAACCCTTATTTCAATCTTTCTAATCTTAAGTTACACCCCTTTTGGAAGTCCGGTGACTGAATCGATCAATGCTTGACTTTCGTCGGAAATAACCTTTGGACCAGCCCCAAGCCTGCTGCAGATGAAGTAGCTAACATCACCCTTGAATTTCTGATCTGGCGCCTTCATCTCTGGAGGTGCTGGAAGAGCCTCGACATCTTCCATGGAATGCACTCCAGCATCACCTAGAATTGATTTATCGCCAACCAAATAGCTGCAAGGTCATGTTGATCAGATACATCTATAGAGCTCCTGAATACAGTCAGTGAAAACAGATTTAATTATGAAAAAAGACATTAAATTCACCTGCTCAAATCCTTATCCTGTGGAGGGAAATAGTATAAGAGCTTCTGGAGGAGATGTGTTGCAGTTTTGCGGTTTGGTGCGATTAGGACTGCGTTAGGCCCAGCATCGAAGGTGTAAGCAACCTGCCATTCTCAACCAGAGTTAGAGATCTACTGTCCACACTTAGAAATGATTTCACTATCACATCACAGTAACCGTGGTATTGCAGAATGGGTAAAATGCACAACAGACACCACAAGTAGTCCAAAGTGTGATTCAACATCAAAGGGCCACAATGGAAAAATCTGCTTTTGGGTTTACTGGCTTTTAGATGACAACTTCATAGATATAACATCCAACAGAAGCTTTTATAAAAGGTGACGATCCAAAATATATAAGGTGACCTTTTATATGTTCACACCTTATGATTTTGAAGATGACCATCCAAAATATAAAAGGTGATAAACTAAAAGAAGAAATGCAATTTGTGGCTATTTATACAAACATCTTGAGGATATTGCCAAGGTTCACTCTGAAGTGAACAATTCTATAAAAAGATGCAAGCAACATGTTTTGGCCAGTGCAGTTGATTGCTTGCTGTATCAAATCTTATTCAACGGTTTTGTCCTATTTGAGCAATGTCCAACTAGGGTTGCACGACTGAGAAAAAGTATAATAGATGTTCAAGAGCAATATAAATACCTGTGGGGTTCCATCTGAGTGGTTCCATTTTTCCACAAGGCTAATTATCCTGTGGTAGATTAAGACCAGAAAAAACTTGCTTCAGATGTCAGCATTATCATAAAACCCAAGCTAACACACTGCTAAATTCATGTACCGGTGTGACGTGTCATTCATGTAGAAGATGGGAGGGCTCGTGTCTAAGCATACAGCATGAAACTGGTTGCTATCTGCACAAGTTAATCTGGCAAAGGATTCAAAGTCACAATTCTTGATAGCTTCTTCCATTTTCAACACCCGACTTGGCACTACTGTCTGAAACATATGGACAACCAGTGTAGTACATGTTAACAGGAAAAGAAGTTATAGTCAAACTAGCTTATCATATTGCCCAAAAAACTTAGGATATTAAGATTCCAAAGTTGAAAGTAAATCATGGTCTTTTTCAGAAAATTCTCAAAAAGTTCAAGCTCAAAACAATTCAAGTCCTCCAGAATGAAAAAACAGTCACCTGGGCCCTGTACTGCAAGAGGGGACTTGTTTCAACACTATCTCGCATCCCACTGGTGCTACTGGTTTCCTTCTGCTTTGAACTGACCTGATTCCACAAATGAATGTGTCAACAATTTATGACATCAGAGATAGCACAATATCAGGTGAAGGCACAGGTATAGAAGTGAAGCCACAAGATTTTTCCAACCGGGAATACCCATTTCCATTTTCATTCAAAAGACGGAAATACACAGCAACTGGTTTTAGAATACAGTGAAGCCACAAGATGATGCATACAACACGTAGCAGGAGGTCATGTGGGACATAGTTCACGTACCACTGCAATAATAATTACAAGATCGTTCCAATGTGTTTCATCAGCAAGCTGCACGGCAATACTGTCGCTTCCATCATCTTTCTGCAAGAAATTAATCAGGCCCCACTCAGTCATTATTGAATAGGTCAAATATGCATTTAACCAGGGCTGTTTCTGTCATTATTGAATAGTCACAAATGCTTCCTCCTACATATTATTTGCTAAATATCACCAATCGGCTACTCATCCAATGGACCACAGAATTTACAATATTTCATGGTACATCTTGTAGATGAAAATTTAACATACGGTTAGATTGACTCATGGACATGAAACACTGCATGCAGTGCCTTTCATTGCCATTTTAGTATTGCACACTGATGCTTTCATTGCTTTCCACTCACTGCGCGTCAACAACAAACTGATCTTACCTTCTGAATTGTATTTTGCTATTCATTTAAGTTCGTCGTCGGAGAAGAAGGTAAAGGCTCCGGGTGTTGGCCATGGTGTCATTTATGCGTTGGCGGCCTTCGTGCTGGAATTGTGCATGTGTTAGCCATCGTGCCCTTAATGTGGTCGTCGGCCATCGTGTCGGCTTTTTTTGCAGGTTCTGGAAACCTCCCCGTACAGGGGAGGTTCTGTCGAATTTTTCATCTCATACTGATATGTGTTTCTTATTTTGCAGCCCAGCACCTGTTGGAGGCGAATCAGAGCACCCAGGAGACCCTAGGTATAAATAACCTCTCTTTTCGTATGTTTGTCGTAGCCCTCACGTAACCCAGTTAGGCGTCTCCCGTCCGAAAGAGATGCGGATGGAGGTATGCAGGTCTTTGCATATCTTTGACCGTATCTGTTTCGAATTGTCCACGTTTTTTGGACAGCCCGTGGATGCGGGGATGAGTTAGTTTCCATGGTGCGCTCCTGTCCGATACGAAGTTTTGGCATCACCTCCCTGTTGTTCTTCGGATACACACTCTCCCTTACAGGACGTGTATCGGGAGAACAGCGGGGAGGTGCTGCCGAAATTCTGTCTCGGATAGGAGCGAACCATGGAAACTAACTCATCCGTGCATCCGCGGGTGGGATTAGGACCTATCCTCACCTATTAGACAATAGGGACACTACGTAGATGCAATTGATGTTCACATTGCTTCCTGTTATGTGTCTGATAAAGGATGGAGGACCGTGAGTGGATGTACACGCAGCAGAGGGACTGGCAGTTTGTAGCGAAAGTCAATGAATTCTTAGAGCATGCATTTGGCCCCAGTGCTGAAGGCCATACTCTAGTTTTGTGTCCTTGCCACCATTGTGCCAACAGAAGAAGGAAAGATAAGTTAACCATGGGTCAACATATTGTGAAGCATGGATTTACTCCGGGCTACCACCGGTGGTACCACCATGGTGAAGCCAACCGTATCAGGGAGGAGGTGGTGAGACCACGGCTCGAGGCTTTCAATGATGATGCTAGGGTAGCAGACATGGTGTGTGACACTCAACAAGCTCATTTCGCTGAAGGACGTGATAAGGCGGAGACTGAGGCTGCCGCAGAAGCCTTCTACCGGATGTTGGACTCGGCACAGAAACCCCTTCACGATCATACTTCTATTTCTCAGTTGGATGCCATTGGTCGCATAATGGGGTTGAAGGCCGAGTTAAACCTAAGTCGAGAAGGCTTTGACAAGATGGTGGCCGTGTGGAGCGGCATGCTACCGACGAAACACATTATGCCACAGAACTTGTATGAGTCAGAGAAGGTCCTTCTTGGACTGAAGATGCCGTATGAAAAGATACATGCGTGTCCAAAGGGGTGCGTCCTATTTAGGAAAGAACACGCGGATGCAAAGTACTGCCCAAAGTGTGAATCCTCCAGGTACGTGGAGCTAGACTCGGGCGATGGCCAGAAGAGGCAGCTTGAGATCCCCATGAGTGTCCTACGACACCTTCCGTTCTTGCCGAGGCTCCAACGGCTATTCATGACCGAGGAATTGGCGAAACAGATGACATGGCACAAATACGGCACACGGTACAATCCTGACAAGATGGTGCATCCATCCGATGCTGATGCATGGAAGTACTTCGATGTGCAGAATCACAGGAAAGCAGAAGAGGCTCGTAATGTACGTGTCGCGCTGGCAACAGATGGGTTCAATCCATATGGTATGATGGCCGCACCGTACACATGTTGGCCCGTGTTCGTTGTCCCCCTGAACCTCCCCCCCGGCGTCTCCTTTCAATGGCATACTGTATTCCTGACGTTGATAATTCCTGGACACCCGGGGAGTAATATGGGTGTCTTCATGGAACCTGTGATAGATGAATTGATCGAGGCTTGGGACAAAGGGGTATGGACATACGACCGAGCTACGAAGGAAAGCTTCAAGATGCACGCCTGGTACCAATTCTCCCTGCACGACTTCTTGGCGTACGGGTTATTCAAGGGCTGGTGTGTTCATGGCAAGTTCCCGTGCCCAATATGCATGGAAGCTGTGAGGTTCACATGGTTGAAGTCAGGTGGCAAGTATTCGTCGTTCGACAAACATCGTCAGTTCCTCCCTCTTGACCATCCATTTAGAGAGGACATCAAGGGCTTTACGAAAGGCGTCAAAGTGACGGACCCTAGCCCGCGCTTGAGGACGGGGGCCGAGGTTCGTGCTCAGATAGATGCTCTTGTGCCCAAAGAAGAAGGTGGTTTCATGGGATATGGTGAGCAACATATGTGGACTCATAAGTCTGGCTTGACGAGGCTCCCTTATTTCGATGACCTCCTACTGCCCCATAACATTGATGTCATGCACACCGAAAAGAATATTGCTGAGGCACTTTTTGGAACGCTTATGGCCACTGACAAGTCTAAGGACAACAATAAGGCTAGAATGGACCTACAGAGGTTGTGCGATAGGCGAAACCTAGAGATGCAGCCTCCTGCGACAGGAAAGCAGTGGAGAAGGCCTAAGGCTTCCTATGTCTTGAACATCAATCAAAAGAGGGAAGTACTTCACTGGATCAAGGATTTAATGTACCCTGATGGGTATGCAGCGAATCTGAACAGGGGTGTGAACTTAGAGACTCTGCGAGTCAACGGTATGAAGAGTCATGACTACCATATATGGATTGAGCGGCTACTTCCGTCGATGGTTCGAGGCTATGTCCCTGAGCAAGTCTGGCTAGTGCTGGCAAAGTTGAGCTACTTCTTTCGCCAGCTTTGTGCTAAGGAACTATCAAAGACCGTCATTACAGAATTGGAAAACATGGCACCTGAGTTGGTCTGTGAGCTGGAGAAGATCTTTCCACCCAGCTTCTTCTTACCGATGCAGCATCTGATTGTGCACCTACCGAATGAGGCACGGTTGGGGGGGCCTGTTACGGCCCGTTGGTGCTATCCAATCGAGAGATGTCTAAAGACCCTTCGCAAGAAATGCACAAATAAAGCCAGAATTGAGGCTTCCATTGTAGAGGCAAGCATTCGGGAGGAGGTATCAAACTTCACGACATCGTACTACAAGCCGAACCTTCCTAGCAAGCATAATCCACTTCCTCGTTACAATGCTGGCGAATTTGAATCGACCCTCGGCCTTTTCAAAGGCCAACTAGGCCGCGCAAGTGGATCGACCTCTAAGCTTTTGGATGATGCAGAGTGGCGCAGAATCACACTTTATGTGTTCACCAACCTTGTCGAGGTTGAGCCATTCATCAAGTAAGTTCTCAACGAACTTGTTTCAATACGATGTCATTATTCCGTATCAAACCCCATTGATTCTCATTGGTACAGGGAATTTGTTCATCAAGAGGTGAATCAATCATGGGATCCTACCCTGCATGAACATGATATACTTCTTTCAGAGGGTGTGGCAAATGGGAGGCATGATTTCATTTCTTGGTTCAAACAAAAGGTACTTTCCAATTTAGCTCGTACGTTCATCAATATTCCTTAGTAGCTTGTATGTTCCAATAATATAACGATGCATCATGCTTGAGCTTGCAGGCGCAGACCAAAGCATCCATGAGTGACGAGTTGAGGCTGGTTGCAAATGGCTTCAAGCGAAGGGTGAAGTTGTGTACCGGTTATGACGTGAACGGATATCGCTTCCACACGTCAGGACACGAGCAGACCCAATGCCGTCTGAAAACCACCAATAGCCAAGTTTTTACGTCGGGCACTAACGGCGTCGAATACTACGGAAGAATTGAGGAGATCTATGAACTTGAATATGAGGGCCAGATACCTCTGCGCCCTGTCATATTCAAGTGCCACTGGTTTGATCCTAGACAAACAAGACGGACCCCTAAACTTGGCATAGTTGAGATTAGGCATGATTCAGTCTATAAAGGAAAAGATGTCTATGTTGTGGCTCAACAGGTTGTGCAGGTGTATCATACGCCATACGCGTGCCAAGACAAAGACCATCTTAAGGGTTGGTCTATTGTGCACCATGTGTCTCCGCACAGTAAACTACCCATTCCAAACGATGACGATTACACCTTTGACACAAACACATATGATGGAGAGTTCTATCAAGAAAGTGGGCTACAAGGGAGCTTTGAGATAGTATTACCCGATGTGATCCCCATGGAAGTAGACAATGATACGGTTGATGACGATGACCCTGGAGATGTAGTGCTGAATCCGAAGGACATTCAAATGCTTGAGCGATTCTATTTAGGCAGAGACAATGAGGAATACACAAAACCTTCGGATAGTATCGCCTATTTAGACAATTTTGACAGTGATGACGAGACATATGACCCTAATAATGATGAAGATTATTCCTAAAGCATGTAATACTATGTTTTTTATTATATTTTATTATGATTATTCATTTTGAACTATTTTTAATGTATGTACTAACGCTTTTTTTCATTCTTTGTAAATTGCAGGTGACTGACCAAAGATGGCGAGCAACCGTACACCGAGGCAGGGGATTTTGTCGGTGTACCAGAGTCTACGCCCGGGTGGAGGTGTGGAGACGTCTTCAGGGGCAGTGCCGCGAGCACGCCCGGGTCGACCGAGGACGGGGAGGGGGCGTGGTCGCCCTCCCAGTCGCGACAGGAGGGACCCGCCTTGCCCCCCTGCTCTCGACCAGCTGGAGGTCCCGACCCCTACCTTGCAGGACCACGTGGCGGCCACGGGCACGACCACAGACACTCCAATGGGGGACGAGACCACAGACACTCCGTTGGGGGACGAGGCGACAGACACTCCGTTGGGGGACGAGGAGACTCAGCAGACGGGGGATAGTTCTGGTCGGTCAACACCCTACCTGCGAGGTGCCACAGCCCTTCATAGTGCTCCGCATCCAGACCTACGCCCAGTGGTTCGTCCTGTGGGAGGAAAGTAAGTAACTATACATGTTATCACTAGTAGTTCATATGAAATGTTGAAAATCAAAACAGAAACTGATATTTTGTCTTAATCACTTGTGCAGTGGCTGGCTGCTAGTGTCGGGTGCTCTTGACCCCCCACGTGTGCCCGCTAACATCATGGGATGTTTGCTCAAGAAACACTACCCCGGCCTTGTGCAATTGAAAGATGGCACGTGGGATGCGGTCCGGTCGTGGAAGATGTACAAGCTCGGTGTTGATGACGAGGAGGCCAACAAGCAGGCCCGGGTTTGGGCGGATTTTCAGGTAAGTGCCTCACAATGAAGGTTAAATACATATCCTCCATTGGGTAAGTCTTTTATTGAAATAATGAACGGATACATTGTGTTTGTATGCAGAAGTACTTCAAGATCGAAGAAGGCACAGAGATCGAGGCGGAGCTGACGGCACAAAAAGCCTGTAACAAGCAATTCAACGACATGATTTATGAGGCTAAACTCCAGTCCCATGTCTTGTACTACAGGTCCATCCTGAAAGAGCCCCTCATCAAGGGAAATGGAAGAGATTTAGAGCTGACCAAGGCACAGTACCTTCAGGTAGGTTAATAGTATTGATTTCTTTTGAGATTTAATAGATCTAGAATTGATCATCTTACATGTCAAACACTTGATGATGTAGGTGCCGCCCGAGTGGTGCAAGTCGCATAGAGGGGCATGGTCGAAGCTTGTGGATTGGTTCCTATCCCCGGAGTTTAAGGAAAAGCGCAGGAAAGGCAAGCGGAAGCGGCAAATGAGGCCCGGTCCAACTCACCACCAAGGAAGCCGCAACCTCACCACATTCAAGCAGGCTCTTGTACGAGAATCATTTATCTATGATAACGCTCAATTTTGCTTGATTTCTAATCATCTTGCTGTCTTTCTTGCAGGAGAAAGAACACCCTGGCGTGCCGGTGTCTGATTTTGGGGCATGGGCTGTGTCGCACATGGGCCGGGTGAAATCCGGTGTTGTCTTCAACCCGGATGCACCTGTCGAGGCTTACTCTGACCCGAGCGTCCACGCCAAGGTCAGAGACTACACGGAGGCGGTTAGGACGATCCGTGGCCTAGATCACAATCTGAGCACTGAGCCCCTTGAGACAGAGGTGATTGTGAGTTTGGGTGAAGGCAGGAAGCACGGGCGGTTGTGGATTGCAAACGCCGCTGACTCCGCGAGGTCTGCACCCTCTCTCTCTGAAGTGAGGTCACGGAGCACGGCCACGAGCCTTCCCATACGTGCACGGCCTACTCCAACGATGACAAAGGTGGACGAACTTGAGGTAATTCTGGTTTCCCTCGTCGTACCTTGAACATTAGACACATTGATCATATTTGCAATACTGAAACATGTGATTCAAACACTGCAGGCGGCGCTGTCACAGCAAAAGGAGACGACCGCGAACCTGGAGGCTCGGCTAGAGGACACGCAGAAGAAGATGGCGGAAATGTTACAGATGATCCAAAACATGGCATCGGGTGGCCAAGCTATCACTCCGGTTGGACTCTTCACTCCTGTAAGTATGAAGTTTGATGCCTTCGTGCCGTTGGGATTTTCGGCTTTCATGCCGTTGTGATTGTCGGCCTTCGTGCCGTTGTGATTGTCGGCCTTCGTGCCGTTGGGATTGTCGGCCTTCGTGCCGTTGTTTCTTGCAGGTTGGAAACCTCCCGGTGCAGGGGAGGTGCTGCTGAAATTTTCAATTTTGAGTCTAACACATGCAATCTCCTCTTTTGTGCAGCCTCCTTCGGCGGGTTCAAACTATCTCGCTACGGTGTCACCGGCGGCTGATGGCGTCAACCCTTCACCGCAGTCCGGTCCAGCACCGAGGCCACAGTTGTCTCCGTCGCCGTAGTAGGGCTGTAGTGCTGTTTGATGTTGAACTTGTAGTAATGAACTTGTGATGTTGAACTTTGGTGGAATTGTAATAATGAACTTGTGATGTTGATCTTTGGTGGATTATTGATGGGTTTCTGAAATATGCTTGTGTTTTTGATATATTATGCATGTTGCTGATATAGATGTCATTATTGATGTGTTGATTTTATATATATATATAATATATATATATAGTCTTTGCCGTGTGCTTAGACTGGCACACGGCAAAATATACCTAAACTTTGCCGTGTGTTTTGTCTGGCACACGGCAAAATATACCTAAACTTTGCCGTGTGTTTTGGCTGGCACACGGCAAAATATTGCGAAACTTTGCCGTATGTTCGGCTGGCACACGGCAAAATATTGCGAAACTTTGCCGTGTGCCTCGGTAGGCACACGGCAAAATGTTGCAAAACTTTGCCGTGTGCCAAGCCTTACACACGGCAAAGTTTTGCAATATTTTGCCGTGTGCCTGCCAAGGCACACGGCAAAATATTAGTTAACGGACGGGGGCCCTGACGGACGAAAAAATTTGCCGTGTGCCATACCTTGCACACGGCAAAGTTTCTATATATTTTGCCGTGTGCAACACACGGCAAAGAAACTTTGCCGTGCCGATTTTTGCCGTGTGCCCTTTGCCGTGTGTTGCACACGACAAAATATTTTGCCGTGTGTAGTCCAGTCTTTGCCATGTGTAATTACACACGGCAAAGACCCAGTTTCCAGTAGTGAGTGGTCCAGTTTTGTGCGAGGATGCCGAGAGGATCAGCGACCTGCCCCTTGAAAGCGAGCAGAGCAGCGAGGTCGGAGTTGCTGCCGTTGCTCCTGCTTGCGTCTAGAGCAGCAACGGCAGCACTCGCAGTGGACAACACGACCCACAAGATGATGGATATGCGTGCTAGATGTCCAAGTGCCATGGCGATATTGAGTTGTGATGCTTCAGCTTGGCAAGATGACAGCACTACTTAATGGGGACATCTTCAGGTCATCTCTAATCAAAGTTCTATTCTCTCTCCGCAAACGAGCTCCCTGATGTTTTTATAATGAAATTTTAGTATGCCACAAGCTTTCTTTTAGGAGCACCATGGGAATGGAAACGTGTGAACATCTGAACATTTGTGAATAAAAAAATGGAAAGTGAAAATGAAATAAGTAAGCTTGACCGTTACATGACTGAGACCAAAACGTGGAGTGCGAGCCATCGGAATCCGAGACCTTTTTTTTCATCAAGTTGATGTGCGGGCTGTCACTGGAAAAAAAAAAACAGACCGACTGCCGGAGACTGCTTTTTCTTGGCTCCTTCCTACATATAGAGGCTGTATATGGTAGGGTTGGAAAATAAGTCATCACAACTTGTGAAAAGAAAGTAGTCCTTTCGCCCTCAAAATAATATAATTCTTGGACTTCGTCTATCAAATAAATGCATGTGTACTCATCCCACATGCATTGGAAAGTTTTTTTTTTTGAAGCTGATTTTTCCATTACTCATCTGCCAAATGATGGGCAGTAACAAAATCATTTACAATGTTTGGGATGGATCTAGTGATCAACTCTTCTCCCTCAACACATTCATAACCCAGCTCTGCCAAAACATGGGCAGCACTATTACATTCCCTTTTCTTGAACAAGCAAACGAAATCAGAAAAATTTCAAGCAACTAAAGACTTCAGTTCGTTCACCAGCCCCCCTTAGGTCTTGCACAAGGCACCACCGTAGTCATCTCTTGCTGAAACATAAGCGCGTCACTTTCCAGAATTAGCCTGCTAATACCCAAATTCAGTGCCGCTTGGACACCCTGCAGCCCAGCCATAACTTCCGCATGAAAAGCACTCAGCAGATGATTGATCTTTCCTCGCCCTGCCAACACCACATCACCATCACTATCGCGTATGATGAAGTCCCAGCTACCTGTATTATTTTTCATCCCTGAAAGATGCGTCACAGTTCAGCTTCAGTATTCCTTCTGGTGGTCTGCTCTAGTGCTCCATAGGCTTAGCTTCTCTCAGTTTTTCTTCCGCTTGCATTCTAGATTTCTCAGCAGAAGTTTTGTTAGCCTATGTATGTATATTAGATCACAGGTTTGAGGTCTTGACCAAGAGAGACCAAGTCGTCAGGAGGGCCTAAGCCTAACAGCCCTGTTGTAGGATTTTGCCTCTGATATTAATTTATGTAACACGGAAGTAGATCAAGGGTAATCACTAATCAGGTTCTACATCTCCACTAACGATTTCCATGAATGTTTTTATAGTGAAATTTTAGCAAGCCACAACCTTTCTTTAGCAGCACCATGAAAGGCAATAGGGGCTTGTTTGGATGCATACATGTTATACTCAATCCATGTTTGTTGGAGTGGACTGAGATAAAATTTAAACTAATTTCCATCCTAATCCACTCCAACATACGTGGATTTCACCGAAAACAAAGTCCATAAAATGCTGGCATTCACAGAGCAGTCCATCAGGCTTTCCGATGGCTCTGAATAGCGCAAATTCTTTTTTTTTTTTTTTGGCTGGTGCTACAAGACAGGCTCAGCAATAAACTACTCCGTCGTCAAAATATGGCCCTTCAAGATTATAGCTGCGTCCATTGTGCAAGTACCATTGAAGAAACTTTGCTTCATGTATCTGTAGAATGTCCCTTCGCCCAGGCCTGCTGGAGCACTCTAAATCTGCTACTGCCAGCCTAAAGAATCAGATTAGACTGCCTTTTTTTCATGGAAATTGCGATCACTATGTGCTGACATCATCTTCAGGAACGTTCCGGCCTCTGTTCAACGTTGCAAATCCATGATGCTCAAAAAATAAAAACGTTGCAAATCCATCTTCAAAGAAGAGTTTGCTCTGGTTATGCCACAAGCAGAAGGAAAATATCAACCTCAAATACATGGCTCTAAGCTTATGTGTAATTTTTCTTGTTTTCTTTGTTTCCATTTTTTTTTTTGTCTCTTGAGACTTTGTATCCGAACTGCCTTTCATTCCAATAAAGCACAGTAGGGGATCAGCACGTGGCCGGGTTCATAAGTGATCAACAATCCAGTTCGACGTTATCCGTCAATTATGTTGCCGCATCGACCTCCTCGCGTTGGGCCGCTCCAACTCCAAGTCGCCGCCTGGAGTCAAGTCGATGATGCCTGGCGAGTGGCAACGGAGCTCCGATCCAAACAGGCCACTGCCGTGTAGATTGCTCCGTATCTGCTCGTACGCGCAGTGTGAAACAAGGCTTTTGTCGTAGGACCTGCTGCATGGAGTCACGTTGTTTTGACGATCTAATATACACAGAAGTATGTGAGCGAGAAGACGAATACAAACGCACGTCTGGGCTCCTGGGCAGTGTGACCCGCATCCACGCTCCACTTGGGCCACTAACATGTCCAGAGGATTCAAAAATAAATAAATAAATAAATAAATAAAAGGAAAAAGTCGATTTTTGGTCCTTCAACTACGTGAAAGTTCGTTTTCATCCCTGAACCTCAAAATCTGATAAAAACACATCCTCAACTTTTAAAACCATACAAACCGTACAATTTTTTTAATGAAAAATTTAAGGACCTTGCTATCGCCTGCACGCGCAGGATGAAGGCCTTCGGCCTGCACACTGGTTCGTACGCCATAGTCTTCTTCCGACGGCTTCTTCCCCCGTATCCGGTGAGTCTCCCCCGCCTCCACCACCTCCCACCACCCCGCCGCCGCGCCCTGTCGCCAGCGGTGACCACCTTCTTCCCCTTCCCCCTCCCCCTGACCCCTCCCCCGGTGCGTCCATGGCGAACTCCCGCGAGCTCCGGCGAAGTCCGGCCATGGCGCCCCCGCCCTAGACCTGGCCCGACTGCCGCCCTCGCCGCCAGGGCACCCTAAACCGCTCGCCGAGCATCCCCACCGCCTGTCTTCCCTTCCTCCCCCGGCCTGCCGGCAATCTATAGCCCACTGGAGTTGGGGAAGAAGGGGGCACTCGCCGGAACCCTAGGTTGTCGCGGGAGTTGGAGGAGGAGGAGGGGGAGAGAGGACAGGGGAGGAAGAGGAGGCCTACCTGTGGTGGATCCGGCGATTCCGCCGCCGCCGGTGCCAAATCCGGCCGCCGCCGCCGTCGGATCCGCCATGGCCGGCGCAGGCGTGGCAGCTGTGTAGGTCGTGGGGCACGGGGAGGTGGGAGCGTGGAGGAGGGAGAGGAGCACGCTGTCTGCCGCTGCCGCTGGTCACCAGACGCCGGTGAGGGAGAGAGGGAGTGACCGAGCGGGCCAAAGGTAGAAGATGAGCGGGGCTGCTGGAGTGCGTGTGTGGGGCTGCGGCCTGCGGGGTGTGTGGGTGTCCAGTCCAAATCCTGCGTGTTTAGTAAGTAGTATTTACGAAAATTTAATAGATTTTTCAGTTTACGATTTTTAGGTGATTTACCATAATTTTTTAAAGATTTAACAAAAATAAATATAAAAGAAAAGGACAAAAACGCCTTCAAAACCACCCATAACCACGTCACGTTAGGAACGAAATTTGCATCATTTCAAAAGTTGAGGGTGTATTTTGTCTGATTTTAAAAAAATACACTTTTGCGGTAGTTGAGGAAGAAAAATAGACTTTTTTTCCTAAATAAAACCACGGCCACCGCAGGGCAGCAGGCCTCGCCCAGCAAAAGCGCAAAGTTGTGTTGCCATTTGCCGAGTGTCGTCATGGACGACCGTCAGCAGGGCAGCCTGCAACCACGGAACGAAAGCGCACACAGGTTCTCCCGCACTGCAAATATACGTAACACCCTAGCTTTTTCAAATTTTCCAAAATAGGTAAAATGATTTTTGGAGAATAAATAACTTAAGTAAAATAAATGTTTTTATGAAAATGAAGTTGAATCATGGTAGAAACATGTTTGAGCATTCATGCTGGTGCATATTTTTCTTGTGTGATGTTTGAATCTGATTTGGATTTCAAAATCTATTTAAATTTGCACTTGAAAAGGAGTTCAAATAAATGAAAAATATTTTCTTTCCCTCCTTCTCTCTCTCTCCATTTTCGGTCCGGCATCCCGAGCAACCTAAGTCGGCCTGCTTTTCTCCGCCTCTGCGCTAGCCCGCTTCGCCTTCTGGCCCAGCCGCAGCAGCGCCGCGCGCCGTCGCCTCCATCATGGGCCGCCAGGCCAGGCCCAGCAAGCCGGCCGTCGCTCCACGCGTTCGCCTCCCCTCTCGTTGTCGCCGACAGGTGGAGCCCGCATCGTCGTCGTCCATCTCCTATTCGTCGCCGACTCGGACGCGAGTCCGACACCGACCGCGCCACCCCGTGCCTCCCACGTCCGGGCGCACCCCTCTGCCCTTGGGGCTATTTAAGCAATTAAACAGCACCACAACTCCTCTCCAAACCCTAAGCCAGCCGCCTTCGCTTAGAGCCGCCGCGTCACGTGGAACCATAGCCGCCATTGCCGCCGGCCGCCAAAGCTCGAAATTGGCTGCCACCGAGGGATTGTCTTCGTCATCTACTGGCCGGCAAGCTCCGCTTTGACTTCCTGAGCGTCCTGGTGGGTTCCTTTGTGTGCAATATGATCTAATCTAGGTCATCACCGGTTGCAGTCCGCCGCTGTGTGCCATTTTCAGCCACACATCGTCCCCGACAATCCTCGACCTCCATCATCTTGTCAGGTGAGCGCGGTGTAAGCTCCCCGTTCATTTGGGCTAGGTCTGGGGTCGAACCGAGGTTTGTAGCTCGAGCTCCATGAACTCCGGCGAGGTTCTTCATCGCCGGCGATGACCGCCGCCATGTCCGTCTCCTTTCCCGGCGAGCCCGATTACCCCGATCAATCTGGACCGTCCATTTTGAAGCGGACGGCCAGAAACAGCCGATACCCCTTCGCGTGGCATTTTTGTAAAAAACCCCTCGGGTTTCTGTTTAATCTATTAAGAACCCTTAACGCGTTCGGCAGGATACGTTTTCCCCACTGGGAAGCGTATTTTCTATTTAACAGATCCATAATACGCTTTGTCCACTGAAAAGCGTATTTTTCCTTGCAACAGCTTCCAGAATACGTTTTATCCTCTGAAAAACATATTTTTCCTTTTCAGTTTCAGAATACGTTTTTATCTATTTACAGTTTTGCCATTATCTTTAAAAGCTTATATCTTTTACGTTTTAACTCCGATTTGGTCTATTTAAATTTTGTTAGATTCATAATTTCATAATCTACGCAGTGGTACTACTGTTGAAATATTTTCAAAACTTTCTATTTTTGGTTTATATTTAATGTATTTATTTGTCTATAGGAAATCTTTGAAAATTCATATCTTCGCCATTATAACTCCGTTTTCGGTGAACGTGACGTCTGTGTGATCGTAGAAGCGAGTAGAATAGTTTTATAAACTTTTTATTCTGTTTTGATGAGATTGATGTACTATTCCTCTAATAATTCTTTAGTTGCTTCACGTATGTATGCTCGATTGGATTGTCTGATGCTAATTGTTAATATCGAGTTCAGACGGTGAGGTTTTTGTTGAGCAAGGTTACTTTGAGGATCAGCAGGATCAGCAGGACTTTATGAATCAAGACAAGTATAGCATGGATCTTCCTTGTTACCTATTTACTATAAATAATAATTCATTTGCATGTGTCTGTTTGATAACCTAGAGATTATAATTAGCTTTGATATCCTGATTCCTTAAACCTTTTTAGGTTGCATTGGGTAGTTATGATGCTAGTGCTCTAACGGTCATGATCTTATAACTTGATGTGTGTTATGCTACCAATGAAAATGATGATTTTTAAGAAACATGGACTCTTGTCTGTAAGTGATTTATCATGGAGAATCCGTACAGCTGCGAGGGCTATATGGCTCTGGCTCTAGTCACTTGTAGGCCCTTTTCTAGCTGGTTAGTGATCTGAAAGATGGGGTATAGGACTGCCTCTATCCTTATGAGTATAGCCGGGAAGGATTATAGCATATTGGAAGGGGGTTTCTACACACAACGTATTTCCGCATCTCTGATTGGTTAAGAGAACCTATAGGAGGCTTTATATGTTTTATGGTGGTTTAGAAATTATAAGTCCACTCAGTTATAAAACATGACTCATAGTGAAAGTGTACACCTCTGATCAGAGTTTAAATCAATATATTGTCCGTACCCTTCAGTTAGGACGGCCTTGACACATTTACAAAAGATAATGGTTCTTAAATTGTTAATGTGTGCATCTTAATGTTGTTATTGCTACACACTGGTTAATGTTATTTTGATCATGAGAATATGGGAATTATCACTACCTTGATGCTATGCTTCAATATGATTAAGTTATAAAAGCTAAATACAGTCAAACCGTATCAACTTATTTGAGCCTCATTAATCCATGTTATGCTTGTTGAGTATCGTTGTGTACTTACGCTTGCTTTACTTTCAATTTTGAAAATTCCTGATGGGTAACAGATGAAGGTTGGAATGAAAGCTATCGTAATGAGTACTAGGCTTGGTGTTCACCAGTTGACGTGTCTCTGTGTAGAGCTTCCGCAATAAAGATGTCTTAGTTATTTATTTATTTATGCGTAATACTCTGTGATAAATATTGGTTCGTTATGTAATAAACAGGGTGAAGATACTTTTTGTAATTTTTCATCCTATATGTGTGACTTTTTCTAGAGCACATATAAAGCTATTTATGTATTCTACTTTTATTCTTAAAAATAAAGTGTGACAGTATACAAGGGAAATGAAATGCAAGTATGCAACTCGACTGGACGGCGGCTAGTTTGGTTGAATTTCCGGCCATCCAGTCCAAGTCCTGCATTACATGCCGTGATGGGAATCAGAATCTGGCCTGGCGGATCGGAAGCCGGAAGCCGCCTTCATGGACGACATGGCCCGCGGAAAGGGAAAACTAGAATGCATATATATAGAGGAAGCAATCGTCCAGAAGGCTGGTCCATTACCACCATCAGATCGATATATATGCAGCCTCAGCAAGCTGCCTCTGTCAGTGGCAGCTCGATCAGTATTCAGTACTTCTGTGTTTCGATCGTCGCGTCGTGGTGGTGGTGGCGGCTGTCTGCTTCGTCAATCGCCGGCGATCAGGCAAGCACCTTGATTTCTGTAACCTGAATATCTGATGCACCCTTTATCCCTCATCTTCTTACTGAACCCTGATGATTACCACATATCGTTTCTTGAAATATTTCTTTTGTTATTATTTACCATATCTTCAGTTCCGTCATCGTCATCCTTTATATGCAGCAACAACTTTATGCAGAAGAGCCGCAAGGTTTTTGAAGCTGAAGCAATCGTTCTGACTGTAGTACAAACTTGACAGTTTGAATAAAAAAGAAGTTACATATTTGACAGTTATCCTGCATTGAAATCAATTGCGGTTCAAATCACTGCTGACCAGAAGAATACTGGGGCAGAAAAAGAGAATTCATGTTAGATTCAGGTACTCCATGCACTTGACTACATTATTTTCAGATATTTTGACTTAAGAGGTGCTCCCTACATTTCAAATTACAAGTCATTCTAGTTTTTTTAAGGGTTAAAGAATCTAAAGTTTGTCCAAAATTATAGAAAGAATACAAAGATTTATGACATTAAGCAGATATAGTATAAAAATATAATTAATAAAGAATCTAATATACTTATTTGCTTTTACAAATCTTATTTTATTATAGGTCAAACTTGAGATCTTTTAACTATTAAGAAAATTGGAATAACTTATAATTTGAGACGGAAGATGTAATACTTAACAATTTTTCTCGGTCAGCATTTTTATTGCAATACTTGTCTTGGTGCCATGCCTCTGCAGTATTGAAACACAACACAAAGCTGAAGACGCTGTAGTTACTCACTTCTTCTGAATCTCTCAATTAATCCCATGCTTATCACCATGAAGGCTGCTGCAACTCGACGGCTTCTGCTGCTGCTCATGGCCTTCAGCGTGGTGCATCCTGTCACTTGCACCAGCACTCCTGGCCATCAGAGCCAAACAGATGGACTGTCGTTGCTTGAATTCAAGAAGGGCATCAGTTTGGATCCACAAAAAGCATTAGTTTCTTGGAATGACAGCACTCATTTCTGCAACTGGGAAGGTGTCAAGTGCAGGACAACGAGCAATCGAGTCACTGATCTCGACCTTGGAAGTTGAGGTTTAGTTGGCCAAATATCTCCTTCGCTCGGAAACCTGACATTCCAGAAACACCTGTCCCTAGCAACAAACAGATTCAGTGGACAAATCCCAGCATCCCTTGGCCACTTACATCGCCTCCAAATCCTCTACTTGAGTAACAACACATTGCATGGAGTTATACCAACTTTCCATAATTGTTCTCGTCTGCAGAAACTATGGCTCAATGGGAACAAATTCGTTAGAGGATTGCCTGATCTGCCACTTGGACTTCAACATCTAGAGATTCGATCTAACAATCTCTCTGAAAACATGCCTTCTTCTCTTGGCAATATCACAACATTAGAATTGCTTGACTTGAATTTCAATAACATAACGGGAAACATCCCAAATGAGATTGCCAAGTTGCCAAAGCTATGGTTTCTGGAAGCTAGTTTTAACCATTTGGCTGGTACTTTTCCACAAGCCATCCTGAATCTTTAACTCTCATTTACTTTGGTATCGCAAAGAATCATTTAAGTGGCAAGGTGCCACCTGACCTTGGTAGCAACATCCCATATCTTGAACAACTAGATCTCTCATTTAACAACATTAGCGGTGAGGTCCCAGTGAAAGGGATATTTAGCAATGTGACTGCTGTGAGGATTGATGCAAATCCAGGGTTGTGTGGTGGGCCATCGGAATTACACCTACTCGCATGCCGCCATGTCATGCCTATTAATTCAAGTAAGCAAAGGTGACATTCCACTATACAAAAAGTGGTGATCTCCTTAGCCAGCATTTTGTCACTTGCTATAGTCATTACTGTAATGGTTATTTGGAGAGGAAAACAAAAGAGAAATCTGTTATCTTTGCCCTCATTTGGTAGCAAATTTCCCAAAGTTTCTTACAATGAACTTGCCCGAGCAACATCTGGGTTCTCGATATCCAATTTGATAGGCAAAGGAACATATTCTTCAGTGTACAAAGGGAAACTCTTCCAAAGTAGAACCATGGTTTTAATCAAAGTTTTTCGTCTAGAGACAAGGGGAGCACAAAGAAGCTTCATTGCAGAATGCAACGCTCTACGAAAGGTGCGCCATAGAAATCTAGTTCCCATACTCACTGCATGCTCCAGTATTGATTCCAGTGGAAGTGATTTCAAAGCCTTAGTCTATGAGTTCATGCAACAAGGTGACTTGCATGACCTGTTGTACTCAACTCGATATGATGGCAACACTTCAACTCGAATTCACATCACAATGGCTCAAAGGTTAAGTATTGATGTGGATGTCGCTGATGCATTGGAGTACCTTCACTATGGCAACCAAGGAACTATCATTCATTATGATCTAAAGCCTAGCAACATTCTCTTGGATGACAATATGACTGCACATGTTGGAGACTTTGGTCTTGCAAGGTTTAAATTTGACTCAGCGGCATCATCGTCCACTCACTCGATCTTGACTTCAGCCACTATTATGGGAACAATAGGGTATATCGCTCCAGGTAATATGAAGTTTCATACTGCATAATTTTCTGCTGTGAATTTAACTTTGGTGTAAGCAATTCTTTTGTGCAATCTGCAGAATGTGCTACAGGTGGAGCAGTTTCGAGTGCTGGAGATGTTTACAGCTTTGGGATTGTTGTACTTGAATTGTTTTTGCGGAGGAGGCCAACTGATGATATGTTCAATAGCGGGATGACCATTACAAAATTTGTTGAGATGAACTTTCCTGACATGATACCACATATTATTGATCCTCCACCAGAAGAGCAACAAGATTTATCTCAAGAAACTTCATTGGCCATGAAGGAGAAAAGCTTAGAGTGTTTGCTTTCAGTACTAAACATTGGGCTTCTGTGCACTAAGACATCCCCAAGTGAGCGCATCAATATGCAAGAAGTGGCTGCAAGGTTGCCCAAAATCAAGAAAGCATATCGACGAGAAAACTAAGGTAATACAAGCAACTTCGGTTATACTTTGATATGGTATACTATAAAAATTGTTCTAGTCGTAGCTCACTCTTTTTTTCCAGGTAGCGTCACTTTTACCCTATTGGTTACTGCTGACATAATGAAGCTTCTCCTTGCATCATAATGAAAGTTTAAGAACAAAAACAACGTGGATGTTCCGTTTGATTCATTAGCACTTCCTGTCTTTCACTTCACGCCACAATAGCATACAAGTTCTTGAATTTTCTCACTGATTTCCGAAATGAAGGGATTTGTTGTACTATTGCCACCTGACATTTGGAGGATTTTCTCATGTTTGCTTTCTGAAAAGAAGTGATTTGTTGTATTGTGGCAATACCAGTTGTGACTTTGACATTTGGCACGTTAGAATTGAATTGTTTGTGTGATAAAGCTTCTACATACAAATGAAGTTTCAAGTTTCATGAATCTATCACCACCTTAATGTAAACTGGTTGTATGAAATGATCACTCCAGAATTCTGAGGCTTCATTTCAATTGTTCTGCTGCAAGCTGACACAGAATAAACAGCAGAGAAAATTAAGATCGAACTTGGCTGACCAGACACACCGAATAAAACAGCAGGGCGCAACCTAGGGGAGATTCACTAGTTTCACAGTCAAAGATACACACATGGTAATACAGCATTCCAGTTGGTATTTTATTTGAGGCACCGCCAATGAATTTGCGATGATCAATAAATAGCAGTAACAAATTAGTGAAAACTGCACATTCTTGTGAAAAGTTGAAGAACAAAGAATCCCTACTTGGGATCTGATCACCACATAGGTGAGATTCATTGTTCTTGGTTTTCTTGCTCAGAGATGCATGTACATGGTTACAGAGACATCATTGAATTCATGGTTACCAACCATAAGGGAGGGTTACATATTTCATCGCATCATGAAACTTATGGACTGTTTTTTATGGATCCTATATGGGCTCCCCCAAAGAAAGGATTGGATTGAACCAGATTTCCTGTTAGAAGGATCGGATTCTAGCGCGTATCCCATGTGCAGCCGTATGGATCATTGGAAAGGGCCGGCCATTGGATTGCAAGCTAACACTAACCTACCTGTAACATCCGGTGCATGATGGGTTGTACTAAGGCCTTGTTTAGATTGTCAAATTTTTTCACTCTTTCTCCATCATCTTAATTTTTGGACTCATACATGGAGTATTAAATATAGATAAAAAATAAATTATATAGTTTAGTTTAAAATCACGAGATGAATCTTTTAAGTCTAGGCCTTGTTTAGATACCAAAATTGGTATCCAAAATTCACTATGCAGAATTCCTATTCCCCGTCACATCAAAATGCCGACACATATATGGAGTACTAAATATAGATGAAATAAAAAACTAATTGCACAGTTTTGTTATACTTTGCGAGACGAACATTTTAAGCTTAATTAATCAATGTTTGAACAATTATTACCAAATAAAAACAAAATTGCTACAGTGTGACGTGATGTTTACTATGCAAAATTTGTCCCCAAACTTTGGAAACTAAACAAGGGCCTAGTTGGTTCACGATTAGACAATATTTGTTAAATAAGACAAAAGAGTTACTATTCATCAGGTTGAAATTTTTTCGCAATCTAAACAAGGCCTAATTCAAATTAGAAAAAGTGCCTTGCGTTGTAGTGTATAGGTTTGCCTCTCGTGGGTTCAAATTGGATGCTGAGGCTTTAAAAGATCCGATTAAATAAAATTTGGGACCGGAGTGGAGCCAGGTCTACTCCTTAATATCTTATTTGGATTGGAGTGGGCTGGGATTAGGGCTGGATTGCGACCCATTACCAAAAAAAAAAAGAAAAGAAAAAGAATTGGCAACGAAAGAGCGGCATATGCCCTTCACCTTCTCTGACATGTTTTTCGACCAGCGTGACGCAACTGACGCTGGAGCACCACTCGCGGACAGATTTCATTATATTTTTCCGTCCGGCTTGTTGGCGTACTTAAACACGACACTGATAGCCGCCTAGCCTATCATCTATCATCTATTCAAGCCATGCTAAGGCTCCAATGTCCAATGCCCGAGCTCATCAAGTCATCAGCTTTTTTTTTAGATAAATATCAAGTCATTAGCTATCATCTGTCCAGCCCACGTATCTCCCATCCCAGTCACGATCCGGCCATCCTCACCACGTCTCCAAAGGGTTGGCTTGCAGCTCTCTTTAAAAATCAAGGAGTTGTCATCTAGTCTAGTCATGCCAAAAAAAGATAGCAGCTCAATGGATTGCCAAGAACCTTTGGCACACAATACGAGAGTCGCAAACGTTTTGAGCTTTTGACGCCGGCGCTATCGCACGCCAACTTGTTTTTTTTCCACCTTTGCATCTACAGCTCTTCTACTTTCTTTAGGCAAAGGATAGAAACAATCCGGCTTCATCTACCTGAAAGTAGAATCATGCCAAAATTATAACTGAAAAAATAAAAAGAAAAAAACTACGGAAAAAATTACATCCCCAACAAGGAGTTCGAGCAGTCTTATGCGACAAACAGGTTTGCTTCATGATGTCGACTCCACTAGAAAGACTACACTAGAATATGATCACCACCATCAAGACAAAGCCGCCAAAACACGTTTATCAGACCTTCAAAAAGGTAATAAAAATGTTGGACACCGACCACCATTGAAGACTGAACGTATTTTTCAAGGCAACAGCACAACGCACTTGGTGTAGATAAAAACCTGCTCACCAAAAGCCGAGCTGTTACGCCATCGAATGCCATCACCACCTTGAGCTGCGTAGCAGAGTCACACGGGTAGGAAATCCCGGCCCAAACGAACAATAACTTCGACGACGCGCCAACTGCACTACCGCCGCCGGCCCGGAGAAACTAGGCTATGTTTTCACCCAGTTATTGATCGCCCACGGGCATAATAGCTTCAGCGATGCCTTCAACAAGGTGTGTGGCACAACCAGTACCACTGCCGCCGGCCCGACGTAAGATGCTAGACAAGGTTTTCACCCAAACTGTTGTCCCGTGAACCGACCATCGGGCGTTGAAACCAGTTGCCGACCAGATGTGACGCCGTAGTAGAGGTTGCCAGTCTCAGGCCAAAGGCAGCAGACGACCACGGCGGCCCCTCCGGTTAAGGAGAGACCAGCCGCGTCCATGGGGGGAGGGCGCGCGGACCACTGGCCGACCGCAGGAGCGGCACCGCCAGACGATCGACTAGCCCTCCACCCGCCAGATCCCGCCCCCAAGGGTGTAGATCCGGGGCGACTACTACCGTCCCGGCCACCGGAGCAACCCGGGGCCGGCCGGCCGCCATCGAGGTCACCCAACAAGGTGGCCCTCAACACCGCCGCCGGGAGATGGCGAGCGCCACCAATCACGGGATCCGGCCCACAAGCGCCCAGATCTGGCCGGTGACTGCCGCCGCCGCCTCCTCTGCCGATGGGGACTGCCGCCACCGCTGCTTCTGCCGAAGAGGAAGGGGGTGGTGGAGGAGGAGGGGAGAGAGGGTGATGGAGGGAGCTGCCATGGGCCGCCGCTGCCAAGGGCGGCGGCGGCGGCCGGAGAAGGCCGTGATGAGGGGGTGGTTTGGCGGCGCCGCTGGGGGCCTTCCGCGTCGTGCTAGCTTGTCTTCCCCTCGTACCTAACAGGCTACAGCTCTTCTACTACAATGCTATATGTCCATGTTCCCATGTGTGGTAGCTTATGGAATTATACAATTTGAGGGATTAGCGTATAGTAAAATTAATCGGACTATATATTCAGATGTTTCCATCATATAAGTTAGATTCCACGATGCTCTGTTTACACTCAAACAAGAGCTAACATGCGTTGTTGTTTTTATCTTGCTATAAACAAGAACCTAACAAAACAAGTCATTGACCTATTGTACTTTAGACTAGTCTAAAGTAACTTAAATATGTAGAATCATACGTCAATTGTGTTTTTATACAAAGACTTCGGCCTATAGCTTATACGGAGTAGTTCAAACATGTGGCAATTGATTATATACATCCGTGCTATATTACAAGTCGTTTTAATTTTTTGATATATTTATTTTATCATATATTTAGATATAATATATGTCTAGATATATAGCAAATTCTATATACTAGAAAGTCAAAGCGACTTAATTTGAAATAAAGAAGTACACAGTTTATCTTTAGAGAAAAAATTGTTGGAGAACCAGTGTAAGGCGTTATTTGGATGAGTTCAATCTCTTATGATCTATGTCTATATCTATATCTATATCTTTTATATCTTTAATATTAAAGAGCGAAAATTCGTTCCCTATTTTCTTTTGTTGAACCTCCCAACTTCCAGGCTAGTGTGGAGTCTCATCTATTCATCCTTTTGTTTTTAATTTAAATTTAAATTGAACTCAGGCCCTCCATGTCTTGTGTGTACTCTACTTCACGCCACATAGTCGTAGTTAGAACAATTCGCATCGATTCCAATATGTATTGGTTTCTGTAGTACTGTAACGTATAAGCACGTTTGGTACTCCATTTAGATTAGAATAGAAACTTAACATTTTTTTTATCATAACTTTGTTTAATATATGCTGCTATGTTTTGTGAGGTCGTCGTTATCCTGTTGGACTTGGTACAGAGATAACAGTGTCAGAGCGAGAAGACAAGCACGGCGAGAGCGTGCTCGTCGTGACTCGAGTGCGTGATCGATCGAGTCGCCGTTTCCATTCCTAAACCTCAGTCCGATCTTCTCCTTCCGATCGAGCCGCAAAACGATTCAAGAAGAAGGCCGACGCCGGCGCGGGTGCGGGCACGGGCGCGGATGGCGACGGGAGCGGCGGTTCGCGCTGCGGCCGCGGACGCCGTGGTGACGTTCCTGTGGGTGCTGTGCGCGTCCGCGCTGGGCGCCTCCACGGCGGCCATCACATCGTACCTGGGGGTGCAGGATGAGGCCGCCGGCCACTACGCGCTCTTCGTCACCGCGTCCCTCCTTGCGGCGCTCCTCTTCGCCTTCGACCTCCTCTGCGGCGCGCTCGGCGGCGCCAGCTTCAACCCCACCGACTTCGCCGCCTCCTACGCCGCCGGGCTCGACAGCCCCTCCCTCTTCTCCGTCGCGCTCCGCTTCCCGGCGCAGGTTGACCCTTTTCCCTCCGTATCTTATCTCTGCCGCGCGCCTGGATTAAGTGGAATCGAGTCGAATTATAAGCAATCTTTGGTACTGTCGCTAGGCCGCCGGCGCTGTGGGCGGCGCGCTGGCGATCTCGGAGTTGATGCCGGCGCAGTACAAGCACACGCTCGCGGGCCCCGCGCTCAAGGTGGATCCCCACACCGGCGCCCTGGCGGAAGGGGCGCTCACCTTCGTCATCACCGTGGCCGTGCTCTGGATTATGGTCAAGGGCCCCCGCAACGCCGTCCTCAAGACCCTGTTGCTCGCAGTCTCAATCGTCTCCCTCATCCTCGCTGGAGCAGAGTACACCGGACCGTCCATGAACCCAGCTAATGTCAGTACCTTGCCTTTCCTTTCATTTTGATCTCCCTCTGTTTACTTCAAGGTCCATTTCATGGGTAGCTTTAGTCTTCCAGTATTCTTACTAATTGTTGCCAAGGACATTATTTCATTATTCCATTGGTGCAGACGATAACAAAGTCAAATTAAATGCTTCTGATGCATGATATTGATAATTGCATCCTGGACCCTTACAGCTTTAGAAGTACCATTCCTAAAGTTTAGCCCAGAATGACCATTTTGGGTTTGGAGATGAAAGAACAAACATACTGTTGGGGATGTCATGGCCAAAACTCAGTTTCAGACAGAAATGTTGCCATCTACTATAGCACTTATTGGACAAGCCTTTTTGTTATGGAAAAACATATACTACCCCAAACATGTGTATGCATTTGGCAGTTCAAAGTATTTCTTTTTAATTTTTACCACTGCCTGTCAGTTTTAGTAATCTTTTATTTGAAGAAATACCGCTCTTTATATTTGTGATGATGCAAAAGTTGCTTACTCATTGAGTCATTGTGGTTTGTTCATCTCTGTTTGGGCAGTCAAAGAGTACTGCTAACAAAACAGTTTTGAGTCCTTTCTTTTTCTTTTTTTTTAAAGGAACATGACCATGTTATGTACAATGCGAGGTGCTTAGAGAAAAAGTGCTTAAGGTGTGAGAATGGTGTCATGTATCACTATGCATCGGTATAGAAGTTAGTTCCTAGTTCCTACAATACAAACATGTGCTTAGATAGGTTCAACGACCTTGTTAGCATTAACCATTAGTCCTAACATAAGCATCTTATCCACCTTCTAAGCATCAAAGTGGCTAATGATATGCTGAAGAAAGTTTTTTTCTAAGCACCTCCATTTTACATGCTGTTACCAAGGTGAAGGTGGTGCCAACTTTCTGTGACAATGAAAATAAATTCTTGCTAATACATTATATCTTTTTAGAAAAGGTTAATGTAGACTGCATTTTAGTTTAAGTTTGGCACTTTACATATGGGCATGCTTGATTTTCATTTTCTAGAACAGGGTCTAGCTAGAAGAACACTACTATTTTGTCAGAAAATTACTTTCAGAATTTTATAATTTACTGTTAGACTGGTATAAAGTTAGAAAACTAATGGTCAAAGGTACATCACATTATCACTAAGATCATGAACTAATCTGCACATAACTTTATAATTTTTGAAATTGGAGTATGTACCCAACCATCAAATGTTTTTTTATTAACAATAAGCTAATCACTATCATCGATGGGTAGTTGTATTTTGGCCATTACTTTCTTTGGGCATATGAGGTTGCCCAAGTCTATTAAATTCACACCCTACTTTGGTTGTTTGGTTGTTTGGCCAACCAGACTCAAGTACAAGAACTAAATTGCTCAAGAAAGCAGCTGCAGAAGTTTTTAGCTCTAGTTAGTAGTCATTATACCCATCTATGATCTATTCATAATTCTGGTATATATATGCATTATTCCACACATTTATGACAGGATGACTAAATATAATTTGTTGAAATGAACCCTAAAAAGTCATTAGTCAATAACTTAATAAGTAGAGGTTATTTCTGTTGATAGCATTATCAAAGCATACTCCATGGTAATCGATGTCAGGTTTTTTTATCAGGGCTCTGTATGCTTCGCATAGTATATCTAAATCATGAATGTGTTGTTAACTTATTTTAAGCTGTTTCTCCTTTTGAGCCGTCCGAGGTATCCTTTTGTTTGTATCCATTTTCAGCGATGCACTTTGTAGCAAAAAAAGCATTAAATCATATCTTGGTTTCATTTTACTCAGTAATTTGTTTTTGGTCAATTATCATGAAATAGGCATTTGGCTGGGCATATGTTAACAATTGGCACAACACATGGGAGCAGCTGTATGTGTACTGGATATGCCCCTTAATTGGGGCCATGCTTGCTGGGTGGATCTTTAGGGCAGTGTTCCTACCACCAGCACCTAAGCCCAAGGCCAAGAAAGCATGACAAATTCAAGCTTGTATTGTATTCGTATACAGTAATCATTGGGTTGTGGAAGCTGGTTCTGAAGAAATCAGCAAACAGAGGAAGGTCAAATAAGCTCCTTTGTTGTATTTGATTTTCTCAACTTCCCACAAATTGGGTGTTGTCCTCTGTTACTTGTTACTCATCAATAATATATTTGTACTTATAACTTCGGGACAGTCAGGATGTATGTTTTAGTCCTTTTTAATGACTTTGAGAATCATTGATCTCGACTGAAGCTGGAGTAATACTATCCACAATATAAGAATCTACAACATTTTATATTTTTATATATGACATCAGGAACTTTTATAAGGTTGAAAATATATTTTTATATATGGCATCAGGAACTTTTGTAAGGTTGAAAACCATTTTAAGATTCACCCAGATGTTTTCTAAGATAAACTTACTCTTCTATGCTGACTCTAGAGGGCAAGCTTTCCCTGTCTCTTCGGTTTGGGTCCTATAGCATGTAATGCTTAAATTATGTAGTATAATATAATCCTAAATAAGAAATTAGCCTACTTTTTACTAAAAATAACACTCCCATAATCCAGGATACGCTGCCTGCGCAATCATTGTGAGGTCCTTTTTACCAAAACGCAATGTGGTACTGTATTTGAGACACTGATCTATTACTGGACTGCCATTGTTTTAGCATGGATTTGATTCTTTTTTTTTATCAAGACATGAATTTGATTTTCTAATAATTTTCTAATATGCTAAAATATCACTATGGCCCAAAATATCACTATGGCCTAAAACCAATACACTCCGTTGAATTGAACTATAATTAATCAAGCCCATAGTATCCGGCCTGGCCCATTAGGGTTCCTCGCGCAACCTACAAATACCACTCCGCTTCGACCACCAGCCGCCTCCGCCGCCGCATCACCCCCCGCTTAGGTTTGAGACCTCTCCGCCACCGCCACTGCGAGGAGCTCGCCAAAATGGTCGCCCACAGGGTAAGCTTCTCTCTGCGGAGGCGCCGCCTTCACCGCTCTTCGTTCCTCTTACCGGCGTGGCTGCTGATCTCGTCTGCTTTCGTGTGATTTGTTTGGAGCCCGCAGTTCCATCAGTACCAGGTGGTGGGTCGCGCGCTGCCAACCCCCGGTGATGAACACCCCAAGATCTACCGCATGAAGCTCTGGGCCACCAACGAGGTCCGCTCCAAATCCAAGTTCTGGTCAGTACCTTGCTGCCTCGTTGACGAGGATACTGTTACCATGTTTTTGGTGTTTGTTTCCTGACGATGGCTTTGTCTTGTGCGAGCGTAGGTACTTTCTAAGGAAGCTCAAGAAGGTTAAGAAGAGTGGCGGTCAGATTCTCGCCATCAACGAGGTACAGCCAGTCCACCTCTTACTGCTAATGTTGATCTATTTGATGAATTTGTGTTGATGGGTTTGGCATTTCAAACATTTGGCCAATAGGTTTTGTCAGTGTGCTGCCTTCGCTGATTTTGTTTATATTGTGAAGTTGATGTCGCCTCGCAAGTCACTACAATCCATCATTTTCTTCGTTGGTTAAATGCAATAGATGAATGGTAATGCTGCCCAAATTATTTAGATGTGAGTAGCGTAGGCAGTCCTTTTTCAGTTGAAATCTGAGATTGCAGTGATGAACCGTGTGGGTGCTATTCTACTTGAATGTCCAACAATTTACATTAGATGCATATCTACTGGAGGATCATTTCTTAAGAAATCGTCTCTGCCTCTATTTGCATTGAGTTGTAACTTTTGTCTGAGTATTTCTTGTCAAACAAAGTAAAAGCAAATATATCTTGATGTACACTTTAAAAGTACTTTTAATTACATACAACTACAAGTACTCTTTTTATACTGCATTGATTAGTCAAACCCAAAATTAGCAACTATTTCTAATGGGTTGATGCATGTTTACAGTTTTCAGCATTGGAGTGCTTATGTCGTGAAGAGCTTCCAACTTGCTAATGCATTTCAAAAGCCTGTTGGAGCTATGTCAGTTTCCAATGTTAGACGTACCATATAGTGTTCTTGTTCTATCATATTATGCCCCACCTTGCTATTTGTACTGACCTTGTTGATCTGACTTTGTAATGAGATGTGGTAGTTTGGCACTATAACAATCTGGTTAGGTGTTTAACTGTTGACTGATGCTTATCTGTTTTGCAATTTTGTAAGTTGCTGGGTGTGTTTCTTTGTTGCATTTGGACTAGCTTTAGGTGGATGTAGCTGTACCAGAACTAATGAGGATGGGTTTGCAATCATAAAGTAGATGGGTTTGCAATCATAAAGTTAATTATCTTTGAAGAGCCAAATGGGGAAATTGAATTATCTAGGGGTGTAGAAAATTTGTTTCTGTTCACCATTGTCCCTTGAAGCACTTGTCTGCAAATTTAAGTGTAGTGTTTGTTTTCTTTGTCATGTCTGCTTCTAAACTTGGTTGATCTTTCACAGATCTTTGAGCGTAACCCTACCACAATCAAGAACTATGGCATCTGGCTGCGTTACCAGAGTAGGACTGGTTACCACAACATGTACAAGGAGTACCGTGATACCACCCTGAATGGTGCCGTGGAGCAGATGTACAATGAGATGGCTTCCCGCCACCGTGTGAGGTCACCCTGCATCCAGATCATCAAGACTGCAACAGTTGACTTTAAGCTCTGTAAGAGGGACAACACCAAGCAGTTCCACAATTCGAAAATCAAGTTTCCTTTGGTATACCACAAAGTCAGGCCACCAACCAGGAAGCTGAAGACCACCTTCAAGGCTTCAAGGCCCAACTTGTTTATGTGATCCAACTCACCCTGACACCCTCCCTAATCTGTGGGCCTGACAGTTTGGAGGGTTGATAGTTCAGGTTAATCGAATCTACATGCAACCTACTATTTCTAAATTCTATAGTTGTAGGTCCATGCAGTGGCTTTTATTAGCTTGATGAGTATCCCCATTTCTTTTTGTCCTTTACAATCTGCTGTCTTATAAATTAAAATAGCCAGTTCAGATCACATCTGCTTTAAACTTTACTCAAATGTCTAAATTGGTGTTTTGCCTATGGCTATGTGGTTGAAGTGTTCTCTGTGTCAAGTCAGTTGCAACATATCTGGTGAAAGTTGTTTATACTCTTTACCCCTTATCATTTGTTAATCTTATTGATTGCTTGTTTAATTGAAAATATTTGCAATGCTCTTAAAGCATTAAACTTTGCTAGTTTGGTGTTTAAGTAGCGACATTTTGTGTTTTTAAAAAACATTTGCATTACTTATGAGGGCAACTTTGCCAAGGTTACCAACTACAAATTTGGTTTCCTTTTTTTCCCTGTTGCCAATATCACTGTTGCTACTGGATGTTTGAACTTTCCAATCCATGAGCTATTTTATTTGGTTTCATGGATGAGCATCCTTACCAACATTGTTTAGTAAAAGAACATTTCACTTGTGAAGTTGGGCTTTGATCTGTTTCTTTTTGCATGACATTGTGGAACCTATTTGTTTTTTCCATTAGTGACATGATTGTGAGTTTTTGCTTTGCATTTTGAATCCGAGTGTGTGAATATTTAGTCCTCAGCATGTAGCTAGTTTGGTTTCTGGTTATCATTGTAATTTTTTTTTCAGGCAACTTTGCCAAGGTTACCAATATTTAATTTAGTTTCCTTTTTTTCCCTGTTGCCAATATCATCCATTGCTTGATTGCCGTACTCAACTCACCTTCATGGTTTTATTGTAGGCATTCTGGCCAACATCAACTACTAGACTATTTTGAATTCAAGTGTGTTAATATTTAGTCCTTCTGATCATGTATACTAATTTGGTTTCAGATTACTTTTGTATATTTTTTCAGGCAACTTTGCCGAGGTTACCAATATTTACTTTGGTTTCCTTTTTTTCCCTGTTGCCGAAATCATCCATTGCTTGATTGCCATTCTCAATTCACCTTCATGGTTTTATTCTAGGCATTCTGGCACACATCAACTAGTTCAATTATTTCCACATTTCCCCCCTGGGATCTCTAGTATTGGATTTCGTGTGCTTAGGTTAAGTCTCTGCAAGGTTAGGATCAATTCGTTATTTTCCTTTCTCAGTAATGCTGCTTTTCCTCCTTGGTCATTGTCAATAGTTTGCCTATTCTGGTACACTGGATTTAGATTTCATGGCTCGGAATAAATGTGATGGAAGTGACCATCATTTTTTGGAATTGAATTTCTTTGTCTCCAGAAGTTACACTGGATTTAGATTGCACTGGATCGGAATAGATGTGATTAAAGTGTTCATCAGTGTTGGAATTGAATTTCTATGTTCATTTCAAACTTTTGTTATTTTTATTTTATTATATTTGTGTATGTATTGTGTTGTGTTATATGTTTGTTTCCGTCTATATTCTTGAGCCTGAATGATCTGTAAGGTGGAAAACCCCCAGCTCAAACGCAAAACGTTTCGAAGAGCTGCCTAATGTTTTTTGGCTGCATGCTCAATGAGATGCCTCTCATCTGTATGAATTTCCACGATTGCAGTTACGTGCAGCATTATTCGCCATCTGATCTGCAGGGACTGCTAATGTATCGGTTAGATCCATTTTGTTAACATAAATGCTTAAATCATAGGATCACTGACTGAAAATCCATGTTAAAATGCCGTCTCATCCTGGACACCAAACTAAGCCTAACTCGCAAGGTAGGCATCATGCGAGCGGCCCGAACTTCTTAGCGCCTAAGCACAGGACTAGCTCAAGCTCAAGTAATAAAATCCGTAGTTGACAAACCCAGCTGCAGAATAAATTCTAATGGTAGCATTTGCATTGCTTAAAGTAATAGTTATGCCTCATGTACATAATGAATATTGTTCGGAGTTAAAACATTTGGACCATAGAATCAAGAAATAATCTAGATTTAGAAGGATATAATGTTCTAAATTTTGGAAAGTAGTATTTCAGAATTGAAAATAGCCTACCTCCATTGTGGTCGTTGATGATTGATCAGTCGCTTCTTGTTCTCCTTTCAGGGCCTATACGAAAGAGAATCCAGGACCTCTTGGTCCTGAGAATCAAAATAGCACGAATGAATTGGTCTCTGCGGATATCTCTGCTTTGGAACATAGTCATGCCGTTTCTCTCCATCTCCTATTTTGAAACTCGTGAATCTTCTGTTTCCATGCCACGTCACCCATCTCCTTGCAATTCTGAACAAGCCTACCAAAGGTGGCTGCTCATGCATGTACCTGCTCCATCTGTTGTCCATCATGATTCTTGCAGTCATTGTTTGGCTTCTCGTCAAGTATCTGTAAAGAAAAGAAAGAAGCAGCCGGGGGTACCCTGCAGCCTTCGCTTGTAAAGTCCCTTTTGTGCCCATTGAAATGTGCAGCCTTTTAAAATAATATATAATATATGGTGGTTCAGTCTCATTTTTCCATTTAGTGAGTGGAATTGTTATGCAATATGTACATTACATCAAATTTGGCAGACATGAGCCTGTTTTGGTTAAACTTATCAGAATGGTTTATCAGTCATGATACAACAATTCTCTCATAGCAAAATAGTATCATCGGCTTATATCAGCCGTGTCAATTTGCAGTGACAAGTGTGGTTTTATTATATGCCATGAGCACTCTCACGTGCCTTTCTAATAAATGTGAGAAAAAGAATCGCCAAAATCATCTGCTTTTTGTGTACATATTTTTCGTATTTCTATGTCAGTAATCATGTCCATAAACAATTGTGCTTTTCAGAATTTCTTTGAAACATTTTCAGAAAATATTTGTGATGCCAGCCCGTGTGTAAGTATGCACACTAACACTAGTGTCTAAATACCTTAAAAGTTCCATGGGTGTTAATAGAAATCACTATAGTTTTTTTATAACTTGCAGTAGCAATTATTAGCCCCTGACCCACTAGATTTACCATTTTTACAAAATGCCTGGTGTTTTTGTCGAGCTAATCTATTTGCTTTAGAATTACACAGCGCTCATAACATTCACACACTCTCACCTTTTAAGTACATTGGAAAGATTGAGCCATCAGATCTTAATATAATATGGTTTGATTCTAAAATTGGCTAGGCCCAATTTAATCGTCAACAACGGGGAATTCTGGTTGACCATATACAACGATTTGGCTTATAGTCTAATGGTAAGACGGTCCAGTGGGACGCTACCCACCAGGGTTCAAATCCTGGTGCTCGCACCTTTTTCGGAGATTTTCCCAAGGATTTTCCGGCATTATGCATTAAGTGGTAAGCGACGTTCCCGTCGACGACGAGGCGCTAGTGGTGACTTCGAGAATCTCCGGATCTGCCGGGTGCTCGGTCCTTCGAAGGTGCTCATAGGGGTAAGGTTTGCGTACGTGTGTTCATAGGGGTGAGCGTGCGTGCGTGTTGTGGGCGTCTGCGTTGTACCGTCTACTTCTAAAAAAAGTTGACCATATACATGGAGTAGGCATTATTATTGACTTTATTTATGTTTCCAGCCAATTAATATGGAACATACACTTATTATTAAGTACATATAAGTACAATACTTATTAATATAAGCCCCTCTTATATTATATATTTTTGTATCATCAGCTGAAGCTCAAATGGTTTTGGGGACCTTGTACTCGTTGAGGTACGGCATGGTAGTCAGCCCCTTGATCATGAGCGGCTCCACGGTCACCCACAGATTGTTCTTATTGGCAAGCTCCTCGATGGCACGGCCGATGTCTTCCTGGACGTCGAACCGCTTGGCGCCGATAATCTCCCCTGCGGTCGGCCCCATCTCCACGGAGGCGATCTTGAACGACGCGCCCTCACCGCCGGCGCTCTCGACGCGCACGAGCGTTCGTCCGCTGAACAGGTTGTGCTTGCATGACACGGCCTCCTGGTACGAACCCGACAGGAGCACGGCCACGTAGTAGGCGCCGCGCTCCGGGTCAAGTGGGTGCAGCGGCAGCGTCTCGCGTCCCCCGATGAACTTGTCGATCTTCCCGGCGCTGTCGCAGGTGAGGTCGACGAGCGTGCCCTTGAGCGTCGGTCTCTCGTCCAGCCGGGTAACCGGCATCATGGGGAAGAGCTGCCCGACGCCCCAGTAGTCGGCCGCCAGCGAGAACACGGAGAGGTTCATGTGGTGGTTGTAGATGGTGTTGGCGTCGCTGGTCACCCTCTCTTGCACATCTTCTTGGCCAGCTTGTACATTTCGATGCCCTGCTTTTGGAGCTCGGCGGCGTGCGAGTACATGTCGTCTGCGTCGCTAACCGCCATCCTCGGCTGCTTAGAAGAGAGGTCCAGGATCTTGCTCAGCAGCTGGTCGCAGGTCTCGTCCTCTGCCGGCTCCGGGATCGCCGACAGCGCCTCGAGGATGATCATGGAGTGGTGCGTGACCATGGCGCGCCCGCTCTCGGTGCACAGCACCGGGTGCGCGACGCCGTTGTCGTCGCACTTGAGCCGCGCCGCCAGCACGACGCTGGACGCGTACTCCTCCAGCCCGTACGCCACCGACATGTCGGAGGCGCCCGACCGGGTCCCGTCGTAGTCCACCCCGAGCCCGCCGCCGCAGTCCAGCATGGTCATCGGCGCGCCGTACTTGTTCACCAGGTTGCAGTAGGTGCCGGCGGCCTCGCTGACCGCCTTGTACACCATCTCCGTCTTCGGGATCATGGTGCCGACGTGTAAGTGGAGCATCGTGAGCCAGTGCAGCTTGTCCATCTTCTTGAGCCTCTCGGCCACGCCGTAGATCTTCTCCTCCAGCAGGCCGAACTTGCCGCGCTTGCCCGCCGTCGACCCGAAGTGGCCAGGTATCTTGGTGAGAAGCTTGGCCCGAATGCCAATGAGCGGCTCGATACCCAGCTTGGCGCTCTGCTCGACGACGATGTCGAGCTCCTCCTCCATCTCCATCACGATGATGCAGTTGAGCCCCATGGCGCGCGCCGAGAGCGCAAGCGAGATGAAGTCCGCGTCCTTGTAGCCGTTGCACACCAAGTAGGCTCCGGGTTTGGCCTTGGTGAGGCAGCCCATGGCGATGAGCAGTTCTGGCTTGGAGGCTGCCTCCAGCCCGTACTTCTCGTCGTAGCCGAACCTGACGAGGTCCTGGATGATGTCCCTGTTCTGGTTCACCTTCATCGGGTACACGCCCTGGTACCTGTTCTTGTACCCGGTGCTGTAGACGGCGTCCTTGAACGCGGCGTGGAGCGAGTCGAGGCGGCCCTTGATCACATCGGGGAAGCGGAGGATCATCGGGAACTGGACTTTCTTGCCGTCATTGGTGCTGCCTGCTAGGACCTTCTGGATGACGGAGTCCACGTCGATCTCCTGCCCCGGCTTCGTCTCGCGGCCATGGGGCTTGGCGCAGAGGTGTCCCAGGGAGTTCACCGTGAAGTAGGGGTCGCCCCAGCCGAGGATGTTGTAGAGCTCGCCGTAGCTTTTGGCCATGGTGAGCAAGTGATTTGCCTGACAAAAACAGCAACCTGGTCCTGGTTTCCTGAAACTGAAGTTCTGTTATTGGAGTGGCCAGAAACCGTCTAAATGTCGAACAATTAGAAATGGCGAACAAATACGCAGCTCTCCTCCGTATTCGAGAAAAAAAAGAAATGGCAAACAAGGAATGGTTTGGATTGGATGGCATATTAATACTATAGACAGTCGGGTGCATTGGGCTCGAATAAATTCTACAGTGCATTGGGTATTCAGTTTTACAAAGGATTTAAAATTCTGGTGAAATTTCAGAATCACGGGAGGTAAACGAATTTTGTTCAAAAACATTGTTTTTGATAAATTTAACAGTACTTAAACATAGTTTGTGGCAGCTACTGAAACAATTTTTGTCAACCATAATTTTATCGGCGGTTCTATTAAAATCTTTGGTGATAATTTTTCAGTAATAGTTCAAAATAAAACCGACATTAAGAAAATATTGTTGCCACTTCTATATATAACCTCTAGCCTAGATATATACCACGTGTACAACTCTCGATTACTATCTTACTCATCAACAAAACAAATAGCATCTACTTAGAGCACAAACTATGTAGTAGACGAGGAACCCGTAAAGATCTTAATATCAATTGACTGCTTCATTAAATATAGGGAAGATAAACCAAATATTACTCGAAGAGGTCGACCTATGGAGTAGTGGATAGTCTCGACTTCTCCTCAGCACTCTCAACTGGCACCTCTCCTTATTTTTATAATCTTTGCCTTTTTTGTGTGTTTAATGAGAGAGACTAAGAGGCTATTTTGTAGTGATACGACGTGTCTTGGGAGATTGGAGATGCTTTCTTGATATCAAGGAATATTCCTACATAGAGTAGAAGTCAAGTTCAAGCTTCCTAAGGAAGTGTCTTGGGGTAATGAAGATGCTTCCTTGATATCAGGGAATATTCCTATATAGAGTAGGAGTCAAGTTGAAAGTTCGAAGAAAGTATCTTGGAGGGATGGATAAAAATATTACTTGTAGAAAGAGTAGAAGTCAAGTTGAAGATTCTCAAATGCCCTCCCCAAGCTACACCTAGCCCAAAATGACCATGGAATGTCAG